>JAVJIX010000245.1:505000-530000 GCA_036785185.1 Paratrypauchen microcephalus | reverse complement strand
TGTAGCTAAATCTGGCACAGAGCATCTTTTCTCACTGAGATCAATGTTTTCTGGTCCACTGTCCTCAGAAAGTTAACCTGGGAAATCCCAGGCTGCTTTCGTTCATTCCGATCTAAAAGACAGCCTGGCGACTATGGCAAGCGAGCTCTCCTGATTCTGGGAGCCAATCAGAGAGCAGGGAGGGGTGGCAAGACGGTGACGCGTACTACGCGACAAACGGAAGCTTGTAGTTTGAACTGACAACTGACATGATTGGCTATGGGCTACGTATACGCCAAATGATAGACATTCATAACGCCCAATAAATGGCCGTTGGTGATCGTAAACCACACCTCCGGTCCGAGATATTTCGAAGGTGCTCCCAGACCATATATCACTTAATAATAATAATAATAATAATACATTTTATTTGTTAGGCGCCTTTCAAGGCTCTCAAGGTCGCCGTACATCAAGCAATTAAATACATTAATTAAATAATACAGTACATAAAAACAAGATAAAACAAAATAAAAACAGTGTAGAAATACATTTTAAAAACAGATACAGATTAAAAGACAGTGCAGTTATGGTCAGAGTGGTCAGAGTGAGAAGGCCTCTCTAAACAGATGAGTTTTGAGTTGAGATTTGAAGTGTGAGAGTGAGTGTGTGTCGCGGAGAGCATGGGGGAGGGAGTTCCAGAGCTGGGGAGCAGAGCGGCTGAAGGCTCTGCTTCCCATAGTGACGAGACGGGCAGGAGGGACAGTGAGGTGCAGGGAGGAGGAGGAGCGGAGGGAGCGGGCAGGTGTGGAGATGTGGATGAGGTTCGACAGGTATGGAGGGGCGAGGTTGTGGATGGCTTTGTAGGTGAGGAGTATGATTTTGTAGTGTATGCGGTGTGTGATGGGGAGCCAGTGGAGCTGTTGCAGGACAGGTGTGATGTGGTGATGGGAGGGTGTGTGTGTGATGATGCGGGCGGCTGAGTTTTGGACCAGTTGGAGTTTATGGAGTGATTTTTGTGGGAGACCGAACAGGAGAGAGTTGCAGTAGTCTATACGGGAAGTGACCAGGCTATGGATGAGGATGGCGGTGGTGTGTGGGGTGAGTGAGGGACGGAGGCGGCGGATGTTTCTGAGGTGGAAGTAGGCGGACCGGGTGGTGTTGTTGATATGGGAGGTGAAGGAAAGTGTGCTGTCGAGGATGACACCCAGACTCTTTACCTGAGGGGAGGGGAGATAGAGGAGCCGTCGATGGATATGGAGAAAGGGTTTATTTTGCTTAGGGTGGATTTGGTGCCGATGAGGAGAAGTTCTGTTTTATTGCCGTTAAGTTTGAGGAAGTTTGAGGTGAACCAGGTTTGTATTTCAGTGAGACAGTTTGTCAGAGAGGAGGGTGGAAGTGTGGAGTTGGGTTTAGTGGAGATGTAGAGCTGGGTGTCATCCGCGTAGCAGTGAAAGTGGATGTGGTGTTTTCTAAAGATGGAACCAAGGGGGAGGAGATAGATTAAAAATAGAAGAGGACCGAGGACAGAACCCTGAGGAACACCTGACGTGACAGGGGAGGGCTGTGAGGTGAATGACTTGACCTGAATAAACTGGGAGCGGTGTGAGAGGTAGGAGTGGAACCAGGAGAGGGGAGTACCAGAGATGCCGATGGAGGAAAGTCTGTCAAGGAGGATGGAGTGTGAAATGGTGTCAAATGCTGCACTGAGGTCTAGCAGGAGGAGGATGGAGAGTGAACCAGAATCAGCAGAGAGGAGGAGGTCATTGGTGATTTTCAGAAGGGCAGTTTCAGTGCTATGGAGGGGACGGAAACCAGATTGAAATTGTTCGTAGATGTTATTGGAGGAAAGATGGGTGTGGAGTTGGGCAGCAACAGTTTTCTCAAGAAGTTTGGAAATGAAGGGTAGGTTTGAAATAGGACGGAAGTTATTGAGGTCAGAGAGATCAGAACCGGGTTTTTTGAGTATTGGAGTGACTGCAGCGGTTTTGAGAGTGGAGGGAACAGTACCGGAAATGAGAGAGGAGTGAATGATATTAATTATGAGGGGGGACAGTGCAGGGATGGAGGTTTTGATGAGGACTGTAGGGAGAGGATCTAGTTGACAGGTGTAGGATTTGGAGTTCTGAATGAGAGTGGAGATTAGGGAGACGGAGGGCAGGGTGAAAGAAGAAAGCAGGTGTGTTGGGGATACAGAAGATGAAACAGGTGGGTTTGAAACAGAGGGGTTAAGTTGCAGGTGGATCAGTTGAATTTTGGAGGTAAAGAAAGCAGCCAGGTTATTGCAGAATTGGGAGGAATAGAGGTGAGGTGGAAGTGAGTCCAGGGGTTTTGTGATCTGTGAGAGAAGTGAGAATAGTGTTTTTGAGTTTCCGTCATGTGAACTGATTAAATTAGAGTAGTATGTGGATCTTGCTGTGGATATGGACTGTTTGTAATGGAGGATGTGTGAGGTGAACATGTCTTTGTGTATGATGAGTCCGGTTTTCCTGTACAGTCTCTCCAGTCTGCGGCCTTGTGTTTTGAGGTGTCTGAGGGCGGGGGTGTACCAGGGTGCAGAGTGAGTGAATGAGACGGACCGGGTTTTGAGTGGGGCTACGGTGTTGAGTATTTGGTGGAGGTGTGTGTTGTAATGTGTGAGAAACTCATCTGTTGTAGAGAGGCCCTCAGCACTGGGGAGGTTATTGATGAGTGATGAGAAATGGTCCGGGTTAATGTCCTTGATGTTACGGAACTGTATAGTGCGGGGTGGGTTGGATTTTTGAAGCACAGGTTGATGTCAAATGAAATTAGCAGGTGGTCAGAGAAGGGGATGTAGTGGGTTTGAAGGTCCAATGGGGTTATTCCAGTGCAGCATATTAAATCCAAGGAGTGCTTTTTGTTATGTGTGGGAAAATTAACATATTGTTTAAAACCAGAACTGTCCAGACAGGAGGTGAATTCTTTGGTGAGTGGGTTGTTATAATTGTCCATGTGGATATTGAAATCTCCCAGGAGTATGACGTGTGGTGACAGTGTGGTGAGGTGAGATAAAAATGCTGCGATGTCCGTGATAAAGTCCGTGTGCTGTTTCGGTGGTCTGTAAACTGTGGCAATGATGGTGGGGATAGGTCCAGACAGTTGACAGACAGTTGTCTCGAACGAGTGGCAGGTAGGCACACTCACAGGCACCACCCTCCAGTCATCGCGGTGGATGAGCGCGACCCCGCCTCCTCTGCCAGACACACGCGGTTTAGCCTGGTAAACAAACCCTCGTGGAGTGGCCTCGTTGAGATCGGTGTAGTCGCTTGGCTGCTGCCAGGTCTCCGTCAGCGCCAAACAGTTCATCCGGTGGTCCGCGAGGAGGTCCTGGACAAGCTGGCCCTTGCCCGTGAGGGAGCGGACATTCAGAAGCCCGAATTTGACCGGTGTGTTGTTGAGCCGGGCAGCTGCGCCAGCCACACCAGCCGACCTCGGAACGCGGGTTAGCACCGAGGAGTCCGAGCGTCGTCCCGTGTGTCTCCGGGGGTGACGGGCCAGAGACCAGAAGGACCGGACGGTGCTGGAACTGCCATATTCGTAGTTTCTTCGTGCGCCCCGATGCGTGACTCTGCGCCGGGGCACATACAGTATGTCCGGGTGGTGGAGTAGAGCAGGCGCTGGTGGATTATATGAATTTTTATAGAGGAAGAACTCCGTGGGTGCATACTGGAACAGTGCTTGTGAAGAATGATGGATAACAGACAGGATGAACCAGGTTAGGACAAGCCGCACACAGGAGATCAACATAGCCGGGTTGGGCTTTAAATGTGGAGGAAAGCAACAGGTAGCAGGTAAGCTAAACGTCGCTAACACACATCAACACTATTGACAGTTCGATCAGGTAGTGTGATGGTTAGATGTATTAACTGTCCACACGTAGACCACAAATGCAAAGTCCGTAGACAATGCGGTAATCAGAAGAAAACATAATCCATTGAGCAGCGGCTGCCAAAAAACGCGCCAGCATTCGCTCTACCGGAACCGGAAGTGGATTAAGGCACCATATAAAAGCATGATACTTGTGATACTTGTGATACACTTGTGATATGGTCTGGTGTAAACCAGCCAATTAGAAAGTAGTAAAGAAATGAATAAATGAGGGGGTGTGTTCAAACTTTTGACTGGTAGTATGTATAAAGTAAAATTACTGTGTGTGTGTGTGTGTGTGCGTGCGTGCGTGTGTGTGTGTGCGCGCGTGTGTGTGTGTGTGTGTGTATGTGTGTGCGCGTGTGTGTGTGTGTGTGTGTGTGTGTGCGTGTGTGTGTGTGTGTGTGTGTGTGTGCTGACCTTGGCCATCCCAATGGAGCTGGCATTGATCTCAGTGATTCCCTGGTTAGTCTTGTCACCTCTCTCCCACATCCCATAATCCTGAGCAGAAAGAGGAAGTTTATTATTATTCAGCTTGAAGTGTAATATATTGTGTTACAGAACAGGTTAAATAATAATAACATGTGCAGCATCTTCAACAGTTTTAAAAAGTGACACTCACAGCCACTTTGTACGCCGCCTCAATGTAGAACATGAGGTTCTGAACCACGTCCACCTCGTCCTGAGTGTAAACGATGTGCAGACCTGGGGACAGGAGACTTTTCATGAGGTCTAATTATAACATGCATAAAACACTCCAAATGGATTTGCAAATGCATTAAACAGATTTAAAGTGGATATTTTCACATATGGTCATCACAGCTGTCCTGGGGCAGAATAACAGAGTGAGGCAGTCAAGACATAACTTGTCTCCCATCTATAATTCCATTCTCAAACCAAAATCAAAACAAACAAAGGAAACAATAGGGCAGCCAGGTCAGGCCCAGAGGTGTGAAAACAGTCATTAGGGTTTGAATGAACTAGACGCCAGAGAGAAACTGGAAATACAAAAGACAGAAACTCAAAACAAAGAGGTGGGATAGTTTCAGAATGATTTCAGTGTAGTTAGCTCCTCCCTGCAGCGAGATATAAGCAGTGTCCATCAGCACTCTAACCAGAACTGACGAAGCAACTTGGATGAGCTGCGAAACGTTTTCGACCAAATAAACTTTGTCCAGTTGACAAATTTAATTTCTCCTTTTACCATGGATTCTACCTGGACGACTGAGGGATTCTTCACACATCTTATAAACTGAGCAATTGCGATCCTTTTCCGCGTTTGAAAAAAAGACAGCCCAAATGGGCAATTTTGGACAAAGGAATTTTCTGAAATCACACTTGGGAAAGGTTTACACCCCCCTCTGTCTGGATGTCCACCCCCTGTCTCTGGAAATCACGCCCAGAGAAGCGCAAACGCTACGAGCTGTGGTTTGTTTTTGCCTGTAGGGACAGTGCACAGCGCACCGCTAAACCAGGAAACAGTGACGTATTTGACCACACCCCCTTCCGCCTGCACTGGCCTGTCTCTGTTCTGTCTCTGTCCTCCTCATTTGCATTCAAGCGACACGCCCAGAATAAAGTGTTCAAAGACAAAAGTCTCCATAGGCCTCACCCCAAGAGGCTCTCTCATGCACTAAGTGTTGATTTTGAAGAAGGATTCATTTACAGTATTAGGGAACCACGAAGGCGCCATATAAAAGCATCAAGAAGTGCCATGTCATGGGACCTTTAACAGCATGCTAGCTAACTTTACTGTGTCAGTCACTTTTATTAAAATCATAAAATAAACAACCTTTAAAGGTCCAGTGTGTAGGATTCGTGGCGCATAGGTGGATAGTGGCTATAGCACTTCCTGTTTTAGCTACGGCAGACCTCGAGGGTCACCCGGGCGCGCCGTAACGCGGACAGCTCGCGTACCCGCGCACGAACCGCGCGGCGCTACTGTATAAATAAAACGCGGTCCCGTTCACTGTTTATTTTTTTTCTTTTTGCATGAAAACACACATTCCCGATCATGTACCATGACAATCTACACATCAAATGAAACCTTACAGTCTCCTCTTTTTGACTATGCAGTTCATTTCCCGGCACAACAATCACTCCCCGAGCACATGGGGCTTTTATACGGAAAAGCACAAAACGAGGTTTGTTACTTTGTTACTTACCTTTGAAGGCTCTGCACAGGTCAAACTCTGTATTTCACCATAAACTTGGCCTCAATCTGTCCGTAAGGATCCAGCGAATAAAATCCAGTAAAACAATTTAGTCCAGAACACGTGTTAGATCCATTACGACGTGTGATACAGCAGCATGCTTGTGTTGTTTACCCAAAACCATGAGGCTCCCCCCTCCCCCCTTCCCCTTCCCCTTCTCTCCTCTCCTCCGCTCCCACATGCAGCGCGGCTGAGCAGGCGCTAGCAGGAGCCTAGGCGAAGGCGGAGCCCAAATGTCCTTCTGCGGCTCTCGTATTCAAAATGGCTGCCTCTAATATGGGGAAGATCCCCCTTTTATGTGACTATATCTAAGTCCAAAAGAATATTTTGATTTCATGATGGAAGTGAAAAGGCTTGGAAAACACTGTATTTTTGAATGGGTATCTTCAATTTCAGTAATTAATGGGTAAAAATCTTACACACTGTCCCTTTAAATGGCAAATTAATTAAAATATATGTAGAATACTTCAGTCTGTGGTGTTGTTTTTATATCTGTTATGACTTAAAATTAGGAGGGTGTAAATCAGACACTTCATGCCGATTCGATACGATATCGATTTCTTAAGCCAATGATTCGATCATTTTCGATACTTGAGAATTCCCCACGATTTGATGGTGCTTAGTTTTCACTTTATGTATTAATGATGTTTTGAATAAATTTTATTACAGAAAAATTTGATTTGATTCGATTCAATTCTCTTGTGGACGCATCGATGCATTTGGATCGTCGGCTGTAGGATCGATTTACACGACTACTCAAAATTAGCCTATTTTGAGACACAAATATGTAACTTTAAAAACACGCGTCCTCCGCTGAAGTATTTATTATATTTGTGTAGTTTTTAACATGTTCTCAATGACGTCCACCCAGGGTTGCCAGGCGCTATTGTACACAGAGCTTATACCTGACACTTCATTACTTAGCTTGAATTAAAATGTACTATTTACCTTTAATAATAGCTAAACGTAAGATAAACTACAGAAGTTTCATTAATGATATAATGTGAGCTTAAATAGAAGGCCAAACTGGACTTTTTGGTGCTTTCTTCCATGTTATAATGTTGTTCCCTCATCAAAAACATGCCTGAAGAGGTTTTGGATGTCATCCATGCATGTTTGCGTGTTTTAGTGAGATCTCCTGGGCCCTATTCAAACCCTCCTTATGGTTAGCTGTACGGGCTTGTGTTTTTTGTACCTGAGGCGGTCATCTGAGCGAGGAAGAGGAGGAACAGTGAGGTGGCATCGACCTGGAGATGACCCCATTCGCTATCGCCGACCACTGGAGCACATGTCTTTGTGTTAAACTTAGCGTGAAGAGAGTCTGAGGTGCTTCGGCTGTATTTAAACTTCTCCACTTTATCCAGCTGAAAACATACAACAGCATATGCAAATGAGGACTGTCAAAGTACGAGGTGCTGGGGCTGTACTTAAACTTCTCCACTTTATCAAGCTGAAAATTTACAATATATAATGTGCAAATGAGGGCCAGGATATGCAAAATTGACTCTTGTGAGCTGGAGTTGTGTTTTTATTTTGCGTTTGTTTCATCCATAAATGTTTGAGTAACCCTTAATTATGGGTCTGTCTACATCTCCAAAGCTTACAATATTCTGTTCCACCTTGTGATGTCATGAAGCAGTAGTTTTCAAGTTAACAGCTACCTTTTACCTTTTGTTTAGCAGATATTAGCAATTCCAGGCCTGTAATCATCCAAATTATTCTAGTGAAGGTGTATATGGAGTTTAAAAACACAGTGGAGCACTTCCTGCATTACCATATGACATCACAAGGTGGAACACAGTTTTTTAAGTTTGAGAGAAGAACTCAGCCTATGTGTGAATGAAACAAAACCCAACTCCAGGTGTGTATGTGATGAAGAAACAAAATGTGATCATTTTGATATATTTAAATAAAGTCTTAAAGTGGTACCTGTCTCATGTAGCACTGCAGTATTCCTCTCATCAGTTTGACCACACTCTGCAAAAACAGTTAAAGCATTAGTCTCATACAGGACATTTTTACAGCTGCTTTATATTTAAATATGTCTCAGCTAGTTCCAGTTAAGTCCTTATATTTCTATGTGGTTTTCTTTAATGTGTTCCTGGTTTGAAAAAATAGTCAGTTCTGATACCGATTCTGATACAACACTCTTTCTTTAGACAACAGAATGTGATTTTCAACATTAAATCGCAGTACTTTCTTTTCTTTCTTTCTTTATTAGTTTATTTGACAGGGACAATGTGCAAAAACATTAAAGATGCTTTACACCAGATTATAGCTGAAGCTAGTTTCCATCTGTCGTCCCTGAGCAGGTGAGAAATACAATATAAAACGTAAACAATATAATCAATACACACACACTACAAATTACCAATTATTACACAATAAAATATTACAATAAAATCTCACTCAGATTATAACATACCAGTTATCATTCTTAATGCTGACACTGCTGATTCTCTAATAATAATTTCTTAACGTTAAATGAAAAGTTTTTCATGTCAGAGGAAAGTTTCAAACTTTGTGGCAATTTATTCCATTCTTTGATGGCTTTGAAAGAAAAATCTGTCTGTGCAAAGTCATGTGGTCTTATATGTGTATAATCCCTCAGTGGTCCATGGGCGTATATTCGTCCATGTGCTCTTATACTTGTTCTGATACAGCTCAAGATCATTCTAAAGATATTCAGGAAAGATTCATTTGTGTACTGTGAATGGGACTTTTTTAGTATCGATACCTGCTCAAATGATTTTCAATACTTTTATAACACTAGAAAGAAATGTGCAAAATGTAATGAACTGAACAGCTCATAAATACCTGCTTTAATTCTCTGGTACCTGTTATAGACAGATGGCTAGATAGATAAATGCTTTATTGATCCCGAAGTAAATTCAGTTTTCAGCAGCAACAATGAAATGGTATATGTGACCCACCACGGCCAAACCCACCACGGTTTTTTTTTTTTTTTTTCAAAATTTGTGATTTTCTTTTTTTTGCAGAATGTGCTATTTGAGATCATAACGAAGCCACTCCATGTTTCAGATAACAGCATTGGATGCTTTAAAAGCATACATTTTGTCTTTGAAATTGGCTTGTTTTTCGGAAAGAATTGGAGCGTGTGTAAATTACCATACTGCCGCTGCGGACCAATCACGTGACATGAGCGCTCTTTTGTTTTCTTTTTCCGCCTATCAGCTGTTAGCAGCTCGTGAATATTTATGCTGCATTTCAACAGGATAAGGACAGTGAAAATGGAGAAAATCCGTAACTTTGACAGTAAATGCTATGTGAGAAGGAAGGAGTCTTTCCTCTAGACACGGGACATGAGACACGTTTGAGACACGTCCGTTTCTCCGGAGCTCATGTACCGAATATGATTGGATACTTTAACTGCCGAAAGACCGTGGATACGAGAATAATCTTATGTGGTGAGTAAAGTGCCTCTAAACTTTAGGACATGTTTAAATACTTCAGCTTTCGTGTAGCCATATTATTTCCTGCCTCAAAGGGAGATATTTAGCTGAAACGTGAAGGTGAAGGTGAAGAAGGTGAAGAAGAAGAAGGTGAAGAAGAAGAAGAAGAAGAAGGTAAAGAAGAAGAAGAAGAAGAAGAAGAAGGTGAAGAAGGTGAAGGTGAAGGTGAAGAAGAAGAAGAAGAAGAAGACAGACTTTATTCATCCCCGTAGGGAAATTATTTCTCTGCATTTGACCCATCCTTCAGGAGCAGTGGGCAGCTCGTCTTTCAGGCGCCCGGGGACCATCTCCATGATCTTATTGCTCGGCTTGGTGAGTACCTCAGCTTTTTTACCTGGTGCATGTTTTGGGTTGATGGGGGGAAACCGGAGTGCCCGGAGGAAACCCACCCAGACACGGGGAGAACATGCAAACTCCACACAGAAAGGCCCGGGCGACCCGGGGATCGAACCCGGAACCTTCTTGCTGTAAAGCATGAGTGCTAGCCATTCAGCCACCGTGAAGCAATTAACGTGAACGTGCATGTGTGTATGTGTGCGTGTGTGCGTCCAGACTGTGTGTGCATGTGTGTACGTGTCTATATGTGTATGTGTACATGTGCGTGTGAGTGTGTTTGTGTGTGTCCAGAGTGTATGTAGTGTCCTATGCTATATTTTGTATTGTATTAAATTGACAGTACAAGTGACTTTGACTTAACATATCCTGTGCATTATTGAATTATTGAATGATTATATGGACTTTTTGTTATAAAAGCATTTCCATTTTAACAAAGTACCTTCTAATTCTGACCTGCCCTGAAACACACCACAGTGATGTCAGTGATGATCTGCAGGGGGAGGGCTTAGCTTAATGTCATGCTTTCAGAATCTGTGAATAACTCAAAATGCCTCCGGGATTAGTTGTAACTGTTTTTTCAGTAGCTGGTCACATTTTATCTGGTAATTATTTGTGTAATTTTGTACCTGCTCGAGCTCGTAGGCCTTGGCTTTGTCCTCGTCTCTGTCAGCGTTCTTCCTGTAGGCCAAACTCAGAGCCCACACAGACACCACACTGTACACATTATCTCTGACCCAGGCATCCGGGTGATCAGGGCTACCAGGGAGGAGGCCTGTGACTGGGTCCTAACAGGGAGAAAAAGGGTTAAAGAGAGGAGGTTTGAGAGCTTATAGGTTAGGAAAAATCACAGGTTATGTTCTGAGCTTATAAGTGCATTGTAACTTTCCTGGTGGAGAGTCTGTTAAATATTTTCTCCAAGAAAATGTTATTGTTTTGTCTGGAATGATTCACAGTATGGTATTAAACCCTTCTATCAGGTCAGATCTGTGGAGAGGCTCCCTGTTCACAGTCAGAATGTCTGTTTTTCTCAGTATTTTTGAGCCATAAAACCAAATGTAATTGAATAAATGTAAGGTAGAGCTGTCATACTGTAGAACTATCCAGGCAGAACAATAACATCTCCAAGCAGATGGCGGAAAAGTTGCGCAGTGCACCTTTAAAGAAGAAATACTGTGCTTGTGTCTGCAATATAGTTATAAACCCGTGGATCATAATGTTATAATTTGGACATTTTAAATTGCAAAATTTATCTAAAATGTCTTAATGAAAGAAACAAGTTCACTGACTTCCATGTCAGAAAACCCAATGTGCCCAATGGGAGCTGACATCACCGTAAACATCATCACAATAGTCGTGTGACGGACAGATTATACGCTTATCACCGATGTAGAAAATGACGGTGAAAACAGGAATTGATCAACAAAATGTCATCTTGAAAATAAGCAATTAAAGAAAATAAGAGTTGGGGGAGTAAATGGTGAGAACTAAAACATGATTAAAAGCTCTGATAATATTTAAAATGTCCAAATGATAACATAATGATCCACAGGTGCCAAAGACTAGAACTAAACAGCAGATATAAGCAGGGCTGGACTGGGGCAAAAAAACGTCCCTGGCATATTTGTCTCAGACCAGGCCCTCATAATTAGCGGAGCACAACAGACTAATTTATGTTTGTGTTTCCCGAAGCAAAGTATTTTACTATTGTTACGTCTTGGCCGAGGGGAAACCAGGGCGCAACATTTAAAGGAAATATACCAGTTCCCAAAACCACCAGCAAACTCGCACTAACAACACATTCAATGGTTTATTTAAAATGCATCTTGCACACAAGGTCAGGAGCACGCTCGCTGGCACCCCAGGTCAAATTTCTGTGGAAACGAAACATTAAAAAAAACTAACAAAAAAAAACCTTTTCTCATCAAATCTACACAATTCACGTAGGTCACCTGTTTTGGCTTCAAAACAGCAAATTTCGCCGAAAGGTGAGCACATTTCATGCTCTGTCCCTCGGGTTCCCTGTCCACAGTCTCTGGCTGCTCCTCTCCCTGTCCACCTTCAGCCTGGGCTGCAGAGGACGTGGAGGCTCCAGCCCCTCCAGAGAATATGTCTGTTATTTTAGAACATTTTGCAGCGTCTATAGTGAGATTTTTTAATCTTTTTCCCCGCAACTTCTCTGAATCCCCTTTCTTGCGCTTCTCCATCTTTCCACGCTCTACACTATAGCTGTGTCTCAATTCGCAGTGTGCACAGTTCGGAGTGTGGTTTTAAGGGTACTCAGACTGCACTCTGGACTGTGCATACTTGCACAGTTCGGAGTGCAGTCCGCGGACCGCATGGGCGTCGGCGAAATGGGACAGGTCTCGCAACTACCAGATGCAGTCGCCGACTGCATTTTCTCCCATAGAAGAAGTAGTGCGTGGTGCATGCTGGGATACATGACTGCGCGAAGTGTGCATGGATGCACAGTTGGTCCACACCCCAATTTCCATGGAAACAACTGCGGTTTTCAGACCGCATTTTAAATGCACATGGGACAAAAACGAAATGGAACAGCAGTTGTCGCACCGGAAGTGGCGTATGAGCCGTTAAAACCAGAGAAGAGAAAGGGGTGGGACCGCTCTCGCAAGCTTCTATGTCCTGATTGGTCTAGTCCACTGTCTATATTGAAGATGGACCAATAGGGCGCCTCCTCTAAATTGTGGGCCGGTCTCTGAGTTAAAGAAAACAGCATCGCCCCTAGGACTGTCGGCCCACAGGGAAAATGCCTGGTATGCCCGATTACCAGTCCAGGCCTGGATATAAGTACTATAGGATAAAAGTACTATAGGCCAGAGGTCTTCAACAGGGGGGTCGCGACCCCTAGGGGGGTCGCGGAGGTACTGCAGGGGGGTCGCGAAATCTTTTGATTTCACTTTAAAATAATATAATTTTATATTTTATAGTGTAAAATACAGTATTAACCTGTGTATTATTTCCTTGTATTGGATGTACCATAACAGAGTAGCAATGTTTATACATGACACTAAGCTCAATTTAATATAAAACACAATTCTGTGCCGTATATATAGTAGGGGGTCCCTGGCCCAGTTCGCCATCTGTTTGGGGGTCCCTGGCCTGAAAAACGTTGAAGACCCCTGCTATAGGATGTAAGTACAGTGGTACCTCACCTTACGAAAGACCCTACATACGAAAAATCCAAGTTACGAAATGCCTTCACGTTAAATTTTGGTCTCTAGATACGAAAGAAAATTCAAGTTCCGAAACGCGAAATCTCAAAAATTCGAATAATGCGCGCTCAGATGCACGCCCCGCTGTTATCCCCGCTCAAAAAGCACCTTTCTCGGCCTCTTAGCTCCAGCACCGAACACGCAAGATTTTCAACAAAATGTATTAAATAGTGAAGCGTGGGGGGAGACACGACTCCGGAAGCAGCGCGGAAACATGAAGGCACCGCGAGGAGCACGCACTGCGCAAGGAGCGAGGAGCACGGGACCGCGCAAGGAGCACGCACCGCGCGAGGAGCACAGCACCGCGCGAGGAGCACGCACCGCGCGAGGAGCGAGAAGCACAGGGCCGTGCAAAGAGCACGCACCGCGCGAGGAGCACGCACCGCGCGAGGAGCACGCACCGTGCGAGGAGCACAGCACCGCGCGAGGAGCGAGAAGCACGGGGCCGTGCAAAGAGCACGCACCGCGCGAGGAGCACGCACCGCGCGAGGAGCACAGCACCGCGCCAGGAGCACGTACCGCGCGAGGAGCACAGCACCGCGCGAGGAGCACGCACCGCGCGAGGAGCACGTACCGCGCGAGGAGCGAGGAGCACGCACCGCGCGAGGAGCACGTACCGCGCGAGGAGCACAGCACCGCGCGAGGAGCACGCACCGCGCGAGGAGCGAGGAGCACGCACCGCGCGAGGAGCGAGGAGCACGGCACCGCGCAAGAAGCACCCCTAGTCCTGGTCTGCACGACCGGCACCGGGGCTGCTAGCACGAGATAGAACCGCGGCGCCCGGACCGCGTCCTCTGGAGCCCGAGCCACAAACCAGCCGCACGAAACCAGCAAAGAGCGGCACGTGGTGGTTTAATCCTGGTTTAGTCCAGGTCTAGACCAGGTTTAGACCTGGTCTAGACCTGGTTTAGTTCTGGTCTAGACCTGGTTTAGTTCACGTTTAGTCCTGGTCTAGTCTCTTAGCCAATCAGTGTTACACTATAAAAAAAAAAGTTACACTATTAAAAAAAAAAAAACTTGGAATGAATCAGGCCTTTTCCATTGAAATAGCTACTCAACTTACGAAAAATTCACGTTACGAAACCACTTCTGGAACGAATTAATTTCGTAAGGTGAGGTACCACTGTATTATAGGTCTCTTTAAGTCTCTCAGCTGTACATAAAGGACGGCAGAAGAAGTGAATCTATATTATAAATAGAATTTGATTGATTTCTCAGACTGAGAGTGAGCGAACACTCAGGGACAGAGCCAATGTCACATCAGAAGAGTTACAGCTGTGATTTGCAGACTCAGCCCCAAACACTGCAGCAGCCACAATCTCTCTACCTCCCTCTCACTTTTAACTCATTCCCTCCTTCCATTCTTCATCTCTTTCTCTCCCTCCTGCCTCTCTTTCTCTTCTCATCAGTCATCTCTCACTCTGCAACCTTACTCCTCTCTGTTCTTTCAACCCCCTCCCTTTCTCTCACTCACGCTCGCCGACCTTCCTCTCATTCTCTCCCTCCTGTCTCTCTCACTCTCTCTGCTGTTTCTTTACCTCCCTTCTCCCTCCTTCTCTTTCTATCTCACTCCACTCTTTCTCTCCCTCCACAACTGTTCTCTCACTTTCACCTTGCTCCTCTGTTCTTTCAACCCCCTCTTTCTCCTCTCCTCTCTCTTTCTCTTCCACTCCCTCCTCTCATTCTTCTCTCTATCACTCTTCTCACACTTCCCTCCCATTTCTTCAGCTCCCATCTCCCTCCATCTCCTCTCTCCCCATCACTCTTCTGACTCCACATCCTTGCTCCCCTGTTTTTCAACCTTCTCTTCTCTCCTTCTCCCTCTCTCTCTCTTCTTTCTACTTTTTATTTATTGTCTCCCCTTTTTTCTCCTCATGATCTCTGTCCCTTTCTCCTCATCTTTCTTCTTGTCCCCTCTCTCTTTTCTCTCTGCCCTCCTCCCTACCTCTCTCTCTCTCTCTCTCCCTCCCTCTCACCTCTAAATCTCTCTTCTTCTCTCTCATCCAGCCCCTCCTCCTCCTCATTCTCTCGCTCTCCTCCCGTATTTTGTCACTAATCTGAATCACACACGAAAATCATTTGGACTAATCCCACACTTTATTGCAAAATGATTATATAATACAGATTTGTTTTTAGCAATTTCAAATGAATCCACTAAATAAAATAAATAAAATAAATAAATATATATTAAAAAAACACTCCTCTAACCTTAACTCGCCGTTTTCAGACCTGTTTATCTAATTTGAAATCTTCTCAGGGGACAGAAGAAAATGAAAACACGTCTTTTTGTGATAGCACTTCATAAACAGAAACCAAACATTTGTCATTATTATTTTAAAGGAAAATTTACGGGTTTTTTTTTACAATCTGAGCCTTCTTTCGGCAATAAAACAAGTAGTTTTACTCACCCATAGCAGTTTGGTGTCACTTGGAGCAGTTTCTTAGAAGTTATGTTGTAGCCGTTCTGTTCTACTAATGATCCCGTATCCGTTAGCGTGAGTGCTCAGGGCACTGATTTGCGGTGTCCAAATAACACAAACTTTAGCACTTTTCAAATCACAGAAGATCGCTGTGTCAGGGTAGACTTTTAGTAGATTCCAAAACAGCCTGAAACCCGATATCGCAACAGAAAAGTAAAGTTCAGAGCGGTGTTAGCTTCTTTCGGACTAGCTGTGTTTACAAAACAGCTGAGTTCACACATGCGCACTGTCCTCTCTGATGACGTCACCAAATGAAACTATAGCTGCATATCGGGTTTCAGGCCGTTTTGGAATCCACTAAAAGTCTACCCTGACACAGCGATCTTCTGTGATTTGAAAAGTGCTAAAGTTTGTGTTATTTGGAGACCGCAAAGTAATGCCCCGAGCACTCACGCTAACGGATACGGGATCACTAGTAGAACACAACGGCTCAACATAACTTCTAAGAAACTGCTCCAAGTGACACCAAACTGCTATGGGTGAGTAAAACTACTTGTTTTATTGCCGAAAGAAGGCTCAGATTGTAAAAAAAACGTTAATTTTCCTTTAAGTTAATTTACTGCATATTGCAAAGAGTCAATTGAATTTAATTGTGTGTTATGTACATTATTGATTAACACTTTCTGCTAATCTGCTAATGCACATTTATTTTGTTCTATTTGACTTTGATCTTTGCCAAAACTAGAATTTGTGGTTTTATGGCAGAAAAAGGCTTAAAGGGCGCCGTTTTCTGATGCTGTTTCCTCATCACAAACATACCTGGAGTTGTGTTTTGTTTCATTTATTTACACATGTCCGACACACAAGCTCTGCTCCACCTTGTGATGTCACACAGTAATACAAGAAGTGCTCCACTGTGTTTTTTAAACTCCGTACAACTTCACTAGAATCATTCGGATGATTCCAGCCCTGAAACTGACACAGCTAAAGGTAAAAGGAGCTGTTAACGTGCAAACTTACATCACATGACCATTTGAAACAGAGCATGTTGAGCTTTGATCTGCCTTTTGAACTAATAATAAAGGATTACTCAGACATACATGCATGAATGAACCAAAACAAACCACCTGGTATGTTTTTGCTGGGGAAACAACATTATAACATGGCTTAGAGCTCATAAGAGTCCATTTTGTGTACTATAGGACCTGTAATGCACATTTGCTTTGCCTTGTCAATACCCTTTGCAGTTTGTATTGTGGTTGGGTGCATTGCATGAAGTGTGTAAACTTGCGCAAGCCCCCTACTCCAGTTTAGTAACTCCACTGACATTTAAACAAACCACGACCCCCAAATAGCACCTTTTTACTATTTTAAAACCTCTAAAGTTCAGTTCTAAACACTCACTTGGTGCTGCAGGATCGTTTGTTGCACGATCCGAACATAGTTATCCAACTTTACCCCCGAGTTGCTTCTACTTCTCATGGTTCACGGGTTGTCAGTCCAGTCGAGCTAAAAAATAAACTTTAAATGCATTTCTCGGGTTGTTTTGGAGGTTATAAAAAGCAGAAGTAATAGGTTTAATCCGGGGGCGAAAGGCAGCTGTCCACCTCGCTGTCAAAAATCCACCAACAGCAGCGTGCGGTGACTTCTCGGGACGTAACGTGAAACGGGTCCCGGAGGACTCTCTTTCAAAATAAAGTACTTATTTTTGCATTATGATAAAGCACACAGCTGCCTTATACGCTATTTTTCTTTATATAGAAGAAATAATACGTATATTTATTGAATACTTGGTTATCAGGAATATAAAAAGATGCCGTTGGTTTTGGTGAATGTGTTAACATTTATTAAAATATTTATTAAAATTAATATGTTTTAGGGTTCCTACATGATAATTCCTCATTAAAATATGTTGTTTGATAATAATAATATTCAATTTTAATCTTTAAGTAAGTGGCGAGCTAGAGAAAAAACAAAGACTTCATCTCCCAGAATGCCTTTCGCTCCTTTCACTTCTCACTTTAAAACATCCGTGTCCAAACTGTAGATTAGTGTTAAATAGCTTTATTTTTACCAAAAACAAAAATCAAAACACGTCTTTTAAAAACAATGGCATGTATTAAAGTTATGATGTATGTTTTCCGTGGTTTATTTGACTAATTTGTTGATAGGAACCATAACAAGAAAATCTAGCGGTTTGAGGGTACTGTTTAGGTGTGACACAAATTCAAAGTCACCGTTCACATCTTTCCGCTTTTGTTTTATAACATAAACATCCCTCACTTTGCCCTTTTATTGCTTTAAATGAGTTGCAGAGAAAACAGTGACGATGACATCTCCAGTAAACGCAAAGTGTGTTACGTTTACAGTCCGGAATACATCGAAAAATGCGATAGTTTGTCCAAAGTACCAAACCGGGTGAGTCCAGTGAATGAGTTTTGAGCATCTAAATGTCTAAATGGAACAAAAAACAGATTATAACCAGATTTATCGGAATATTTCTGTTTCAGGCGAGTATGGTCCACTCCCTGATAGAGGCGTATGGTCTGCTGCAACATATGAGGTCAGTTTGGACGTAATAAAGCTTATTTTACCCTATAATAGCTGATAGACTCTTAATTTAAGTTAGTGCATTGGTTTTTTTCATGCCTTTATTTACATTTTTTGCTATTGTCATGGAGATCAAACCAAATCATGTTACAGGTCAGATCTGTGGAGTGGCAAACAGTTCAGTCAGTCAGTTTTTTGAGCTATAAAATCCCTGAAGTTGTATAAATGTAATATAGAGCTGTGTAATGTCATACTGTGGAACATTCCAGGCAAAGCAATGACATATCCATAGAAACAAGCAGAATGACAGACCCCCAACCAAAAAACTTACACAGTGCACCTTTAAGATTATTTATAAAATGTATTGAAGTATGCAAGTAAGTATATGTTATAGAGGCAAGTTTACTTCCTTACTGTTATGTTTTGATTCTCTTGTATCAGCTATTTTAGGATAGTTTAGATGTATTTTATTACGTTGTAATAGTAAGTAGTAAGTAATAAAACTATGACTAAACTTTGAATAATTTATCAGCCTATAAAAACTAAATAAAAATAAACAGGAGTGAGGACACGTCCAAGCTGTTTCAATTTAATTTTTAATGCCAGAGCCCCGAACCAGACAACAGAAGAAACAAGAAACTCGGGAGCATACCTATGTTCCCACTGCTCTATGTTCTCACAGCCCTGTTTTATCAAAATTAAAAGATATTTTTGAAAGTAGACTCACAACCTCTACCTTTACCCTGGCCTTATGTAATAATTAAAAAGCAAGAGGGCCCCACTTCTTACGCAGTATTAAAAGTAAAAAAAAATAACAATAAAAAAGGGATCTTATTCGATGTAACCCTCAGTGACTAAAAGGAAACAATATTTATTTAAAAGCAAAGACTGGTTTCCCTGTAAAACTCTTTTATTGCACATTTTGTATTTACCTAGAATTTAAATCTATTCTAAATATTTGCAGTATTGTGAAGCCTCAAGTGGCGACAACAGAAGAAATGGCAAAGTTCCACAGTGACTCGTATCTGGAACATCTGCACAAAATCAGCCAAGATGGAGACAACGATGATCCCCAGTCTGCAGACTTCGGACTGGGTAAAAACACTCCTTTACTCTAAACATTTCTTCATAACAGCATAGGGCGGCAGTAGCTCAGTTGGTAGAGCGTTTGTCCACTGATCCAAAGGTTGGCGGTTCAAATCCCGCTCTTGACATAAGAAACATCAGTGGTTGAGCGGTCAGATCCACTGACCCACAGGTTGGTTGGTACGATTCCAGCTCCCACAGATGAATGCTGCCGTTGTGTCCTTGGGCAAGACACTTAACCCTCCTCGCCCCCAGTGTCTGCGTACACTGGTGTGTGAATGTGTGTGTGAATGGGTGATTGGTTCCTTGTTGTAAAGCGCTTTGGGTGCCTTGAAGATGGGTGCTATATAAAGATGTGACCATAACTCTATATAAATATACAGTCTGTGCATTTTACCTGTTTAGAACTTGAGGGGTTAATATTTGGGGCTGTTTTTAAGTGTCAAGCTGTCATTGCCGTCCCTGCCCTCTGGATCATACTCCTCACCAAATCAGTAATCCAGTCAAATGAATCCAAACATTTAAATCAAAGCAACAATATGTAACTTTTTGGCCAAACAGCAGACTAAAATAAAATATCCCTTTGTTACACTGAAAAACACCAAAAGATGGATTCTTATTGTGAGCGGGCTTGCATCTCCACAAACCCATTTCTGTAGAAATTTAAAAAAAGATTGCTAAAATAAATGTGTGTTGTTTTTTTTTTACAGTACAGTGGTACCTCACCTTACAAAAGACCCTACATACGAAAAATCCAAGTTACGAAACGCCCTCACGTTAAATTTTGGTCTCTAGATACGAAAGAAAATTCAAGTTACGAAACGCGAAATCTCAAAAATTCAAATAATGCGCGCTCAGATGCACGCCCCGCTGTTATCCCCGCTCAAAAAGCACCTTTCTCGGCCTCTTAGCTCTAGCGCCGAACACGTAAGATTTTCAACAAAATGTATTAAATAGTGAAGCGACTCCGGAAGCAGCGCAGAGACATGAATGCACCGCGCGGCAAGG
Source organism: Paratrypauchen microcephalus (assembly GCA_036785185.1). Classification (NCBI taxonomy): domain Eukaryota; kingdom Metazoa; phylum Chordata; class Actinopteri; order Gobiiformes; family Gobiidae; genus Paratrypauchen; species Paratrypauchen microcephalus. Next base: position 509,820 of record JAVJIX010000245.1, on the reverse strand, counting down.
AGCACGGCACCACGGGGCACTGCGCGGCGAGGAGCACGGCACCGCGCGAGGAGCACGCACTGGCTGGTTTGTGGCTCGGGCCACAAACCAGCCGGTGCGAGGAGCACGCACTGGCTGGTTTGTGGCTCGGGCCACAAACCAGCCGGTGCGAGGAGCACGCACTGGCTGGTTTGTGGCTCGGGCCACAAACCAGCCGGTGCGAGGAGCATGCACCACGCGAGGAGCACCCCTAGTCCTGGTCTGCACGACCGGCACCGGGGCTGCGAGCACCAGATAGAACCGCGGCGCCCGGACCGCGTCCTCTGGAGCCCGAGCCACAAACCAGCCGCACGAAACCAGCAAAGAGCGGCAGTGGTAGTTTAATCCTGGTCCAGTTCTGGTTTAGTCCAGGTCCAGTCCAGGTTTAGACCTGGTTTAGTTCTGGTCTAGACCTGGTTTAGTCCACGTTTAGTCCTGTCTAGTCTCTTAGCCAGGAGGGGACGCAGATCCAAAAAAAAAAAGTTGCACTATAAAAAAAAACAACCTTGGAACGAATCAGGCCTTTTCCATTGAAATAGCTACTCAACTTACGAAAAATTCACGTTACGAAACCACTTCTGGAACGAATTAATTTCGTAAGGTGAGGTACCACTGTATCTAGAAAAACAGGCATTCTGTACCACTGTATTAGTTTTTAGATTTAAATATTACAAATTCTTGTATTGTTCATGTTTTAAACAGCAGAGGGCAGTGCTTCACCATAACGTTTGTTGAGCAACGACTTGCTCTACTCGTAATTTGCTTGTTCAGATGCAAATAAACGCAAACAAGTGTTGCCACGATACTAACATTTCAAACTTAATCTTGATACTAATGAATAGACTCAATACTCAATATGATACCAGAATGATAATCAAAAAACACTCTTTATTTAGACAATAGAATGTGATTTTCAACCTTAAATCATTGTACTTTCTTATTATATTAACAGGTGGTCTCATATCTGTGTTTGACTTTCTTAGTATCGATACCTCCTCAAATGAGTATCTAGTTTTGATCCTCACTTTAGTATCAATTAGTATCTGATTTTTGATATTTTTGACAAACCTATTGCAAACAAATCTCATTTATTATGCATTTGTAACTAGAAATAGGACATTTAAAAATAAAAGTGAATGAAATTTGATTCTAAAATTCTCCCCATTAGAAAATTATCATCAGTTCCTACGGTTATGATACACTATTTATTGATTAACCGACTTGAATGCATAACGTCCTGGAATGCATAACTCATTTGTTTTTAGACATTATTATTTATTATTTTTTTTAGAACAGTACTTTTCCCTGGACTTTTGGTGAATCCTGGTTGAATCCGCTGCATTGTCATTTCCTCCTTTTGTGTCTTCTCTGTTCCATCCTTCCTTTCGCTCTCTCCACCCTTCCAGGAAATTACTTTCATTTTCCATCACAAACCAAAAAAAACATATTTCTACAATTTCACAGTATGGCATTAAATCTTTGTATCTTACAAAGAGACCAAACCACACAGGTCAGATCTATGGAGAGGCAATCCCGCTCACAGTCAGAATGCCTGTTTTTCTACATACAGTGGTACCTCACCTTACGAAATTAATTCGTTCCAGAAGTGGTTTCGTAACGTGAATTTTTCGTAAGTTGAGTAGCTATTTCAATGGAAAAGGCCTGATTCGTTCCAAGTTTTTTTTTATAGTGTAACTTTTTTTTTATAGTGTAACATTGTGTTCTGCGTCCTGATTGGCTAAGAGACTGTAGACCCAGGACTAAACGTGGACTAAACCAGGTCTAAACGAGGTCTATACCTGGACTGGACCAGGACTAAACCTGGACTAAACCAGGACTGGACCAGGTGGATTAAAGCGCCGTGTGCGGGTCTATTTCCTGGTTTCGTGCTAGCTCTGCTATTAGCAGCAGCACCGGTGTACCTCACGAGTCACGGCTGAGGCGAGCAGCGACTGCGTGCGTGGGGGGAAGGGGGAGGGCGGACACGTGTGTGATAGCGCAGCATGACCCGGCGCGGGGCTGCGAGCACGAGACCCGTGCTCAAACCGTGCCTCCTCTAGACCAGATCTAAACCAGGTCTAAACCAGGATTAAACCACCGCGTGCGGGTCTATTTCCTGGTTTCGTGCTAGCTCTGCCGGTGTACCTCACGAGTCACGGCTGAGGCGAGCAGCGAGGAGGGGAGGAGATGTGCCTCCCCTCGGGACGGCACGCAGTCCGAGCGCATGAACGAACGCAGGCAAGAGCCGCGGTGGTTTAATCCTGGTTTAATCCTGGTTTAGATCTGGTTTAGACCTGGTTTAGAGGAGGCACGGTTTGAGCACGGGTCTCGTGCTCGCAGCCTCGCGCCGGGTTATGCTGCGCTATCACACACGTGTCCGCCCTCCTCCTTCCCCCCACACTTCACTATTAATAATTTTGTTGAAAATCTATGAAAGTTTGAGTGTTTAAACGAGAGACAAATGTGAGAAAAGTTTAAATCCAGTCTGAGAAAAGCGTATAATGTGTGTGGCTGAGCGCGCATTATTTGAATTTTTGAGATTTCGCGTTTCGTAACTTGAATTTTCTTTCGTATCTAGAGACCAAAATTTAACCTGAAGGCGTTACGTAACTTGGAATTTTCGTTTGTTGGGTCTTTCGTAAGGTGAGGTACCACTGTATTTGTGTATTATTTTGTTGCTTATTTCAAAAATGGAAACTAGTTTGCAAATCTAAAACTTCATAGTATATAGTTAAGTAGTGACTAAAAGTGTTTATTAAAATTTACTTAGGTAGGTTAAGAGGTGGGGAGCTTTGTTGTTTTATGTTTGTTTTAGGTTTTGTTTTATGTTTTTGTGTCTTGTTTTCATGTTTTTTTTTAATTGTATTTTGTTTAATGCTATATTCTAATGTCTTTAATAGATAAATAAATACAATAAAATAGAATGCATGACTTTGAAGGTAATAAAAATACCTGTAATAAAATGAAGAATAATGACATATCAGACCTATATAGTGAAGGGGTGTCCAAACTGTGATTCTGGGGCCCAATTCAGCCCTCAGACCAGTTTATTTATTGGCCCTCATGTCTGCCTTCTACACCAGTTGTATCATTTGGCTTTGATTCCCAGACTTTATTCAAATCCATACTCACATTTGGTCCTGTTGTTTTCCAGGATACGACTGCCCCATTGTGGAGGGCATTTATGACTACGCCGCAGCAGTAGGGGGCGCCTCCATCACAGCAGCTCAGGCTCTGCTGGACAGGAAGTGTGACGTGGCCATTAACTGGGCTGGGGGCTGGCACCATGCAAAGAAGTGAGGAACAAACGGAGCAGTGAAGGGTCAAATGCAGAGGACTGATTTCCCTATAGGAACAGTATAGTCTCCGTTTTCATGGAGAGGTTATTTCTTTGCCTGGAATGTTTCACAGTAGGGCATTAAACATGATCTGCCTTGTATTTATTCAACTGCAGGTGTTATAGCTCAAAAAAACAAAACATAAAAAACATTCTTACCATGTGCAGACTTGCTTCTCCATAGATCTGACCATTAACCAAATGTATTTCTATACTGTGAAATAAGTAATCAAGGCAAAACTCTTAGAGACAAGCAGGTGGCGGACCCTCTACCAGAAAAGATACACAGTGCACCTTTAAAGCCCCAGTGTGTAGGATTCGTGGCGCATAGGTGGATGGTGCTATTGCACTTTGTGTTTTAGCTACGGCAGACCTCGAGGTCCGCGTGTCGCTATTGTATAAATAAAACGCGGTCCCGTTTTTTTTTGTTTTTTTCTCATGAAAACACACATTCCCGATCATGTACCATGACACTCTACACATCAAATGAAACCTTACAGTCTCCTCTTTTTGACTATGCAATTCATTTCCCGGCACAACAATCACTCCCCGAGCACATGGGGCTTTTATACGGAAAAGCACAAAACGAGGTTTGTTACTTAGCTTACCTTTGAAGGCTCTGGACAGGTCAAACTCTGTATTTCACCATAAACTTGGTCTCAATCTGTCCGTAAGGATCCAGCGAATAAAATCCAGTAAAACACTTTAGTCCAAAACACGTGTTAGATCCATTACGACGTCTGATCCGGCAGCATGCTTGTGTTGTTTACCCAAAACCACGAGCCTTGCCGAAGGCGAAGGCGGAGCCCAAATGTCCTTCTGCGGCTCTCGTATTCAAAATGGCTGCCTCTGCATGGGGAAGATCCCCCTTTTATGTGACTATATCTAAGTCCAAAAGAATACTTTGATTTCATGATGGAAGTGAAAAGGCTTGGAAAACAATGTATTTTTGAATGGGTATCTTCAATTTCAGTAATTAACGGGTAAAAATCTTACACACTGTCCCTTTAAAGCTTTTTTTTTTTTTTTTTTAATGAATCCATTTTGAGTAATACCAGCACAGAATAAGACTGCTGTATACGGTTTGTAGATAACAATTAAGTATTTTTATTTCTCATTCAAGGAGAATTAACGTTTTTTACAATCTGAGCCTTATTTTGGTAATAAAACAAGTTGTTTTACTCACCCATAGCACTTTGGTGTCATATGGAGCACTTCCGGAGATGTTTTAGATTAGCAATCTCTGTAACGTGAGTTCTCGGGGCACATGTTTGCGGTCTCCAAATAACACAAACTTTATCACTTTTCAAATCATAGAAGCTCAATGTCTTAGTCTACACTTTCGTTTGAGTCAAAAGTGGCCTCTAATCCGAGATTTATCCATAGTTTCGAGTAGATGAGGAGGCCAGTGCGCATGTGCGGAGTCACAGCTTATTTCGCTCTCAGCTCCCGGGACCCAAACATG
>JAVJIX010000245.1:487500-500000 GCA_036785185.1 Paratrypauchen microcephalus | reverse complement strand
TACATACACACATACACACACAGTGAACACAAAGCCTTCTGTTGTCTGTCTCAAACCTGAACACCCCTCTGTGTTTCACTTCTGCTGAGTCACCCACTATAATCAAACATGGCCGTCCACGTCTGCTACACAGGTGAAGCCTCTGTGTGAGAGGGGGAGAGAGGGAGGAGAGAGGGAGGAGAGGGGAGAGACAGGTGAAGCCTCTGTGTGAGAGGGGGAGAGAGGGAGGAGAGAGGGAGGAGAGAGGGAGGAGAGGGGAGAGACAGGTGAAGCCTCTGTGTGAGAGGAGAGGGGGAGGAGAGGGGGAGGAGAGGGGAGAGACAGGTGAAGCCTCTGTGTGAGAGGAGAGGGGAGAGACAGGGTGACAGAAGAGGAGGAGAGAGAGCGGAGGATGAGAGAGGAGACACAGGTGAAGCCTCTGTGTGAGGGGGGGAGAGAGCGAGGAGAGCGGAGAGACAGGTGAAGCCTCTGTGTGAAAGAGGGAGGAGAGGGGGGAGGCAGGGTGAGAGAAGAGGAGGAGGAGGAGAGAGAGGGGAGGATGAGAGAGGAGACACAGGTGAAGCCTCTGTGAGAGGGGGAGAGAGGGAGGAGAGGGGAGAGACAGGTGAAGCCTCTGTGTGAGCGAGAGAGGAGAGGAGAGGTGGAGGATGAGAGAGGAGAGACAGGTGAAGCCTCTGTGTGAGAGGAGTGGGGGAGGAGAGAGGGAGGAGAGGGGAGAGACAGGTGAAGCCTCTGTGTGAGAGGAGAGGGGGAGGAGAGGGGAGAGACAGGTGAAGCCTCTGTGTGAAAGAGGGAGGAGAGGGGAGAGACGGGGTGAGAGAAGAGGAGGAGGAGGAGAGAGAGGGAGGATGAGAGAGGAGACACAGGTGAAGCCTCTGTGTGAGAGGAGAGAGGGAGGAGAGGGGAGAGACAGGTGAAGCCTCTGTGTGAGAGGAGAGGGGGAGGAGAGGGGAGAGACAGGTGACGCCTCTGTGTGAGATTGAGAGAAGAAGAGGAGAGAGAGGGGAGGATGAGAGAGGAGAGACAGGTGAAGCCTCTGTGTGAGAGGGGGAGAGAGGGAGGAGAGGGGAGAGACAGGTGAAGCCTCTGTGTGAAAGAGGGAGGAGAGGGGAGAGACAGGGTGAGAGAAGAGGAGGAGGAGGAGAGAGAGGGGAGGATGAGAGAGGAGACACAGGTGAAGCCTCTGTGAGAGGGGGAGAGAGGGGGAGAGAGGGAGGAGAGGGGAGAGACAGGTGAAGCCTCTGTGTGAGACAGCGTGAGAGAAGAAGAGGAGAGAGAGGGGAGGATGAGAGAGGAGACACAGGTGAAGCCTCTGTGTGAGAGGGGGAGAGAGGGAGGAGAGGGGAGAGACAGGTGAAGCCTCTGTGTGAGAGGGGGAGGAGAGGGGAGAGACAGGGTGAGAGAAGAGGAGGAGGAGAGAGAGGGGAGGATGAGAGAGGAGACACAGGTGAAGAGTGTGTGCGAGGAGGAGAGAGAGAGATGAAGAGGTGAAGCCGCTGTGTGAAGGAGGGAGAGGGTGAAAGAAGGGAAGGCGGAGGAGAAAGAAGAGCGGGGGAGAGAGAGGGGGACAGGTGAAGCCTCTGTGCAGGGGGAGGAAAGCGAGAGAGTGAAGAAAAGGGAGAGGAGGAGGGAGAATGGGTAAAGTGGGAGAGAGAGAGAAAGCACAGAACTCCTCTGTTCTTGAAGCACAACAGTCGTGGTGCTGTTCCAGACCTGCACTGGACCAGGACCTACTCTTTCAACACCAGCTCAATCAAAAGTGACTACAGTGTTTATTTTATTATTATTATTTCTGTATATTTTGTACTAGTGTTGTCAAGATACTACAATTTCAAACTTGATTTCTATATTTGGGAATACAGTGGTCCCTCGTTAGGTTCCAGAAATAACCCGCAATACGTGAAATCTGCGAAGTAGGACAACTTTATATTTTATATTATTCTACATGTTTTAAGGCTGTAAACGCCTCACCACACACATTATACACTTTTCTCAGACTGGAATTAACATTTTCTCACATTTCTCTCTTGTTTAAACACTCAAACTTTCGTAGATTTTCAACAAAATGTATTAATAGTGAAGCGTGTGGGGGGGGTGCGCGGACACATGCATCCATGGTCACGAAACAAGGCAAAGAGCCACAATCCTGGTTTAGACCTGGTCTAGTCCTGGTTTAGTCCAGGTTTAGACCTGGTCTAGTCCTGGTTTAGTCCAGGCTTAGACCTGGTTTAGACCTGGACTTCCTATGGATCCAGTGACTCATGTCTCGGCTCCTCGTGCATCCGGCCCCGGAGCCCGGTGCGGCTCGGACTGCTTCTCATTCAAACACAGTGTGAGCACAGAGGGACGAGCAGGGGGCACCGCGCTCATCCAACGGCACTGCCACGTCCTGGGACGCGACGCACACCAACCCCTTGGAGAAGTGCGCGACACGTGCACGACCGGCGCGAGGCCGCGCATACACCGGGGCTGCGAGCACGAGATCGAACTGCGGCGCCCGGACCGCGTCCTCTCACCCCGAGCCACAAACCAGCCGCACGAAACCAGCAAAGAGTGACACGTGGTGGTTTAATCCTGGTTTTGTCCAGGTCTAGACCTGGTCCAGTCCTGGTTTAGTCCAGGTCCAGTCCAGGTTTAGACCTTTAGTTCTGGTCTAGACCTGGTTTAGTCCATGTTTAGTCCTGGGTCTACAGTCTCTTAGCCAATCAGGATGCAGAACACAATGTTACACTATTTAAAAAAAAAGTTACACTATGAAAAAAAATTGAAAAAATAAAAATCAGCGAAACAGCGAGGCCGCGAACAGTGAACCGCAATAGAGCGAGGGATTACTGTAGACTCAATTTTCAATATCAATTCTGATACCACAATGATAATAAAAAAACACTCTTTGTGGTCTTATATCTGTGTACTCCCTCAGTGGTCCACGAGTCCATGTGCTCTTATACTTATACCTGCTCAAATGAGTATCGTTTTGATAGTATAGTTTTGATACTCATTTTAGTATCAATTAAAATCAGACTTTTGATAAGTCTTCGCGTTTGGCTGTTTTCAGATCTATGTAAATGCAAATGTATATAAAACACACCTGGAGTTGTGTTTTGTTTCATTCACACATCTTTAACACACAAACCCTGCAGATTTAGGCTGGGTTCTTCTCTCAAACAGGAAACACTCCACCTTGTGATGTCGTGGTAATGGAGGAAGTGCTCCACTGTGTGAATTAACGTTTTTTACAATCTGAGCCTTATTTCGGTAATAAAACAAGTTGTTTTACTCACCCATAGCACTTCGGTGTCATATGGAGCATTTCCGGAGATGTTTTAGTTTAGCGATATCCGTAATGTGAGTTATATAATATATGCCCCGAGCAGGCTTGGGGAGTAACGGATTACATGGAACGGCGTTAAGTAAAAGGATACAAAAAAAAGGTAACTGTATTCCCCTACAGTTACAAAGAAAAAGACGTAATCAGATTACAGGTAAATTTTGTGAAAATGGGGATTACTTAGCAGGATTACAATTTGAAAGCATTTTATGTTATTTCATTTTTTCTTTTAAAGCCGGAGGTCATATGTAGGGAAAACACAACGTACAGACTCGCGCCGTGCGCCGTGCGCCGCGCGCGCTCTGTGAAACAAACTTGCAGCGGCTCGCACTGAATTTCACGCAGGTCGCGCACTACGGACTAAACTTGCAGCGGGCATGGTTTCAAAAAACGCATTTAAAACGAGTGGAAATTTAGGGAGAATTTTATTTTTAAAGAAGACAAAGGGAACAACATCACAGTGCAGTGCAAATTGTGCCTTCCAGCAGTTAAACACCTGTCAATGTCCAAGGATTCTACTTCCAATCTCAAGAAACATTAATATTAATATTAACACTAATATTAACACTTTGATACTGACAAGCCCTAAATGTCCTGCTTCAGTCATGTTATGTGTGAATATGAGTCATTTCTTTGTCTTGATTCATTGGTAGGAGCCAGTTTCGAGTTAGCTATCGACTAGCAAACTATTAGCAAGCTAGCTAACGTTAGGGTGACCATACGTCCTCTTTTGCCCGGACATGTCCTCTTTTCAGAGGCTGTCCGGGCTGTCCGGCCGGAGTTTATAAAATCCTTCAAATGTCCGGGTTTTTGATTCCCTTGGAAACGCGCTCTGAGAGGCGGAACCCCGGAACGTGTATTCATTCATTTACAAACAAGCGCGCCACGCTCCGCACCCCCCGCACCCCCCCCCCCCCCAGAATGGGAGGCAGAATGACCAGGGAGAGGAGGAAGGCAAGGAAGACTGAAGAAAAGGAAGAAGAAGGAAAAAGGGACTGTTGACTTGAGGCATTATTTGTATATTTTTTTTCATTAGCCATTAGACACATTATTTTGAAGAATGGGCTTACTGAACATTGAAGAATAGGCTAACTCTCTTTTTCTTTTTCTTTTTTCTTTTTTCTTAACTAAGATGTAAGTGTCAGCCTTAAGATTGCTTATATTAATAAATATATTATTTATAAAGCAACTGTTTGTGAGTGTTTTGGGCTATTTTTTAGTATACAGTGAACCCTCGTTTATCGCGGGGGTTAGGTTCCAGAAATAGCCCGCAATAAGTGAAATCCGCGAAGTAGGACAATTTTATATTTTACAATTATTCTACATGTTTTAAGGCTGAAAACGCTTCACCAGACACATTATACACCTTTCTGAGACTGGTATTAACATTTTCTCACATTTTTCTCTTGTTTAAACACTCAAACTTTTGTAGATTTTCATTAAAATATATTAATAGTGGGGGCGGGGGCACGTGACACGCGGGCACGTGCGCGCGGGCACGTGCGCGCGGACACGTGCGTTTGTTTTGGTACCACATATCCATGCCATGTGCGAAAGTCGAGTGGAAAGCGACCTGGATATCATTTTGGGCAAGACTCAAGCCAATGCTAACAGTGCCGAACCGCTAACAGACGCCTCTGAGCACCACAAGACCAGGTAAGACCAACCTGCGCTCACAAGAGTTGGTTGCATTTCACCCCGGCTCCAAAATCAGTCCGCTATCAATGCGTCGCCAATACTCCACAGCTCTCTAGGACGGGGCCGACCCCGTCCTAGAGAGCTGTGGAGTATTGTGGAGTATTGGGTTCGTCCTCTCGTCCTCTCACGGGGAAGAGCCACTGTCTCCTCTGTGCGCGCGAGTGTCCTCCCCCCGCTGCGGCTCCCCGGACGCTCCATGTTGATTCTTGGCTCTTCCATGGTCCGGCTCGCACTCTCTTCCATGGCTCGTGCAAGTAAACAAAGGCCACACCCCCTGTCACCCAGGCGCTCTCGTGAAGGAAATCTGAGACTCTGTCCCTACCATCCCTGGTCTAGACCTGGTTTAGTCCTGGTTTAGACCTGGTTTAGTCCTGGTTTAGACCTGCTTTAGACCTGGTTTAGTCCTGGTCTAGTCTCTTAGCTAATCAGGGCGCAGGACAGAATGTTACACTGTAAAAAAAAAGTTACACTATAAAAAAAATTGAAAAAAAAAAAAAAAAAATTGGAAAAAAAAAAATCCGCGAAACAGCGAGGCCGCGAAGAGTGAACCGCGATACAGCGAGGGTTCACTGTATCCAGGTAAAGTGTTCTTTTCTGGGGAATTCAGAAGCACAAGTACGGTCACAAGTACACTTTGTGCATTTGTAGAACGATATTACAATATTTAAACATTATCTAGGCAACATAGTCATGTTAACTGATCCATGAAGACCCTTTAGACAATTCCGAGCAAAGCTGTCGTTAGATGTAGGCCAGCACGCAAGCTGGACGAACATCCTGTCCAGCTGCGGAGATCGGGCAAGATGACTGTCCCGGTAAAACTAAAACTTTAACTGAAAATATAATTTCGTTGAAGTCATAGGTGTTTAGGTGTTTGGTTTAGTGAGTGACCTTGTTTACTAGTGACTTGGCTTATAGTGATAACAGTTGTTAAAACTACACATAGAACTGTACTTGTCCTCCTAAAAACTTAATTGTATTGTAATTTTCTTGTTTTCTTGTTGTTATAGGATATTTGGTGTTAAAGTAATCTAAAAGTAACTGAAAGTAATCAAGTTACATTACTTTAATATTATAGTAGCGGGATTACGTTACTGAATACATATTTTAAGGAGTAACTAGTAACTGTACCGGATTACATTTCTAAAGTAACCCTCCCAACCCTGGCCCCGAGTGGTCTCCAAATAACACAAACTTTAGCACTTTTCAAATCATAGAAGCTCGATGTCTTAGTCTACACTTTCGTTTGAGTCAAAAGTGGCCTGTAATCTGAGATTTATCCATAGTTTACAGCTTTGCGTTTCATGTTTGGGTCCCGAGAGCTGAGAGCGAAATAAGCTGTGACTCCGCACATGCGCACTGTCCTCCTCATCTACTCGAAACGATGGATAAATCTCGGATTACAGGCCACTTTTGACTCAAACGAAAGTGTAGACTTAGACATCGAGCTTCTATGATTTGAAAAGTGCTAAAGTTTGTGTTATTTGGAGACCACAAACATGTGCCCCGAGAACTCACATTACGGAGATCGCTAATCTAAAACATCTCCGGAAGTGCTCTATATGACACCAAAGTGCTATGGGTGAGTAAAACAACTTGTTTTATTACCGAAATAAGGCTCAGATTGTTTTAAAAAAAAAACTTTAATTCTCATTTAAACTCCATACACCTTCACTAGAACCATTTGGATGATTTCAGCCCTAGAATTGCCAATCTCTACTGAACTAAAGGTAAAAGTAGCTGTTAACTTGAAAACTACCTCTTCATGACACCACAAGTTGGAACAGAGCATTTTGAGCTTTGGAGATGTAGACAGACTAATCATAGTTACTCGAACATGTGTGAATGAAACAAAACACAACTCCAGGTCTGTTTTTGAGAAGGTAACAACATTATAGGCATGACTTAAATCTCACAAGAGTCAATTCTGCGTAATATAGGACCTTGAAATTGATTTATTAATCTGAAGTTATTGTTATTGTGATTTCACGCCATTTTATTATGTTTCTGTCCCACTACATGATGTGAACCTATAATTTCCATGACTCATTTTGTCATTACATAAATCTTTTTTCCAATGCAATGTTTACTTTTTGGGCAGCACAAAAGATTTAAAATAGAATTAAAATAACATCGTAATTCAGAATTGGGAAGTGTCTTTAACAATAGTGCTTTTTATTCTTGATTAGCAGACTAAATATAGATAAGCTTAAACAATAGCGCTCTGGGTTTGTGTTATTATGCTGTGATATCTTATAAAAACATGTGTCATGCCATGTGGCGCAGATCTGGTAGGGTCAGATGTCATTAACCCCCAGCACTGACTTGTATTGTCCAAAGAGGCGCCTGATCCGCGTCAGCATTCATTGTGTGATAGCACTGGAGCCAATCTGCCTCACAATCACAGACTAGGGACTAACAAGGACTTTTCGCTAATTTTTCTCAATATTTGACTTTTTAAAATACTTTTTAGTATTATAAATTTTCAGATAATCGTGCAATGTTATTATTTTAATCATATACAGTGGTACCTCACCTTATGAAATTAATTAGTTCCAGAAGTGGTTTCGTAACGTGAATTTTTCATAAGTTGAGTAGCTATTTCAATGGAAAAAGCCTGATTCGTTCCAAGGTTTTTTTTATAGTGTAACACTGTGTTCTGCTTCCTGATTGGCTAAGAGACTGTAGACCCAGGACTAAACGTGGAATAAACCAGGTCTAAACCAGAACTAAACCAGGTCTAGACCTGGACTGGACCTGGACTAAACCAGGACTGGACCAGGTGGATTAAAGCGCCGCGCGCGGGTCTATTTCCTGGTTTCATTTCGAGTAACGGCTCGGGCTCCAGAGGACGCGTTCCGGGCGCCGCGGTCTGAGCGCATGAACGAGACCCGTGCTCAAACCGTGCCTCCTCTAGACCTCCTCTAGACCTGGTCTAGACCACCGTGGCTCTTGCATGCGTTTGTTCATGCGCTCAGACTGCGTGCGGTCCCCCTCGCTGCTCACCTCAGCCGTGACTCGAAACGAAACCAGGAAATAGACCCGCACGCGGCGCTTTAATCCACCTGGTTTAGTCCTGGTTTAGTCCTGGTTTAGTCCTGGTTTAGTCCTGGTTTAGTCCTGGTTTAGTCCTGGTTTAGTCCAGGTCTAGACCTGCTGGCCAGGTGCGCGCGGTGCTCATCCTGCGTCGCGCACGGTGCTCCTCGTGGGCGGTGCTCCGGTCTCCGCACTGCTTCCGGAGTCGTCTCCCCCCATGCTTCACTATTAATACATTTTGTTGAAAATCTATGAAAGTTTGAGTGTTTAAACAAGAGAGAAATGCGAGAAAAGCCCAACTCCAGTCTGAGAAAAGCGTAGAATGTGTGTGGTGAGGCATTTACAGCCCTAAAACATGTAGAACAATTGCAAAATACAAAGTTGTCCTACCTCGTGGACCTCTCCCACCGCGGGCCACCTCTGGAACCTAACCCCGTGTGTGTTGATAAAGTGTATTTACGTTTCGGGGTGTGCATCTGACCGCGCATTAATTGAATTTTTGAGATTTCGCGTTTCGTAACTTGAATTTTCGTTTGTTGGGTCTTTCGTAAGGTGAGGTACCACTGTGATATGTTTTGCCATCCTTCAGCATTTGCTGAAAATGTCTTAATTTAATTATATTTTTTAATTAAATCTATTTTAAATTTAAATTTGGGGTACAGGTAAAATATCTAAATTAAATTATTATTAACATTTTTGCAATCTACTTGAAAATATGCTAAAATATCTGAGTATGTTAATTTGAAGTCGTATTATTTATAGCTTAGGATTCATAAAAGTAAAGTTACAAACTATAGGAATTTTGTTTTAATAATAGTTACATTTTTTTGTGATTTTGTGATTAATTTTTTTATGTAGATTTTTTTCAACAGCTGAAAAAACATAATTCACCAAAAACTTTGTCCTGCTTAAAGATTTTGGGATGTGCAATGGAATTTTGCAGTGTTGAATTTTCAAAAACTACTGATTAATCTGTAACTATAACTATACACGTCATAAAGTTCACTTCACAAAGTACAAATCCTCAGAATTTGAGCTTTGACTCTGTTTTTGTCTTATATTTAGTTTTTTTTGTTTTTCTCCCAGAGTGCCTTGCTTTGGTGCTTCAGTCCCGGTGTGAACTCTCACCACAAAAGCTCACTTCCTCTTTCTACTGTGTCCTTCCTGAATCTACTCGAGTGAAGTCAATAAAACTATTAAAGGAAAAGTAACGTTTTTTTACAATCTGAGCCTTCTTTCGGCAATAAAACAAGTAGTTTTACTCACCCATAGCAGTTTGGTGTCAATTGGAGCAGTATCGCAGAATTTATGTTGAGCCGTTCTGTTCTACTAATGATCCCGTATCCGTTAGCGTGAGTGCTCGGGGCATTACTTTGCGGTGTCCAAATAACACAAACTTTAGCACTTTTCAAATCACAGAAGATCGCTGTGTCAGGGTAGACTTTTAGTGGATTCCAAAACGGCCTGAAACCCGATATCGCAACAGAAAAGTAAAGTTCAGAGCGGTGTTAGCTTCTTTCGGACTAGCGGTGTTTACAAAACAGCTGAGTTCACGCATGCGCACTGTCCTCTCTGATGACGTCATCAAATGAAACTATAGCTGCATATCGGGTTTCAGGCCGTTTTGGAATCCACTAAAAGTCTACGCTGACACAGCGATCTTCTGTGATTTGAAAAGTGCTAAAGTTTGTGTTATTTGGAGACCGCAAAGTAATGCCCCGAGCACTCACGCTAACGGATACGGGATCATTAGTAGAACAGAACGGCTCAACATAAGTTCTGCGATACTGCTCCAATTGACACCAAACCGCTATGGGTGAGTAAAACTACTTGTTTTATTGCCGAAAGAAGGCTCAGATTGTTAAAAAAAAACGTTAATTTTCCTTTAACACTATGAGCACATTGTAGACTAGTTTAAATTCTGATTCTTATGGTTCATATCTCCAATCACTGGGCCTATCCACATGAAACAAAAACTGGCACAAAGTTCAGTGTCTTTGCTGTCAGAATAAATAAACAAAAGTCTAATTATTTTTCCACAATAGCTTCAGAAAGTGGTGCCATTTTTCAACCCCAAAGACGTGATTATTGTCAGCTGAAAGGACTTTTTCACACCAACACGACACTTTTGTGGAGCCAATCCCCAACACATAATGAGAGGTTCAACATTTGCGGGTCATATTGATACTTTACAGCTGATTTCCTCAACATTTTCTGGGGGTGTGATGCTAACTGTAGGGGCTGCTCTGTCTGAAGCTCTCTTACTTAAATTAGACGTTAATGATCCCATGACATGGTACTTCTTGATTGCCTGGAAGAATCCATGACTCATCGCTGTACCAGCGAGTGAGTCTGGTAACGCTTGATCCACAGAATGCGCTGCGGTTGCGCGTAGACAGACAGCTAAGTGAACCAATCAGAGATTGCGCCATCTTGAT
This sequence comes from Paratrypauchen microcephalus, assembly GCA_036785185.1. Classification (NCBI taxonomy): domain Eukaryota; kingdom Metazoa; phylum Chordata; class Actinopteri; order Gobiiformes; family Gobiidae; genus Paratrypauchen; species Paratrypauchen microcephalus. Next base: position 489,500 of record JAVJIX010000245.1, on the reverse strand, counting down.
TCAAAACTGAGGCGGAACTTCCGCTGCCTAAGAGTGACTTTGCGGGCAAAGGCGGGTGCACTGACGTCACCATCTTTGAATGAATCAGAATCGCGGAGTCGGTTTGGAACCGGAGGAGCGAGAGTGGATGGAGAGTGTCCAAATGGTATCGCGGTGTATAGGAAATACAGAGAGATATCATTTGGCTGGCCAGGTAAACTTCTTGATGCTTTTATATGGCTCCTTAATGGTTCCCTAATACTGTAAATGAATCCTTCTTCAAAATCAAGACTCAGTTCATGAGAAAGCCTCATTAAGATAAGCTAAGACTTTATTGATCTCACACAGGAGAAATTTACTTGTCACAGTAGCTCCAGGTAGGGACAGTTTGAACAAGAAGACAAGTGCATGCAGCAAGAATGGCATAAAGATAGGTAATAATAATAATAAAATAAGTAATTAACACAGTCTGAGTCATAAATATCTCTCTCAAACACTTTATTCTGGGCGTTGTTGCTTGAATGCAGATGAGGAGGACAGAGACAGGCCAGTGCAGCGGGTGGGGGTGTGGCCAAATGTGCCGCTGGTTCCTTGTTTTAGCGGTGCGATGTGCGCTGGCTCCACTTCCATGTGTGTAAACACGGAGGAAGATATGAGACGAGTTGCATTAAAAAACATATTTCCACAAAAAATAAAATTAAACCACTGCAGCCCGTTTGGGCTGTCTTTTTTTTCAAACGCAGAAAAGGATCGCAAATGCTCAGTTTACACATTTCGCAACTTTTAGCCATGGGGGGGGCCTAAACAGGGTAGGGGAGCTCACATTAACGTTCAAAAACCTCAGAAAGTGAAAATTTCATGCCATGGGACCTTTAATCTGAGCTTTGTTTTAACACAGAAAGACCTGACTTAGCTGGAATTACAAGAGTGGAACTGATTTGTGCTGTTAAACAAGTCTCTCCCTCATAAAATTACAGTCTCAAGCTAGTTAAGCATTGATGATAAAAGGAGAAGTTCAATTTGTCAACTGGACAAAGTTTGGTTGGTTGAAGTTTGTTTGGTTTCAACCAAACAAACTTTGTCCAGTTGACAAATTGAACTTCTCCTTTTATCATGGATTCTACCTGGACGACTGAGGGACTTTTCACGCAACCTAGTTAAGCATTACCCAACAGTTTTTCATTTGGTCACTCTCACCTTTTTTGGAAAATTTTACTCTTAAACAGGACCATGGACACTTACACTGATCACGGGCTCCTGAAAATGCATATTTTAAATCTACTTTGTATTTCTTCTTGAGTTTTCAGACTCTTAAAACCTTCTTGCTTGTGTTTGCTAATGTGTGCATTGTGTCACCATGGTAACATCTGAACATTCCACCATAGACATACATGTAGGACACCCCCAGCGTGATGTCACTACAAAGTATCAATTAGCATAACTTCATATATTTAGCAGGTATTGTATTCTAGTCGCCTGCTCTGCTGTAGTTTTAAACCAGATAGGAGTCTGTGCGGGAGCCTGGATGTAGCAGAGGATGTGTCCTTGATTCCTCCCTCCTCGCTTCCTACTTCCTTGTTTCCTGTCTGCGTCCTATTCCTCCTTGCTGCACCCTTTTCCTCAGAACCACATCAGGCGGACGCCATTGTGTCCAACGGAAACGCCACGCTCTATTTACGGATATCACGCTCACGTTTAGAAATAAGCTGCATCCAGAACCTTCTAGAATTTTATCAGGATTTCAGATGGAGGGCGGGGCCTGTACAGCTATGGAGGATCAAGGTTTAAAGTCCTTTCAACTGACAACAATCACTTTTTTGGGGTTGTATAATGGCACCACTTTCTGAAGCTGTTATGATAAAGATTATTTCACTTTTGTTTATTTATACTGACAAAAATGACGCTAAACTTTGTGCCAGTTTTTGTTTCATGTGGATAGGCCCAGTAATTAGAGATATGAACCACAAACCAGGTCAGCAAGTCTGTAATCTGACAGTTACACGGGAAACTCCACCTGAGAA
>JAVJIX010000245.1:375000-482500 GCA_036785185.1 Paratrypauchen microcephalus | reverse complement strand
ACTCAGTGCATGAGAAACAGAGATAAGATGAGAAAGAGTAATTTTTCTCTCTCTGAACACTCCAATATGGGAGTTGTTGCTTGAATGCAAATGAGGGGAAAAGAGATGGCCTATAGTAGAGGGTGGGGGCGTGGCCAAACTCAGCTCTCAGCTGATCCATTTCCGCGTTTTTGCGCGGAGAAGAGATGAGAAGCGTTCTATTGAAAAATAAACACATTTTCACAGAAAATAAAATTAAACCACTGCTGTTCAAAGGTCCAGAGGCTCAGATAAAGGACTTCCGAGCCTAGAAACACTCGGACGTGCCTCCAGGCAAATAAAAAAACGCATTTTGCATTGCCTAGCGCATTCGCAGTCCAAACTCTCTGGGCGTGATTTACAGAGACGCTGAGTACAGACAGACGGGGGTGGAGCTGCATTTTTCGAGCTGACATCAGTAAGGTGCCTTGTTGAGAATCGCCCGTTTCAGAAATTATCCAAATGATTCTAGTGAAGGTGAAGCTGAGTTTAAAAACACAGTGGAGCACATGACATCACAAGGTGGAAGAGAGTGTTTTCAGTTTGAGAGAAGAACTCAGCCTAAAGATGCAGGGTTTGTGTGTTAAACTCCAGGTGTGTTTGTGATGAGGAAACATTAGAACATCGATCAGAAATCAACATGGTCTAATTGAACCATTTTTGAATGTTATTGCAGTTAGTTTTACATCTTTCTCTGTACCTGTTTCTCTCATTCTTTTGTTTGTGTCAGTTCTTCACAGAGTACGGGCCTGACTATTCGCTGGAGATCAGTCCAAGCTGTAGACCAGACCGCAACGACTCCAAACATCTGGATCATGTCCTCTCCACCATCAAAGGTTCGATCTATTTAACGTTCAATTTAAAGGTGCACTGTGTAACCTTTTGAGGGGGGAGAGCGCTTCACCTGCTAGCTTCTGATGGGGAAGTTATTGTTTTGCCTGAAATGTTCCACAGTATCACATTAAACTCTGATAACTTGCATTTATTTAATTACAGCTGATATTATTTCTTGAAATACACACAGTCTTACTGAGAGCAGGGTCACTTCTCCACAGATCTGACCTGAAACCTGGTCCAGTAGCGATTAAAGGAGAATTAAAGGTCCCATGACATGGTACTTCTTGATGCTTTTATATGGCTCCTTAATGGTTCCCTAATACTGTAAATGAATCCTTCTTCAAAATCAACACTCAGTGCATGAGAAACAGAGATAAGATGAGAAAGAGTAATTTTTCTCTCTCTGAACACTCCATTATGGGCGTTGTTGCTTGAATGCAAATGAGGAGAAAAGAGATGGCCTATAGTAGAGGGTGGGGGCGTGGCCAAACTCTCAGCTCTCAGCTGTGCGCTCTGACCCATTTCCGCATTTTTGCGCGGAGGAAGAGATGAGAAGCGTTCCATTGAAAAATAAACACATTTCCACAGAAAATAAAATTAAACCACTGCTGTTCAAAGGTCCAGAGGCTCAGATAAAGGACTTCCGAGCCTAGAAACACTTGGACGTGCCTCCAGGCAAATAAAAAAAACGCATTTCACATTGCCTAGCGCATTCGCAGTCCAAACTCTCTGGGCGTGATTTACAGAGACGCTGAGTACAGACAGACGGGGTGGAACTGCATTTTTCGATCTGACGTCAATAAGGTGCCTTGTTCAGAATCGCCCGTTGAGCTCTGTTTTTTTCTAATGCAGAAAAGGATCGCAAATGCTCAGTTTAGACATTTCGCAACTTTTAGCCATGGGGGGGGCTAAACAGGGTAGGGGAGCTCACATTAACGTTCAAAAACCTCAGAAAGTGAAAATTTCATGCCATGGGACCTTTAACGTTTTTTACAATCTGAGCCTTATTTCGGTAATAAAACAAGTTGTTTTACTCACCCATAGCACTTTGGTGTCATATGGAGCATTTCCGGAGATGTTTTAGTTTAGCGATATCCGTAACGTGAGTTCTCGGGGCACATGTTTGCGGTCTGCAAATAACACAAACTTTAGCACTTTTCAAATCATAGAAGCTCAATGTCTTAGTCTACACTTTCGTTTGAGTCAAAAGTGGCCTGTAATCTGAGATTTATCCATAGTTTCGAGTAGATGAGGAGGACAGTGCGCATGTGCGGAGTCACAGTTTATTTCACTCTCAGCTCTTGGGACCCAAACATGAAACGCAAAGCTGTAAATTATGGATAAATCTCGGATTACAGGCCACTTTTGACCAAACGAAATCGTAGACTAAGACATCAAGCTTCTATGATTTGAAAAGTGCTAAAGTTTGTGTTATTTGGAGACCGCTCGGGGCATATATTACATGCCCCGAGAACTCGCGTTACGGATATCGCTAATCTAAAACATCTCTGGAAGTGCTCCAAATGACACCAAAGTGCTATGGGTGAGTAAAACAACTTGTTTTATTACCGAAATAAGGCTCAGATTGTAAAAAACGTTAATTCTCCTTTAATGCCATACTGCAGTAGCATTTCCATGGAGACGAACAGACAATGACATCACAACCAGCCAATAATATTTAAAGCAGACGTATTGTGCTTGTGTCTGCTCTATAGTTCTAATGTATGACACCCGTGGATCATAATGTTCTAATTTAGATATTTTAAATCACAATATATCTGACACATGAGGACATTTCAGAACATGTTTGTCGAAGTCTAAACTACAGGGTTAGCAGCTTTTCCATAGAATAAGACCCTATGGAGACACAGGGAGGGCATCTGATGCACATAGACAGTAGAATACCTAAAGAACTACAGCCAGATGTTGCCATTCAAACTCATTTTGAGATGGGGTCACTACTCCTTGTTCACCATAATGTTTTCTGTGTACGGTCTTGAGTTGGGAAAAGAGGAGGAGGCCGAGGAAAGCATTGTCTTAATTTAACCAAAATGTGGAACGAATTAGTGGATAAAGTAAGTGACATAACCCTGGTGAGGTTTTGTTTACAGTGGTCTGTTTGGGTCAGAGCTCATAAAACGGTTTGTGAAGTGGAGATTTGGGCTTTGTCTGCTGGTTTAAATTACGGCAGTTCTACTTTCTTCTTCTTGTGTTCTTCATTAGCGTAAAATGTTGGGACGGAATGTACAAGAAGCAGAAGTGTGGATGGATTTGGTTGTTGTGTCCAATTATCGAAATAAATGAAAAATTGTATGACTAAATTTGATGCGTTCCTGCCGTAGACTGGATAAAAAAGTGGACTAAGGGAGTGTGACGTCACCCATAGCGTTCAGCTCCAGTCAAATGAAGCTCAGCGAGGCTAAAAGTTTTATAGGAGCGAATTTGGAAAAATCTGTTTGGATGTATCATAGCAACCAAAGAGCCAATCAGGAGAAAGTTTGTAAAGAAGGCTAATGGCTAACTTTGATGGCCACGTAATCAAAAAACGGGTCTTTCTTACGTTCTATGGGTATTCACTGCTAACACACAGCATATTTAGATCACCATGTTACCTTTTATTGTTTTGGAAATGCTATATTTGCCAAAAACAATGCTTCACCCACTCTCTTTGCTCCCTGCACTAAGTCACTCCCCCTTCAGAGCGCTATCACAACACAATCAGTGTAATAATGGAACTACTGCACATCGCATTAGGTTTGTCAAGTTGTACTGTATTTGTATACTTATGGAGACGTACGGGAGCATGGATGACGTAGGCTTGTGGGGGCGGAGCTTTGTACTGGGTTTGGATAGGGCCCGGGAGAGATCGCTAGATTACTTAAACATGCATGGATGACATCTAAAACCTCTTCAGGCATGTTTTTGAGGCCGGAATAACGGTACAACATGGTAGAAAAGATATAAAAAGTACAGTCATACCTCACCTTACGAAATTAATTTGTTCCAGAAGTGGTTTCGTAACGTGATGTTCCAATACTACTCCCTAAACCCTTTAAAAAATATAAAAGTATACCAATTTTGTATGAAATGTGTGTTAAAGGTCCCATGGCATGAAATTTTCACTTTCTGAGGTTTTTGAACGTTAATGTGAGCTCCCCTACCCTGTTTAGGCCCCCCCCCATGGTTAAAAGTTGCGAAATGTCTAAACTGAGCATTTGCGATCCTTTTCTGCGTTTGAAAAAAACACAGCTCAAACGGGTGATTCTGAACAAGGAAACTATGTGACGTCACATCGAAAAATGCAGCTCCACCCCCCGTCTGGATGTCTACCCACCGTCTCTGTAAATCATGCCCAGAGAGTTTGGACCGCGAATGAGCTACGCAATGCGAAATGCGTTTTTTTATTTGCCTGGAGGCACGTGAGAGTGTTTCTAGGCTCGGAAGTCCTTTACCCGACCCTCTGGACCTCTGAAACAGCAGTGGTTTAATTTTATTTTCTGTGAAAATGTGTTTTTTTCATTGAAATGCCTCTACTTTCCTCCTTCGCGCTTAAAACGTGGAAGTGGGAGACAGAGCACAGCGCACCGCTAAAACAAGGAACCAGCGGCGTATTTGCCCCCACCCCCACCCGCTCCTCTAACCTATCTCTGTCCTTCTCATTTGCATTCAGGCAACAAGGCCCAGAATGAGTTGTTCAGAGGGATTTTCTGACTCTGACTCTGTACATGTGTCTTTCTCATGCACTGAGTGTTGATTTTGAAGAAGGATTCATTTATAGTATTAGGGAACCATTAAAGGGATATGCCACCCCCAGGTCAAACTTGGGCGCTGCGCAACAGGGGAACTCCCTTCCTGGTGCGTAACAGGGATTCCCCTGGCAGCGTGCTCTGTGCTTCGGCTTTCTTTTTCCGCACTGTAAAATAGTTCCCACCCAAAATGACCAACTCCGTGTTGATTTGCACATTTATTTGCACTCGATATGAATGCGCAGTACACAGAAAGTAATTGGGAAACGCATCGAGCAAATTAATTCCTTTTGGCCGAAATCTTTCTCTGGCGCCGTTAGACTCCAGTCTAACGCGGAGGAGCTGCAGCTACCGCGGCGGTCAGTGCTGACAGACCTGGACAATGGCTGGGTGACCAGGAAAACGCTTTCCACCACTTATTTTAGTCTCTGGACTGTGGGGAGATGCCCAAGTTTGACCTGGGGGTGGCATATCCCTTTAAGGCACTATATAAAAGCATCAAGAAGTACCATGTCATGGGACCTTTAAAAGTAAAAGAAAATTATTTATTAAACCATTAAAATGAATACATAATTTACCATTGGGGTTGGGCAACTATGCCCAAGATGCGTAAGGGCGAGTACGTAGTGAAGTGAAGTTCGTGGTGGGTGAGGAGGAGGCAAACGTTTGGCAGCTGAGAGAAAACGTACGTACACACACACGTAAACACACAACTTAATTCCACTGAAATGAATAAATTTAACTTAAAATTATGAATTCAAAAGAACTTACCATTAAATTAAAATTAAACTTTTTATTTTATTTTTTTTTACATTTTTCTGTTTTATGATTTATTAATTTTTTCCCGCATTTAGTTTTCCACTTGTTTTAATTCTCGTCACTGCTTTTTGCCTGTTTGGGTTCACTTTCACACTCGAAAAACTCTCGAAACAACAGTAATGCTGTCCGTGTTAGAACTCCGTGACGAACAAGGGTCGAATGCACACGAAAAGCATCATGGGTATCATGGAGATGAACAAAATACAGGATGCTACAAGTGTATTTACGTTTCGGGGGATTCGGGCGGCTGTGAAGCCGAGCGCGCATTATTTGAATTTTTGAGATTTCGTGTTTCGTAACTTGAATGTTCTTTCGCATTCAGAGACGAAAATTTTACGTAAAGGCGTTTCGGAACTTGGATTATTCGTTAGTCTTTCGTAAGGTGAGGTATGACTGTACATTATACCTCCCCTTTAAAAACATGGCATATTTTCATACAGAAGGAGATCTGATTTAGTAGTAACAGTAAAAGCTGTGGTGGCGATACTGATAACTACGTGATAGTTTGTGCATACATCGTGCCCAGTCTCATAAACAAACACAAATCTCCAGTAAAAACATGTTTAAATGAACTCTCCAGACTCCACAGCCTCAGAAACCCTGGCAGAGGACCGCGTCACATTTGTGGAGCTTTGTTCATTTTTATTCTCTTTTAAATTAAAAACGTGTTGGAACGATCATAAAATGTATTTGTGAAGTTTTACTCTCAGACTCTTAATCGTGGTTACCATTTGTAGCCACGCCAGAAGCTGTAATGTCTGAGAAAATTCAAATACTTTTAGATTTTTCCTACACTGGATAAGAGCACTTTGTAGTCTAATTTTATATATGTTTATCTCCACACCAGTGTTTATATAGGTCTGTCTCCTCATTGTCACCATCACCGGTACACGCCCACTTCTTTGTAATAACTTCCTTCTCCAATTTTATTTTCTTATTCAGTGATACATGTAGGATTTGGCAGCATCACATAGTCATTTTGGTACAAATAGAAATAAATCTCACTAGTGTGATGTACAGCTGTCCACTGGAGGCGCTGACTGTGATGATGTTTACAGCGACGGCAGCTCCTACTGCAAGTCATTATTAAGTAATTTTAAAGAAATACTGCGATTTAAAATGTGTCATTTTCAGAAAAAATACAATAATACAGTGGTACCTCACCTTACGAAATTAATTCGTTCCAGAAGTGGTTTCGTAACGTGAATTTTTCGTAAGTTGAGTAGCTATTTCAATGGAAAAAGTCTGATTCGTTCCAAGGCCCCGTTCCAATTTTTTTTTTTTTATAGTGTAACACTGTGTTCTGCGTCCTGATTGGCTAAGAGACTGTAGACCCAGGACTAAACCTGGACTAAACTAGGACTGGACCAGGTGGAATAAAGCGCTGCGTGCGGGTCTATTTCCTGGTTTCATGCTAGCTCTGCTATTAGCAGCAGCACCGGTGTACCTCACGAGTCACGGCTGAGGCGAGCAGCGACTGCGTGCGTGGGGGGAAGGGGGAGGGCGGACACGTGTGTGATAGCGCAGCATGAGCACGAGACCCGTGCTCAAACCGTGCCAACTCTAGACCAGGTCTAAACCAGGTCTAAACCAGGATTAAACCACCACGTGCGGGTCTATTTCCTGGTTTCGTGCTAGCTCTGCCGGTGTACCTCACGAGTCACAGCTGAGGCGAGCAGCGAGGAGGGGAGGAGATGTGCCTCCCCTCGGGACGGCACACAGTCTGAGCGCATGAACGAACGCACGCAAGAGCCGCGGTGGTTTAATCCTGGTTTAATCCTGGTTTAATCCTGGTTTAATCCTGGTTTAGACCTGGTCTAGAGGAGGCATGGTTTGAGCACGGGTCTCGTGCTCGCAGCCCCGCGCCAGGTCATGCTGCTTTATCACACACGTGTCCGCCCTCCCCCTTCCCCAACGCTTCACTATTAATACATTTTGTTGAAAATCTATGAAAGTTTGAGTGTTTAAAAGTTTAAATCCAGTCTGAGAAAAGCGTATAATGTGTGTGGCTGAGCGCACATTATTTGAATTTTTGAGATTTCGCGTTTCGTAACTTGAATTTTCTTTCGTATCTAGAGACCAAAATTTACCGTGAAGGCGTTTTGTAACATGGAATTTTCGTTTGTTGGGTCTTTCGTAAGGTGAGGTACCACTGTAATACAAAATTTTACCTTTTAATGTAGATGTTTATATTGAGGGTTCACCCATAAACTCAATGAACAGTGGGCCAACCCCAGCTCCAAGTGTACAGGCCATATATTTGAACTGACAGCAATCACGCCACCACATTTTGAGCATATACAGTGGATAAATCACATTTATTCTCACAGGAAAGACGCTGAACTTTGTGTCAGTTTTGGTTTCTTGTGGATCGGTCCAGGTATTACAGAGATATGAACCATAAACCAGGTCAACAAATCTACAATCTGACAGTTTCACAGGAGCTCTGACCTGTGTCCAGCTTAGTTTCAAGGTCCCATGGCATGAAATTTTCACTTTCTGAGGTTTTTGAACGTTTGCGGTCCTTTTCTGCGTTAGAAAAAAATCAGAGCTCAAACGGGCGATTCTGAACAAGGAAACCTATTGACGTCAGCTCGAAAAAAGAAATGCAAATGCAGTTCCACCCCCGTCTGTCTGTACTCCTAAATCTCCTAAATCACGCCCAGAGAGTTTGGACTGCGGAGGAGCTACGCAATGCAAAATGCGTTTTTTTATTTGCCTGGAGGAACTTGCGAGTGTTTCTAGGCTCGGAAGTCCTTTATCTGAGCCTGTGGATATCTGAAACAGCAGTGGTTTAATTTTATTTTCTGTGGAAATGTGTTTATTTTTCAATGGAACGCTTCTCATCTCTCCCGCCGCGCAAAAACACGGAAGTGGGTCAGAGCGCACAGGCACAGCTGAGAGCAGAGAGTTTGGCCACGCCCCCACCCCCTACTATAGGCCATCTCTGTCCTCCTCATTTGCATTCAAGCAACAACGCCCATAATGGAGTGTTCCAGAGTGACATTTATGACTCTTTCTCATCTTATCTCTGTTTCTCATGCACTGAGTGTTGATTTTGAAGAAGGATTCATTTACAGTATTAGGGAACCATTAAGGAGCCATATAAAAGCATCAAGAAGTACCATGTCATGGGACCTTTAAAGGTGGAGGGTCCGTCAATGGTCAGATCTGTGGAGAGTTGACTCCGCTCACAGTCAGAATGCCTGTTTTTCGACATATTTTTCAGCAATAAAACCACCTGTAATTGAATAAATGTAAGGTAGAGTTTTTTAATGTCATACTGTGGAACATTCCAGGCAGAGCAATGACATATCCATAGAAATAAGCAGGTGACGGACCCCCAACCAAAAAGTTACACAGTGCACTTTAAACTAGAGGCAGATCAGAATGCTGTGATGTCATGTGGCCCTATTATTTTAAGTATTTTTTCCTGCCTTTGTTAAATAATCTGTTCTTCTTCTAAATAATCTGTGTCTTAATGGGAGACAGAGAAGGTATTTTTGGGGGGAGTTTGTTTGTGGCGAAAATTTCTGTGTCAAATTAGATTTCTGAAAAAGTGAATTTTGAGTGAAACGGACTTGAAAGAACAGAGACGAGACGGAGGACGAGAAGATGGAAAGCAGATGTGACAGATGCAAACGGAGGGCAGATTTAGAGACAGACGTTTAAAAAAGAGAGGGAGACAGAGACGGGTAGAAAGAGGAAAAACAGCTGTGCAGACCGATTTTAGCTGGAAAAGTATAAATGCATTTCAATATGGTAATAAAACGTGTGTTAACATACAAAAGCGCAATTGAGTTACAACTATTATTACTACTACTACTACTACTATTAAACTTTATTTGTATTTATTGTATTTTTTATTATTATATTGTATTGTTTTATTTATTTATTCATTTTTTTAACCAGGACTAAAATATATCAAGACTTTATCTGTATTAAATCATATCAAATGTTAACCAGGACTAAACCAGGGACTAAACTAGGACTAAATCAGGACTTAACCAGGACTAAACCAGGGACTAAACTAGGACTAAATCAGGACTTAACCAGGACTAAACCAGGGACTAAATTAGGACTAAATCAGGACTTAACCAGGACTAAACCAGGGACTAAACTAGGACTAAATCAGGACTTAACCAGGACTAAACCAGGGACTAAACTAGGACTAAATCAGGACTTAACCAGGACTAAACCAGGGACTAAACTAGGACTAAATCAGGACTTAACCAGGACTAAACCAGGGACTAAACTAGGACTAAATCAGGACTAAACCAGGGACTAAACTAGGACTAAATCAGGACTTAACCAGGACTAAACCAGGGACTAAACTAGGACTAAATCAGGACTTAACCAGGACTAAACCAGGGACAAAACTAGGACTAAATCAGGACTTAACCAGGACTAAACAAGGGACTAAACTAGGACTAAATCAGGACTTAACCAGGACTAAACCAGGGACTAAACTAGGACTAAATCAGGACTAAACCAGGGACTAAACTAGGACTAAATCAGGACTTAACCAGGACTAAACCAGGGACTAAACTAGGACTAAATCAGGACTTAACCAGGACTAAACCAGGGACTAAACTAGGACTAAATCAGGACTTAACCAGGGACTAAACCAGACAATAAACCAGGAAATAAACCAGGGACTAAACCAGTATTAAACCATGATTAAGCTGAGACTGAACCAGGACTGGACAAAGACTAAACCAGGACTCAGTTAGGACTTAAACTGGGACTAAATCAGAACTAAACTAGGACTAAACCAGGGACTGACCCAGGACTAAACCAGGTCTGCCCTTTACCCCATTACAATCAGTCTTTTGTCCTTCTGTTTACAGGGAATCTGAAGAATGTGGTGTAGGACTCAACTCCGTGTTCCTGAAGTCTGCTCTCTGGACTGCTCTCTGGACTGCTCTCTGGTCTCTGGTCTCTGGTCTTTGGTCTGGTCTAGATTCTTTGTGGTCTCTGGACTGGTCTCTGGTCCCTGGTCTGGCTTCTGGTCTGGCCTCTGGTCTGGTCTCCATTACGGTCTCTGGTCCCTAGTCCAGTCTCTAGTCCAGTCTCTGGTCTGGTCCTAATGAAGACCGCATGGAGCCCTGAGGCACGGAGCAAACTCTGGGATAAAACCTGGAAAAGTGCGTACATGTAACCGTTTTTTTCCAAACATGTTTTCTAACGGGACAGAGGGGGAGGGGCCTCAGGGTGTGACACTGTTACACTGAAAAAACAGGACATAAAATGACTTGAATCTTGGTTTGAGTAATAGTAGTTAAGATTTATTAATCTAGTAATCAACTAGGGCCAAACTAGGACTAAAACCGGACTAATTAAACCAACATTCTCATGCATCTAATTTGCTTAAAGGTCCCATATTACACAAAATGGACTCTTGTGAGCTTTTAGCCATGTTATAATGCTGTTACCTCCTTAAAAACAGACCTGGCTTTGTGTTTGAGTAATCCTTTATTATTAGTCTGTCCACATCTTCAAAGCTCAAATGCTCTGTTCCACTTTGTGATGTCATGCACTTGTAGTTGTAGTAACTAAGAAGTAAGAACTAAACCAGAGCCCACCCAGGATTAAACTGCAAAATACATTATAGAGATCTAAACCAGCACTAAACATGGTCTACGTATATGTGGTCCAAACCAGAACTAAACCAGCACTAAACTAGGACTAAACCAGGACTTGACAAAGACTGCAGACTTGTTTTGGTCCCAAGAGAAGACCGAAGCACCAAGCAAACATTGGGCCCTTGTCCAAAGTTTAACCTGCAGAATCCTGCTCAGATCTGTGGAGTCTCTGAGCTCAAATCAAACATCTGGACAGAGTTTGGAGATTTTCCCTGAAATGGAGTAAATACTGAAGTAAGTCATGTTATATGGCACAAGGAGAAGGACTACAACAGGATTGAGTCAGGAACAGGACTAAACCAGAGCTAAACCAGGACTACAACAGGGCTAAATCAGGGCTTAACCAGGACTAAACCAGGGCTAAACCAGACCTAAAACCAGGACTACAACAGGGCTAAATCAGGGCTTAACCAGGACTAAACCAGGGCTAAACCAGACCTAAAACCAGGACTACAACAGGGCTGAACCAGGACTAAACCAGGGCTAAACCAGACCTAAAAGCAGGACTACAACAGGGCTAAATCAGGGCTGAACCAGGGCTAAACCAGGACTACAATGGGTCTGAACCAGGACTAAACCAGGACTAAACTAAGGCTAAACCAGGACTACAACAGGACTGAACCAGGACTAAAACTTAATCCTCCTAACCCCATCACAATCATCAAGTAATGGTGTTATAGGAGGAGGAGTTGGGACTAAACCAGGGCTTAACCAGGACTAAACCAGGGCTAAACCAGACCTAAAACCAGGACTACAACAGGGCTGAACCAGGACTAAACCAGGGCTAAACCAGACCTAAAAGCAGGACTACAACAGGGCTAAATCAGGGCTGAACCAGGGCTAAACCAGGACTACAATGGGTCTGAACCAGGACTAAACTAGGGCAAAACCAGGGCTAAACCAGGACTACAACAGGACTGAACCAGGACTAAAACTTAATCCTCCTTACCCCATCACAATCATCAAGTAATGGTGTTATGGAAGGAGGAGTTGGGACTAAACCAGGTCTAAATCAGGACTAAATCAGGTCTAAACCAGGTCTAACCCTCCTCCTTGAACCACATGTCTTCATATTCATTTCCCTTTGGTTCATTACGCTGTAGTCGTCCTGTCTCCATCAGTGAGCTCCAGCTGTGTTCTCTAAACTGGATATTTCTGGCTCAAACATGGACTCGTCAGCTCTCTTCTGTAATTATAAACGCCCTCTCTCTCATTTTAACTTTAGCATGACTCTAATCTCTCCCAACTATTTAAAACCCTGTAAGGAGGAGGTTATGGGACGCTTCTAATGTTATAAACTTTGGAATTCAAATCATTTTAACTCATGTTTTTTCTATGTGATTACTTAAAGGAAAAGTAACGTTTTTTACAATTTGAGCCTTATTTCGGTAATAAAACAAGTTGTTTTACTCACCCATAGCACTTTGGTGTCATATGGAGGATTTCTGGAGATGTTTTAGATTAGCGTTAGGCTAACGCTGTTAGCCTAGCGCGACTTATAGCCATAGCTCGGGGCATTCCCCGAGCATGTAATATGCCCCGTGCGGGCTCCAAATAACACAAACTTTAGCACTTTTCAAATCATAGAAGCTCGATGTCTTTAGTCTACGATTTCGTTTGGTCAAAAGTGGCCTGTAATCTGAGATTTAGCCATAGTTTCGAGTAGATGAGGACGCCAGTGCGCATGCGCAGACTGTGCTCTCAGCTCCCGGGACCCAAACATGGAACGCAAAGCTCTAAACTATGGATAAATCTCGGATTACAGGCCACTTTTGATTCAAACGAAATCGTAGGCTAAGACATCGAGCTTCTATGATTTGAAAAGTGCTAAAGTTTGTGTTATTTGGAGCCCGCACGGGGCATATTACATGCTCGGGGAATGCCCCGAGCTATGGCTATAAGTTGCGCTAGGCTAACGGCGTTAGCCTAACGCTAATCTAAAACATCTCCGGAAATGCTCCATATGACACCAAAGTGATATGGGTGAGTAAAACAACTTGTTTTATTACCAAAATAAGGCTCAGATTGTAAAAAACGTTACTTTTCCTTTAAAGGTTCTGTATTACGCAAAATGGTGAGTTTTAAGACATGTTCTATGTTGTTTCCTCCTCAAAAACAGACCTGGAGTTATGTTTTGTTTCATTCACACCTTTGAGTAATTCTTTATTATTAGGCTGTCTACACCTCCAAAGCTCAAAAAGCTCTGTTCCACCTTGTGATGTCATGAAGCGGTAGTTTTCAAGTTAACAGCTCCATTTATCTTTAGTTCAGTAGAAATTGGCAATTCTGAAATGATTCAAATGATTCTTGTGAAGGTGTGTGGAGTTTAAAACACAGCGGAGCACTTCCTGTGTCACCACATGACATCACAAGGTGGAACGGTGTGTTTTCAGTTTGAGAGAAGAACTCAGCTTAAATGTGAAGGGTTTGTGTGTTAAATATAATGTGAATGAAACAAAACACAACTCCCGGTGTGTTTGTGATGAGGAAACATTAGAACGTGGATCAGGCTCTTTAAAATGCTGAAATGGTTCCGTTTTATTTTCAGAAATGGAAATATCGTTGTACAAATGTATTAAAACGTCACATCTTTTTTAAATGTATAAAAACACTGTGGATATTGT
Source organism: Paratrypauchen microcephalus (assembly GCA_036785185.1). NCBI lineage: Eukaryota > Metazoa > Chordata > Actinopteri > Gobiiformes > Gobiidae > Paratrypauchen > Paratrypauchen microcephalus. The sequence continues at coordinate 468,811 of JAVJIX010000245.1, read as the reverse complement.
AGTTGCTAAAACCGAAAACTTTTGTAAACATGTCTCTTATTGTTCTTTAATACGATTAAATAATTCAAATATGATTCACGCTTTTTTGCCGTATTGTTCTTTGTTCAGTGGTGCTGTATCTGATTTTTCCCCATGTATTTGAGCAAAAAGCGTACTGTCTGTATCTAATCGTCTAAGAATCAGGAAGTGCGTGGTTAGCATGGTAGTTGTTTTTATTTTAAAAAACACATACATGCATTCTTCTCATTGGGCGTGCTATAATTGATTCTCAAAGTGTGGTTCTGTCACTTCAAAATAATATTAGGCCCACGCAAGAAGTACAAAGTTGTGGTAAAAACAAAAAAAACGTAACTACACGAGTATCTGCACCATCTGATTTAGAAATTAAAGTGAATGTAAGTAGAATGATAATAATATTAAGGCTGTCTCCATGGAGATGTTATTTCTTTGTCTGGAATGTTGCATTAAACCGTTCTATCTTCATGGAGACCACACCAGACTAATTCACAGGTCAGATCTGTGGAGAGGCGACCCCGCTCACAGTCAGGATGTTGTTTTTTTTTCCTGGTATTTTTGAGCTGTAAAACCACCTGTACAGTGGTACCTCACCTTATGAAAGACCCAACAAGTTACGAAACGCCTTCACGTTAAATTTTGGTCTCTAGATACAAAAGAAAATTCAAGTTACGAAACGCGAAATCTCAAAAATTCAAATAATCCGCGCTCAGCCACACACATTATACGCTTTTCTCAGACTGGATTTAAACTTTTCTCACATTTGTCTCTCGTTTAAACACTCAAACTTTCATAGATTTTCAACAAAATTATTAATAGTGAAGTGTGGGGGGAGGGGGAGAAAACTGAGCACGGACACGTGTGATAGCGCAGCATGACCCGGAGCGGGGCTGCCAGCAGGTCTAGACCTGGACTAGACCTGGACTAAACCTGGACTAAACCAGGACTGGACCAGGACTAAACCAGAACTAAACCAGGACTAGACCAGGTGGATTAAAGCGCCGCGTCCGGGTCTATTTCCTGGTTTCGTTTCGAGTCACGGCTGAGGCGAGCAGCGAGGGGGACCGCACGCAGTCTGAGCGCATGAACGAACGCATGCAAGAGCCGCGGTGGTCTAGACCTGGTCTAGAGGAGGTCTAGAGGAGGTCTAGAGGAGGCACAGTTTGAGCACGGGTCTCGTTCATGCGCTCAGACTGCGTGCGGTCCCCCTCGCTGCTCGCCTCAGCCGTGACTCGAAACGAAACCAGGAAATAGACCCGCGCGCGGCGCTTTAATCCACCTGGTCTAGTCCTGGTTTAGTTCTGGTCTAGTCCTGGTTTAGTCCAGGTTTAGACCTTGGTCTAGACCTGGTATAGTCCACGTTAAGTCCTGGGTCTACAGTCTCTACGCAGAACACAATGTTACACTATATAAAAAAGTTACACTATAAAAAAAAAAAAACTTGGATCGGGGCCTTGGAACGAATCAGGCTTTTTCCATTGAAATAGCTACTCAACTTACGAAAAATTCACGTTACGAAACCACTTCTGGAACGAATTAATTTCCTAAGGTGAGGTACCACTGTAATTGAATAAATGTAAAGTAGAGCTGTTTAATGTCATACTGTGGAACATTCCGGGCAGAGCAATGACATCTCCATAGAAACAAGCAGGTGACGGACCCCCACCCACAAAGCTACATAGCTAGTCTTGGTCAGGACTACCTTAACTGGAGGATATGACCTATAACTGTGCATGTTTTGGATCGAAGGAGAAAGGTCTGGAACCTTCTTGCTGTGAGGCCATATTGCTACTGTTGCAGTTTTAGTGTTAGACAAATAATCTGTTTACGCAAACCACATCTGGTTTTGTTTCTGAACAAAAATGTTTAAAGGTCCCATGACATGGTACTTCTTGATGCTTTTATATGGCTCCTTAATGGTTCCCTAATACTGTAAATGAATCCTTCTTCAAAATCAACACTCAGTGCATGAGATATGACTCTGACTGTCTTCATGAGGCTAAATATGTCTCTGAAACACTTTATTCTGGGCGTTGTTGCTTGAATGCAAATGAGGAGGACAGAGACAGGCCAGTGCAGCGGGTGGGGGGGGCCAAACTCTCCACTCTTTCCTCTTTAGCGGTGCGCTGTCAAGAAATGAGAAGCATTCCATGAAAAAAAAAAACATTTCCACAGAAAATAAAATTAAACCACTGCTGTTTCAGAGGTTCGGAGGCTCGGATAAAGGACATCCGAGCCTGGAAACACTCTCACGTGTCTCCAGGCAAATAAAAAAAACGCATCTCGCATTTCGTAGCTGGTTTGCGGTCCAAGTTCTCTAGCGTGATTTCCAGAGACGGTGGGTAGACATCTAGATAGGGTGACCATTCGTCCGGATTTCGTCTGGACAGTCCAGTTTTAGAGCTGTCTGTCCGGCCGTCTGTCACGTGTCCTCCTTTTTTACATTTTGTCCTCCTTTCGGACCCTCATCGGCCACCGTTGCATAAATCGTCATAAATCCCCACCCATTATTTACACTTGCTACTCTGCGATGTTGTGTCGTATGCAAACATTCTGATCCAGCCCGTCAGCCCCTCGTATTGTCCGCTCTCTATCTGCACTATCAGCCACTCTTTGAGGTGAAACTTGGCTCCTTCTTCCATCTTCATCGCCTTATTACTGTCCCTTAAAATTTTGTTTTCTTTAGTGCCGTGCGTAACAGGTTTCGCTTACGTTTCCTCTCAATGTAAAATACGTTACAATATTTACATTACGGCTTTCATAATTGCAAATAATATTTGGGGGATTTTGTGTGAATTACACAAATCCAGGTAACGAGATCTGACCTCTTAAAAGTGAAATGCAGAACTACTAGTTCTGCATTTCTTCTTTCTTCTTTGCCATGGCATATGATGGCAGGACAAAGACTGTTTTTTTCAGTGAATTAGTGATGATATTTTTTTTTTGTTCATATCATCTTGACCATAATTTGCCACATTTTTCTTTTTGATGGGTGTTTCATGTTAATAAATATATGTTGACTTCATACATTATTCATAAGTTGTTTTTCTTGACCGTTCCCCTTCCCCGAGGGAAAAACAAAACAAAACAAGGTGTCCTCACTTTAGGGCCTTTGTCCTCCTTTTTGGACACAAGTGTCCTCCTTTCCTGTTTCATGCCGGTGGTCACCCTACATCCAGATGGGGGGTGGAAACCTTTCCGCGAGTGTAACGTCAGAAAGTTCTCTTGTTCAGAATCGCCCGTTTGGGCTGTCTTTTTTTCAAACGCAGAAAAGGATCACAAATGCTCAGTTTACACATTTCACAACTTTTAGCCATGGGGGGGGACATTAACGTTCATAAACCTCAGAAAGTGAAAATTTCATGCCATGGGAATCTCATTACAAAATGGACACTGTTTTCTGATCTGTGTTCTAAACCCTTAAAGGGGTCTGTACCTGATTTTTACAACTATCAGAGAAGCTAACAACAACTGGCATACTAATGTGCACTTCCTGATGCAGACAGCACACAGCAGACTTCATTTTGTTAAAGGGCCCCTATTACACTATTTTCTGATCTGTGTTCTAATGTTGTTTCCTCGTCACAAACACACCTGGAGTTGTGTTTTGTTTCATTCTCACTTTTAACACACAAACCCTGTAAATTTAGGCAGTTAGGAGTTCTTCTCTCCAACTGAAAATGCTTTGTTCCACCTTGTGATGTCATATGGTAATACAGGAAGTGCTCCACTGTGTGTTCAGACTTCACACGCCTTCACTAGAATCAATTGGATCATTTCAGCCTTAGAATTGCCAATCTCTACTGAACTAAAGATAAACTGAGCTGTTAACTTGAAAACTACCACTACATGACATCACAAGGTGAAACAGCATTTTGAGCTTTGGAGATGTAGACAGACTCATAATAAAGGATTACTCAAACATGTGTGAATGAAACAAAACACAGCTCCAGGTCTGTTTCTGATGAGGTAACAGCATTAAAACATGACTTAATGCTCACAAGAGTCAATTTGGTGTAATCTAAGACCACAAAACACAACCACACGACTCGCTCTTGTTTTAAGCTCAAAATTTCCATGTACTTCACAGTTTTCCTTCTCTGTGCCAAATTCAAACTCCATATGCTCCCGTGTCTGTGTGCGAATCCATTTTTCCCTCTGAGTTTGTGGATTTTAAACAGACACAAAGATTTAAGTGAAAAAACAGAACTCCCATTTCTGCAGGTTACATAACGCGCACAGACAGGGGCAGTTTTACATCCTCCGATCGATTCAAGAAAACAATTTATCACTTTCTGACAACTTTGTTATTTTATATTTTAAAGGCCCTGGATCACATTTTCCCCCCATGTATTTAAAGGTCCTGTATTACAAGAAACTGACTCTTGAGACTTTTAAAGGAGAATTAATGTTTTTTACAATCTGAGCCTTATTTCGATAATAAAACAAGTTGTTTTACTCACCCATAGCACTTTGGTGTCATATGGAGCACTTCCAGAGATGTTTTAGTTTAGCGATCTCCGTAACGTGAGTTCTCGGGGCAGATGTTTGCGGTCCCCAAATAACACAAACTTTAGCACTTTTCAAATCATAGAAGCTCAATGTCTTAGTCTACACTTTCGTTTGAGTCAAAAGTGGCCTGTAATCCGAGATTTATCCATAATTTACAGCTTTGCGTTTCATGTTTGGATCCCGAGAGCTGAGAGCGAAATAAACTGTGACTCTGCACATGCGCACTGTCCTCCTCATCTACTCGAAACTATGGATAAATGTCAGATTACAGGCCACTTTTGACTCAAACGAAAGCGTAGACTAAAGCCCTATTCGGACAGGATTAGTTTTATGGGGTGACATGGGGTGAAGTAATAATTACCAGGGAATTTAGTCCTGTCTGAACGCGCCATGTCCGTAAACATAACGGAGTATGTCTGTGAAATTTACAGCGAGTTTCACCTTCTGTAAAACGGTCTGGAGGAATGACCATAGGTAATATTAATCCCGTGCGAATGCGACCCTTGGTAAAGATGTACGTAATATTTCGTCACATCCGTTTAAAGAAATAATTTACCGCAATTTTCAAACACGGAGGAGCTTGAAGCGCTTTGTTTTGCCGGCAAACAAAATGATCTACAGGTACTCTCAAACAAACGCACCGACCAATGAAAAAGACCAAGAGGTATAAATCAGTCGTCAGAGGCATGAAACTTCTGCTTGTTTTAGGTCATGTTTGCTCTGTTAGTCCTGATTATGGGCAATAATTTGCATAGTTCGCTAATATTACACATAGGCTAATCATGACGTGCACGGCAACGAATACGTGACGGCAGAGCGTAAACAAACTCCTCCCATGTCAAATGAATATTACGGACATTTCTTGTCCTGTGTGAATGGGTCATTTATATTACAGAGGTCCTGTGATAAACTGACATTACTCTACATCCCCCTGTAAAACTAATCCCGTCTGAATAGGGCTTAAGACATCGAGCTTCTATGATTTGAAAAGTGCTAAAGTTTGTGTTATTTGGAGCCCGCAAACATGTGCCCCGAGAACTCACATTATGGAGATCGCAAATCTAAAACATCTCTGGAAGTGCTCCATATGACACCAAAGTGATATGGGTGAGTAAAACAACTTGTTTTATTAGCGAAATAAGGCTCAGATTGTAAAAAAAAAAAAAAAAAACCCCGTTAATTCTCCTTTAAGTTGAGTAATAATGTCGTTACCTCCTCAAAAACAGACCTGAAGTTTGTTTTTATTTTTTGTTTCATTCACACATGTTTGAGTCGTCCTTTAATATTAGTCTGTCTACAACTCTGAAACACAAAATGCTCTGTTCCACCTTGTGATGTCATGACGTGGTAGTTTTCAAGTGAACAGCTCCATTTACCTTTGGTTCAGTAGAGACTGGTAACTCCAGAGCTGAAATCATCCGAATGATTCTACTGAAGGTGTATGGAGCACTTCCTGTATCACCATATGACATCACAAGGTGGAACAGAGTGTTTTCAGTTTGAGAGAAGAACTAAAGAGCCTAAATCTGCAGTGTTAAACGTGTGAATGAAACAAAACACAAATCCAACACAACTCCAGGTGTGTTTGTGACGAGGAAACAACATTAGAACATAGATCAGAAAATAGTATAATATGGGCCCTTTAACAAAATGAAGTCTGCTGTGTGCTGTCTGCATCAGGAAGTGCACATTAGTATGCTAGTTGTTGTTAGCTTCTCTGATACTTGTAAAACTCAGGTACAGACCCCTTTAAAGTCAAGCTCCAGTTCACAAATAACATTTTAAAAGTGATCTGTATAACTTCCTCTCTTATTGAATGTTCATGGGAGAGAGGTAAAAGAGAGAAAGAGGGGAGAGGAGGGAGAGAGAAAGAGGAAAGGAAGAGGAGAGAAAGAGGGGAGAGGAGGGAGAGAGATAGAGGAGAGAAAGAGGGGAGAGGAGGGAGAGAGAAAGAGGAGAGAAAGAGGGGAGAGGAGGGAGAGAGGTAAAGGAGAGAAAGAGGGGGCAGGAGGGAGAGAGAAAGAGGAAAGGAAGAGGAGAGGAGGAGGGGAGAGGAGGGGAACAAGAGGAAAGGAAGAGGAGAGGAGGAGGGGAGAGGAGGGAGAGAGATAGAGGAGAAAAGGAGGGATAAAGGAGGAAAATAGATAGAGGAGCAAAAGAGGGGAGGGGAAGGAGAGAGAGAGAAGAGAAAGAGGGGAGAGGAGGGAGAGAGATAAAGGAGAGAAAGAGGGGAGAGGAGGGAGAGAGAAAGAGGAAAGGAAGAGGAGAGAAAGAGGGGAGAGGAGGGAGAGAGATAGAGGAAAGGAAGAGGAGAGAAAGAGGGGAGAGGAGGGAGAGAGAAAGAGGAGAGAAAGAGGGGAGAGGAGGGAGAGAGAGAGAGAAAGAGAAAGAGGGGAGAGGAAGGAGAGAGATAGAGGAGAGAAAGAGGGGAGAGGAAGGAGAGAGATAGAGGAAAGGAAGAGGAGAGAAAGAGGGGAGATGAGGGAGAGAGAAAGAGGAAAGGAAGAGGAGAAAAAGAGGGAGAGGAGGGAGAGAGAAAGAGGAAAGGAAGAGGAGAGAAAGAGGGGAGAGGAGGGAGAGAGATAGAGCAGAGAAAGAGGGGAGAGGAGGGAGAGAGGTAAAGGAGAGAAAGAGGGGAGAGGAGGGAGAGAGATAGAGCAGAGAAAGAGGGAGAGGAGGGAGAGAGAGATAGAGCAGAGAAAGAGGAGAGAGGAGGGAGAGAGATAGAGAAGAGAAAGAGGGGAGAGGAGGGAGAGAGATAGAGCAGAGAAAGAGGGGAGAGGAAGGAGAGAGATAGAGAAGAGAAAGAGGGGAGAGGAGGGAGAGAGATAGAGAAGAGAAAGAGGGGAGAGGAGGGAGAGAGATAGAGGAGAGAAAGAGGGGAGAGGAGGGAGAGAGATAAATGGCATTAAACTGGTATATCTCTGTAGAATGGATTTTTCTTTCAATTTCCATGGTTACAAGGACTTTCAAAGTATTTTACAACAATAAAAATGTCTGTAATTTCATAAATTCAAGGAAGATAAGCTTAATAATGCCTTACTGTGGAACATGGAAACAGGCTCACGTCTGTGGAGAGGCGAGCCCATTCAAAGGAAAAACATTTTTTTCTTTTTCTTGAATAATTTGACAAGAAATGTAAATTAAAATCACATAAATATAGAAGTTCCATCTGTCTCAAATCCGTTACACACCTCTCCCTCTTTCCCTCTTTTAAGCTCTCCATTATTTGTCGTCTGTCTGGTCTCTGTCCGTTCGTGGCTCGCACTCAAATCCACATGAAAAAGTGTAAATTTGATGTTTTTTTCTCTAAATTAGCATAACGTGCTTTTTTTTCCCAAAGGAGAGAAACAAAAGGAGGAGTGAGAGGAGAGAGAGGCACAAAAGAGAGAGAAAAGAGACAGATGTCGTCTTTTCACAGCGGCCAACGGAAGACAAGAATCAGGCGCGTGGATCTGTATCTCTCCTCTCACCCCCTCTCCTTCTCTCTCCTCCTCTCCCTCTCCTCTGTCTCCCTCCCCTCCCTCTACTCTATCTCTCCTTCCTCTCCCTCTCCTCTATCTCTCTCAGTTCCCCACCTCCTCTATCTCTCTCCCTCCTCTCCCCTCTTTCTCTCCTCTTCCTTTCCTCTTTCTCTCTCCCTACTCTCTCCTCTTTCTCTCCTCTATCTCTCTCCCTCCTCTCCCCTCTTTCTCTCATTTAGCTCTCTCCCTCCTCTCCCTTCTTTCTCTCCTCTATCTCTCTCCTTCCTCTCCCCTCTTTTACTCCTCTATCTCTCTCCTTCCTTTCCCCTCTGTCTCTCCTCTATCTCTCTCCTTCCTCTCCCCTCTTTCTCTCCTCTATCTCTCTCCTTCCTCTCCCCTCTTTTACTCCTCTATCTCTCTCCTTCCTTTCCCCTCTTTCTCTCCTCTATCTCTCTCCTTCCTCTCCCCTCTTTTACTCTTCTATCTCTCTCCTTCCTTTCCCCTCTTTCTCTCCTCCATCTCTCTCCTTCCTTTCCCCTCTTCCTTTCCTCTTTCTCTCTCCCTCCTCTCCCTTCTTTCTCTCCTCTATCTCTCTCCTTCCTCTCGCCTCTTTTACTCCTCTATCTCTCTCCTTCCTTTCCCGTCTTTCTCACCTCTATCTCTCTCCTTCCTCTCCCCTCTTTACTCTCCTCTATCTCTCTCCTTCCCTCTCCCTCTTTCTCTCCTCTATCTCTCTCCTTCCTCTCCCTCTCTCTCTCTCCTCTATCTCTCTCCCTCCTCTCCCCTCTTTCTCTCCTCTATCTCTTTCCCTCCTCTCCCCTCTCTCTCTCTCCTCTATCTCTCTCCCTCCTCTCCCCTCTTTCTCTCCTCTATCTCTTTCCCTCCTCTCCCCTCTCTCTCTCCTCTATCTCTCTCCCTCCTCTCCCCTCTTTCTCTCCTCTATCTCTCTCCTTCCTCTCCCCTCTTTCTCTCCTCTATCTCTTTCCCTCCCTCTCCCTCTCTCTCTCTCCTCTATCTCTTTCCCTCCTCTCCCTCTCTCTCTCCTCTATCTCTCTCCCTCCTCTCCCCTCTTTCTCTCCTCTATCTCTCTCCTTCCTCTCCCCTCTTTCTCTCCTCTATCTCTTTCCCTCCTCTCCCCTCTCTCTCTCCTCTATCTCTCTCCCTCCTCTCCCCTCTCTCTCTCCTCTATCTCTCTCCTTCCTCTCCCCTCTTTCTCTCCTCTATCTCTCTCCTTCCTCTCCCCTCTTTCTCTCCTCTATCTCTTTCCCTCCTCTCCCCTCTTTCTCTCCTCTATCTCTCTCCCTCCTCTCCCCTCTTTCTCTCCTCTATCTCTCTCCTTCCTCTCCCCTCTTTCTCTCCTCTATCTCTCTCCTTCCTCTCCCCTCTTTCTCTCCTCTATCTCTCTCCTTCCTCTCCCCTCTTTCTCTCCTCTATCTCTTTCCCTCCTCTCCCCTCTTTCTCTCCTCTATCTCTCTCCCTCCTCTCCCCTCTTTCTCTCCTCTATCTCTCTCCTTCCTCTCCCCTCTTTCTCTCCTCTATCTCTCTCCTTCCTCTCCCCTCTTACTGCTACTTGAATCATATATTTGTAGACGTTGCAGTACTTTTACTTGTGTACTTGTGTACTTGTGTACTTGTGTACTTGTGTACTTGTATACTTGTGTACTTGTGTACTTGTATACTTGTGTACTTGTGTACTTGTATACTTGTGTACTTGTGTACTTGTGTACTTGTGTACTTGTGTACTACATCTCTTCATTTGCATGTTTTGGGCTGAAGGGAAAAGCCTGAGAACTGAACCTGGAACCTTCTGGCTTGTTCAGTAGAGATTCTAGTGAAGGTGTATGGAGTTTAAAAACACAGTGGAGCATTTCCTGTATTACCACATGACATCACCAGGTGGAACAGTGCTTTCTCAGCCTGCATTGTGTCACCATGGTAACTCGTAAACATTTCACAGTCCAGATGATCAAGTATCAGGTGAGAGTTTGAGAAAGTGAAACTCCAGGGTCAAAACTGATCTGCCCCGGAGCGAGGAAAACCAGGACTAGACCTAGGACTAAACCAGGACTAGACCTCGGACTAAACCAGGACTAGACCTCGGACTAAACCAGGACTAAACCAGGACTACACCAGGACTACACCAGGACTAAATAAGGACTACACCAGGACTAAACCAGGATTAGACCAGGACTAGACCAGGACTGAACAAGGACTAAACCAGGACTAAACCAGGACTAAACCAGGACTGAACAAGGACTGAACAAGGACTAAACCAGGACTGAACCAGGATGAAAACCAGGACTGAACCAGAACTAAACCAAGACTGAACCAGGACTAAACCAGGATCACACCTTGGACTAAACAAGGACTAAACCAGGACTAGACCTCGGACTTAATAAGGACTAAACCAGGACTGAACCAGGACTGAACCAGGACTAAACCAGGACTGAACAAGGACTAAACCAGGACTAGACCTTGGACTAAACAAGGACTAAACCAGGACTAGACCTTGAACTAAACAAGGATCTTGGACTTAACACAATCTAAACCAGGACTGAACCAGGACTAAACCAGTACTAGACCTTGGCCAAAACCCAGACTAGACCTTGGACTAAACCAGGACTGAACCAAGACTAGACCTTGGACTAGACCAAGACTGAACCTCCTCATCTACTCGAAACTATGGCTAAATCTCGGATTACAGGCCACTTTTGACTCAAACTAAAGTGTAGACTAAGACATTGAGCTTCTATGATCTGAAAAGTGCTAAAGTTTGTGTTATTTGGAGACCACAAACATTTGCCCCGAGAACTCACGTTACGGATATCGCTAAACTAAAACATCTCTGGAAGTGCTCCATATGACACCAAAGTGCTATTGGTGAGTAAAACTACTTGTTTTATTACTGAAATAAGGCTCAGATGGTAAAAAACGTTAATTCTCCTTTAAATAAAAACGCCTCAGACAGAGCAGTGCCTACAGTTAGCATCACAGGGAATGTTGATGGAATCAGCTGCAAAGTATTAATAGGGAAAACTGCGTCTTTGCGCCCATCTGAGAGGATGACATCACTGCAAAATACCAATTCCTGAACGATTCCGTCTCCATTCCCACTACTCCAGACTCCAGTCCGTGTTTCCCGGCTCTCTCTTTCTCTCTTTTTCTCTTTCTCACTTTCTCTCTCTCTCTTCACTTAGAAAGACTCAGAACTGTACTTTTTATTCACTTTTTGGCTCGTGTGTTCAGCGGCGCAGTCTCCTCCGCTCTCCTCGTTTCCAAACTCTCTCCATTCTCCTTTAAACCGGCGAACTGCGCCTTTTACGCACAGACTTTACGCACGGACTTTTACGCGTAAACTTGGATGTTTTTGGGCATCACCTGTGGATTTGTCCATTTCCCATCCACGTTTTGATCCGGACATTTCCTTCTGAGCTGCTAAACAACAACAAACTCCATGCATAAGGTGAGTCGATGCATTTAAAGTGATTGTTTTTAGCAAAATTCCACTGTGTTTTGAACTTTTAACGGTTTTATTTCGGTTTTATTTCGCGCACGGACGTCTCGGAACAGCCTTGGAGCCCCTCGTCTCTCCTCTGCGCGCTGACTTCACTGTTTACATAACATTAAAACCAGGTCAAGTTCTTTTCGCTTCGCTCCACGAAAGTTTAACGTTTAAAGATGCGTGAAATTAGACTGGTAAATACTTTGTAATTGGTTTTAACGGTGAGATTTTCATGCATTTTCTGTCTTTTTTGATTCATTCCCATTTAGCCACAAATATTTCCTCTGTTATGTAACTTGTGGTGCGCTATAGGCTCATTTCTTTAGCCAACTTTAATAGGTCAGTCTAATATAAGCCTAGACATGACTGTGGTGGTGACATTGCAGTGTTGAAACAGTAAAGTGGAAGAAGAGTAATAACTTTAGTAGTAACAAGAACATTTTGGACTAAAACACCAAATATAACTTGCATAAATTAAATAAAAAACATGTATCTCAATAAACTGAAATAAATGTTATGTTTAATGATAAAAGATTTAGTTTAGACTCTGCAACTTCTGACATGCAGCTGATGAAACCAGGACTAAACCAGGACTAAACCAAGGACTAAACCAAGGACTAAACCAGAACTAAACCAGGACTAAACCAGAGACTAAACTAGAATTAAACCAGGGACTAAACCAGGAACTAAACCAAGGACTAAACCAGGACTAAACCAGGACTAAACCAGGAACTAAACCAAGGACTAAACCAAGGACTAAACCAAGGACTAAACCAGGGACTGAACCAGAACTAAACCAGGGACTAAACCAGGGACTAAACCAAGGACTAAACCAGGGACTAAACCAGGGACTAAACTAGAACTAAACCAGGAACTAAACCAAGGACTAAACCAGGACTAAACCAGGACTAAACCAGGGACTAAACCAGGGACTAAACTAGAACTAAACCAGGAACTAAACCAAGGACTAAACCAAGGACTAAACCAGGACTAATCCAGGACCAAACCAGGGACTAAACTAGAATTAAACCAGGGACTAAACCAGGGACTAAACTAGAATTAAACCAGGGACTAAACCAGGGACTAAACCAGGGACTAAACCAGAACTAAACCAGGACTAAACCAGAGACTAAACTAGAATTAAACCAGGGACTAAACCAGGGACTAAACCAGAACTAAATCAGAACTAATCCAGGACTAAACCAAGGACTAAACCAGGAACTAAACCAAGGACTAAACCAGGAACTAAACCAAGGACTAAACCAGGGACTAAACCAAGGACTAAACCAAGGACTGAACCAAGGACTAAACCAGGGACTAAACTAGAACTAAACCAGGAACTAAACCAGGGACTAAACCAGGGACTAAACCAGGGACTAAACCAAGGACTAAACCAGGACTAAACCAAGGACTAAACCAGGGACTAAACCAGGGACTAAACTAGAACTAAACCAGGAACTAAACCAAGGACTAAACCAGGACTAAACCAGGACTAAACCAGGGACTAAACTAGAAATAAGCCAGGAACTAAACCAAGGACTAAACCAAGACTAAACCAAGGACTAAACCAGGACTAAACCAGGACTGAACCAGGACTGAACCAGGAACTAAACCAAGGACTAAACCAGTATCTAAACCAGAGACTAAACCAGGACCTAAACCAGGAACCAAACCATGACTAAACCAAGGACTAAACCAAGGACTAAACCAGGGACTAAACCAGGGACTAAACTAGAACTAAACCAGGGACTAAACCAGGGACTAAACTAGAATTAAACCAGGAACTAAACCAGGAACTAAACCAAGGACTAAACCAGGACTAAACCAGGACTAAACCAAGGACTAAACCAGAACTAAACCAGAACTAAACCAGGGACTAAACCAAGGACTAAACCAGGACTAAACCAGGACTGAACCAGGACTGAACCAGGAACTAAACCAAGGACTAAACCAGTATCTAAACCAGAGACTAAACCAGGACCTAAACCAGGAACCAAACCATGACTAAACCAGGACTAAACCAGGACTGAACCAGGACTAAACCAGGAACTAAACCAAGGACTAAACCAAGGACTAAACCAGAACTAAACCAAGGACTAAACCAAGGACTAAACCAGGAACTAAACCAAGGACTAAACCAAGGACTAAACCAAGGACTAAACCAGAACTAAACCAAGGACTAAACCAAGGACTAAACCAGAACTAAACCAGAACTAAACCAAGGACTAAACCAGGAACTAAACCAGAACTAAACCAAGGACTAAACCAGGACTGAACCAGGACTGAACCAGGAACTAAACCAAGGACTAAACCAGGTTTTGTTTCATTCACATATGTTTGAGTAACTTTATTATTAAAGCTCAAAAAGCTGTGTTCCACCTTGTGATGTCATGAAGTGGTAGTTTTCAAGTTAACAGCAACATTTTAGCTTCAGTAGAGATCGGCAGTTCCAGGACTGAAATGATCCAAATGATTCTAGTGAAGGTGTATGGAGTTTAAAAACACAGTGGAGCTGCATCACCACATGACATCATAAGGTGGAACGGTGTGTTTTCAGTTTGAGAGAAGAAGTCAGCCTAAATGTGCAGGGTTTGTGTGGTAAATATGTGTGAATGAAACAAAACACAGGTCCAGGTGTGATGAGGAAACGACATCAGAAAACAGCGTCACACGGGCTCTTTGAAGTGATCTGTGTTGTTTGGACTAAAGGTTAAATTCTCCTTGTTTATTGTGAATTTGTTGCCAAGAAAGCCATTGAAATCTGTTCATTTTCTTTAGTTTGGCAAAGACGAGCTTCACTTTTGGACGTGTCAAAACAAATAAGCTGAAATGTGCAGAGGATTTAAGTGTTTTTGTAATTAAAATAAATCTCAGAGAATCTGTAACAGCGGCCAATTCTAAAACTGAGCCAAAAGTGCAATTTAACAAGCTCTTAAAAGCATTAACTGTAAAAACGAAGGCACACGTCCAAATTTTCACACTTTGTCCAAAACCGTTGTGGAAAAATCATCTAAAAAAAAAAAAAATTGTCTGTCTTTAAGATATTTTTGTCTCCTCTGGGATTTGAACTTGTGTCTTTAAAGGTTTAGGCCCAGATCTTTGCAAACAAACAAAACTGAACATGTACGTATACTCAGGAGCTAAAGGCTAAAGGCTATGGTAAACCTTTCTATCTCCATGGAGACCAAACCAGACCACGTTACAGGTCAGATCTGTGGAGAGGCGACCCCGCTCACAGTCACAATGCCTGTTTTTCTAGGGATTTTTGAGTTATAAAACCACTTGTAACTGAATAAATGTAAAGTGGAGCTGTTTAATGTAACTGTGGAACATTCCAGGCAGAGCAATGACGTATCCATAGAAACAAGTAGGTGACGGACCCTCCACCAGAAAAGTTACACAATGCACCTTTAAATAATAGTAATATTCACATTCTGCAACATAGCATAATTACAACAACAACAAAAAATAAACAAGTAAACAAATCCGGTCCAAACTCAGTAAAGAAAGAGAAATGAAAACAAAACAAAGGGGTGCAGTATAAATAGTGAGAGGAACGTTTATATTATTCATGAGGCAGTTTTGAAGTTTTAAAGGTCCCATGGCATGAAATTTTCACTTTCTGAGGTTTTTGAACGTTAATGTGAGCTCCCCTACCCTGTTTAGCCCCCCCATGGTTAAAAGTTGCGAAATGTCTAAACTGAGCATTTGCGATCCTTTTCTGCGTTAGAAAAAATCGGAGCTCAAACGGGCGATTTTGAACAAGGAAACTTATTGACGTCAGCTCGAAAAAATAAATGCAAATGCAGTTCCACCCCCGTCTGTCTGTACTCAGCGTCTCTGTAAATCACGCCCAGAGAGTTTGGACTGCGGAGGAGCTACGCAATGCGAAATGCGTTTTTTTATTTGCCTGGAGGAACTTGCGAGTGTTTCTAGGCTCAGAAGTCCTTTATCTGAGCCTCTGGACCTTTGAACAGCAGTGGTTTAATTTTGTTTTCTGTGGAAATGTGTTTATTTTTCAATGGAACGCTTCTCATCTCTCCCTCAGTGCAAAAACACGGAAGTGGGTCAGAGCGCACAGGGCACAGCTGAAAAGGAAAGAGTGGAGAGTTTGGCCACGCCCCCACCCGCTACTATAGGCCATCTCTGTCCTCCTCATTTGCATTCAAGCAACAACTCCCATAATGGAGTGTTCCAGAGTGACATTTATGACTCTTTCTCATCTTATCTCTGTTTCTCATGCACTGAGTGTTGATTTTGAAGAAGGATTCATTTACAGTATTAGGGAACCATTAAGGAGCCATATAAAAGCATCAAGAAGTACCATGTCATGGGATCTTTAATTTTTATCGTCCCTTTTGCTTATATAACTGATGTATCTGTCCTTTTCGGTGATAATCAAAGTTCAAAGTCAGCTTTATTGTCAAAAAAGACATGTACAGGTCACACACGCAGGATTTGAAATTGCAGCACCCCCTAGACCCACGGCGAACATAAAACATCTGATAAACAAGACAATAAACACCATCACATATACCCATAGCACATACAGTAAACTTGTATATAATTCAAATAGGTAAAATATAAAACGTGTGGCTTAATAATGTGTCATTTGCAGTAAAAATCTCTTGCTTGCGTGTTTGGGCTTTTCTTTGACCATTTACATTTGTGGATATAATATTTTGCACGGGCAATGGAAGTTGAGGATGACTGGTTTGTGTAGCTTTTTAAAGGCGCACTATGTAATAGGGATGTCCCCATCAGGTTTTTTGGCCCTCCGATCTGATTCTGATCATTTGATTTTGAGTATCTGCCAATACCGAGTCCCGATCCGATACTTACATAATACATAAAAAAGTACACTTATATTTCTATGTATTATTATTATTATTAAAGTACACTTATTACTTATTATTTATCTTTCTGGGTGTCACGGATGTAGAACATGTAGTTTGTCAGAAATCTTCTTATAAAGAGCTGCAGAGCATTCTCAGTGAAATAGTGGTGAGATGTCACGTCAGATCGAGGTTGGATGTGCTCCATAAGCAGAAGAAATCCAGGGTTCTCTACAAAGGTGAATGGTAGGTCACTCATTGCGATCATTTGTGCTCCTGCTGTGTTCTCCTGGACCTTCGCGCTGTCAAGGGGCATTTTTCTCTCCTTTTCAAACTCTCCTGCAGCGTGAGCTGACCCGTCTTTGGCTGGGTTGTGTCGGGTGTTTGTTTTTGAGGTGCCGTATCGGTTTGTTGTGTTAAATGTCGCCCTTTCCTTTCCACCTCTTGCAATCCCAAGTTTACATATCCCACCGTTTGCTATGGCAATGTTGTTGTCATCAACTTTATAGTATTTCCAGACCCAGACATACAGTACTAAACATTAGTATTAAACATTATAGCGTACTCCTCTTCTTACCTCCTCTCTTTACTCGCACTTTGCCCTTCGAGCTGCTTCCTGCATTTAACCAATAGCGTGTCCTTCCGCACGTGTTGATGTTTCTGTGTGAAGTCTCACTCTGTGCCACCACATAGTCATAGATCTCATCTAAATCAGTGTTTCCCAACCTTTTTTGTCTTGTGTACCCCCTGCGCCTTTTTGTCACACCTCGAGTACCCCTCACTCATACGTGTTGATAATTCTCCAAAAGTAGAACGTGACACAACGGATTATTAAATGAAAATTATTTCATTTAATCTCCTTAATTTGAAAATGTAATTCTCAGGCATTTTCTCTCTTTTCTTTAACTCAAACTTAAATTAGAATTTAAAAATTCAAAAAAATCTCCCCCTGCGCCTGGCAGCGACACTGCCGAGTACCCCCTCCAGTGTGCTCGCGTAGGGGTACTTGTACCCCTGGTTGGGAAACGCTGGTCTAGGGTATGTTAAAAAATAATAAGAATATATATACATATATATCCAATCCTGATGGGGAGGTAACGACCGATTCCGATCCAATCTGAAACCACGTGATCAGGGCCGATTTCCGATCACATGATCGGATCGGGACATCCACGATGTAACTTCTTCTGCTTGTCTCCATGGAGATCACCAACATGTTTTGCATCCTACACTTAGACCAAAATAAAGTGGAGTATTTTCAAATGCATTGATCATTACTAGAGACCCTTAGGATGATGTGTACCAAAAATCATAGTCCTGGGTTCAATTTAAAGGGACAGTGTGTAAGATTTTTACCCTTTAATTACTGAAATTGAAGATACCCATTCAAAAATACAGTGTTTTCCAAGCCTTTTCACTTCCATCATGAAATCAAAGTATTCTGTTGGACTTAGATATACCTGCATAAAAGGGGGATTGTCCCCATATAGAGGCAGCCATTTTGATTACGAGAGCCGCAGAAGGACATTTGGGCTCCGCCTTCGCCTTCGGTAAGGTTTTCACACAACGAGATAGTACGCGTTTGGATAAACAACGACAAGCATGTTGCCGGATCAGACGTCGTAATGGATCTAACACGTGTTTTGGACTAAATTGTTTTACTGGATTTTATTCGCTGGATCCTTACGGACAGATTGAGACCAAGTTTATGGTGAAATACAGAGTTTGACCTGTCCAGAGCCTTCAAAGGTAAGCTAAGTAACAAACCTCGTTTTGTGCTTTTCCGTATAAAAGCCCCATGTGCTCGGGGAGTGATTGTTGTGCCCGGAAATGAATTGCATAGTCAAAAAGAGGAGACTGTAAGGTTTCATTTGATGTGTAGATTGTCATGGTACATGATCGGGAATGTGTGTTTTCATGAGAAAAGAAAAAAAAAAACAGTGAACGGGACCGCGTTTTATTTATACCGTAGTTGTCGGCGAGAGCTCGCACAGCGCCGGGTGCGCTTCACGTGTGCGCGCGGTTCGTGCGCGGGTACGCGAGCTGTCCGCGTTACGGCGCGCCTGGGTGACCCTCGAGGTCTGCCGTAGCTAAAACAGGAAGTGCAATAGCACCATCCACCTATGCGCCACGAATCCTACACACTGGACCTTTAAATCACTTTTCATCTGTTTTATTTGAGAGAGTTCTGGGCGTCATCTTCTCGTCTCTTTCACATAATCGTCTGTGATCATGTGACCATTTACAATAAACGTGACATTGCACACATTTCACCACAACCCTTTATTTTTTCAGAAATTACTGAGAATGCATTGAAAATATACACAGTAACAAATTTAGAGCTTCAAAAGTAGCCAAAAAAAAACACAAAAGTGTCCTGTGGTTGAAATGGGTTAAATCTCTCTCTCTCTTTGTGTCTCAGGTCTCTTTGTGATGACCTCACTGCTGCTGCCCTGCTCCACCATGAAGGACCTCAGCTCGCCTCCTCTCTCCTCATCTCCTCTCTCCTCGTCTCCTCTGTCCTCCCTCCTTCACTTCCAGACCTCCGCCAAGGCCTCCTCCTCCTCCGTCACATTCAGCCCATCGTCCGGTCAGACCACAGCCGGACCCCACCTCAAACCCCCAGCCTTCTCCCTCCAGAACGGACCTCACCTCATCGCCAGCATGCACCTCCAGAAACTCAACTCTCACTACCAGAACCTCCACCAGAACCTCCAGCAGACCCTCCACCAGACCCCAGCGCTGCACAGAGGCTTCCCCCAGACGCAGCTCTCCTCCGTGGGCCAGAACGTGGGACCCAACGCGCCCATCGGAGGAGGCGCCGTCAGCCACAGCCAGGGGGCGCTGGATTCAGACGTGGTGGACGAGGAGGTGCTCATGTCGCTGGTGGTGGAGCTGGGTTTGGATCGCAATAATGAACTTCCAGAACTTTGGCTCGGACAAAACGAGTTTGATTTTATGTCCGATGTTCCTGCTGGATGCTGAGAGAAACTAAAACCAAAAAAAGTACAAACTTTTGGGAAAAGTTCCAGTTTTGCTTCCAGTTTTGTTCTAAAATACTTCTTATCGGACATGACAGATGATTGGGCTCTTCTCATCTCAGTTTGCTTGACCAGCCAGTCTCTTCTATATTCTGGAAAAATCTGTACCATAGAGCGTGAATTTCCTCCAACCACAGCTGCTCATTTCTATCACGTGTTTCTCAAATGTGGAAAACATCTCAGAAGACAATATGTAACTTCTTTTACCGAAGATAAGTCATACTTTGGGGCTTCGACTGTTGATTCTGTGAAAATCCATGCTGTTTCTCAGTCCTTTATATTGGTTTTTCTCATTTTAGATGTTTAGAAGTTTGTTTTTTGACGAGAACAGACCATGCTTCTCTCTGATTGGTTAATCCGCCTGTCAGTCACACTCTCTGAAATCAGGGCGACGGGATACAGCTCCAAACCGTTTCGTCTTTGTAAAGTTTTGTCTTTGCGTGTGGTTCTGGCTGGTCAGGTAACATCGTACGGAGGACACTGCTGAAGCTTTTGTTTTATCTCAGCAATTAAGGCTTTTCTATCCAATATCAAAATCACTATTTCATAATTGATTACTAAGTTATCTTATATAGTATAGAGTATATTTGTGATTTTTGTGTTGCATTTTCTGTTGCAGGGTGATGGATGAAAGTTACACAGTATTTGAACTCAACACACCAATAATGTCGCATTGGATTTAAAGTGCATAATACTCAAGTTACATTGTTTGGTTATTTCAAACATTTGCATTTCTCGGACTCCCGGAGGCGACGTTTATACGGCGACGATCAAAACAGAAGACGCAAAAGTGGCGTCTCGTCTTCAATTTTTTAATCCGCGTTTAGACGAGCGTTCTCGACAGGAAATGTTTGTTTATACGAAGACGCAAAAGTGGGCGAATTCGATTGAATATGCATGCCAGGCCGCTAGGTGGCACTGTGATAGAGCGGCGGCATGTCGGCGAGCATGCGCAAAATTGTAATTTTCTAATAGTTTATTTTACCCGTCTCTGTTCACCTATGGTGTCCGTATACATTTTATACAACTGTTGAAATGACTCTTGTATGTTGACGAGCTGCTAGAACATCCGCGGTATCAAGGTAGTCAGACATGTTTGTTATTGTTTTTGTCGTCTTGGCGCATCCAGTGTGACGTCAGGTGTATGCGGCGTGAACATGTTTTGCGCTTCTTGCCGTTTAGACGGAGACGCGACCCGGGCCGTCTTCAGAACTCCACACTCTGGAAGGAGTCTTCAGATTTTTGCGGTTTCAGAGCCCGACGGCGCCGTTGCCGTGTAAACGAAAGACACTTCCGATAGAATATTTTGTCATTTTCAGTCGCAATCGTCCTCGTCTAAACGGCCCCTAAATGGTTAAAATTTCATCCGGGGGTGGGACATAACGTTACATGTCAATCAAAGCGTACTAACTGCTGCATGCTGTATTGATTTTCATAATTCACAGATGTAAGCACAGCAAATAATCTGTGAAATGCAGTTAGCGAATACTTTTATTTATACTTTCCTTTTGTCTCAAAAATGACAGCTCAGTTTTGACCTGGTTACCAAAACATAACTCTGATCTTAACGCAAACCTTAACCTGATTGTGAAAAAATATATTGTCAAAAATCAACATTTGCGAACAGAATGGTGCCACCTAGAGGCATCAACAGAAAAGTAAAAAGCAAAAGAAAAGCTGGATGTGTTTTCAGTTTAAGTTTAGGTCTAAATTAGTTTTTCCTTTGTCATCAAAAACTTTTGTAGACCTGGCAGCACAGGTGAACAGGACAACACTGTTAAATAAATAGTAGGTTGCCGTGGTTACCACAGTTTCCCCGGATGAAATGGCGAGTTTTTAGCGAGTCCCGTGCATTTCTAGGTTTAAATTTGAGTTCCTGATCAGTTTCCATGACATCACACGAGGGAATGCCACCACTGTTACCTAGCAACCATATTGTACACTGGGCTAAAACTCCCAGTGTACAATAAAAAATAGTAAAAATAAAGAAAACACCTTTATTTTGTTGAAATAATGTTAGAAGTAGCAGAAAAC
Source organism: Paratrypauchen microcephalus (assembly GCA_036785185.1). Classification (NCBI taxonomy): domain Eukaryota; kingdom Metazoa; phylum Chordata; class Actinopteri; order Gobiiformes; family Gobiidae; genus Paratrypauchen; species Paratrypauchen microcephalus. The sequence continues at coordinate 447,408 of JAVJIX010000245.1, read as the reverse complement.
ATGTAAATTCTGTCAATTTTTTGGACAAAATTCTCCCTAGTGTGACGTCATCTACGTTTTAAAACTCTCTACTTCCTGTAATTTGCAACATCCTTTTCAAGCTTTTCTTCACAAATTGCTTCTTGGTTGGTGTAAATTATAATTTATACTTAAAATAGGTATTATCCCACGAAATTAAATCAAACACGGAGAATCGTAAAAACCATTGCACTTTAAGCATTCTTCGTTTCTTCTTCTGTCAATGGCTTCTTTAAGCATGATCAAATACAGGATCGCACACGCAAACAGGGTGAAGTGTCTTGCTCATTGACACAAAAGGAGTATGCAGTGTAACGTATGCAACGGTAACAGGGATTCAACTTCAACCTTTCTGTTTCAATCTGTACCTTAAAGGAAAAGTAACGTTTTTGTTTTTTTTTTACAATTTGAGCCTTATTTCAGTAATAAAACAAGTTGTTTTACTCACCCATATCACTTTGGTGTCATATGGAGCATTTCCGGAGATGTTTTAGATTAGCGTTAGGCTAACGCCGTTAGCCTAGCGCGACTTATAGCCATAGCTCGGGGCATTCCCCGAGCATGTAATATGCCCCGTGCGGTCTCCAAATAACACAAACTTTAGCACTTTTCAAATCATAGAAGCTCGATGTCTTAGTCTACGATTTCATTTGAGTCAAAAGTGGCCTGTAATCCGAGATTTAGCCATAGTTTACAGCTTTGCGTTTCATGTTTGGGTCCCGGGAGCTGAGAGCACAGTCCGCGCATGCGCACTGGCGTCCTCATCTACTCGAAACTACGGCTAAATCTCGGATTACAGGCCACTTTTGACCACACAAAATCGTAGACTCCGAGATTTATCCATAGTTTTGAGTAGATGAGGAGGACAGTGCGCATGTGCGGAGTCACAGTTTATTTTGCTCTCAGCTCCCGGGACCCAAACATGAAACGCAAAGCTGTAAATTATGGATAAATCTCGGATTACAGGCCACTTTTGACTCAAACTAAAGTGTAGACTAAGACATTGAGCTTCTATGATTTGAAAAGTGCTAAAGTTTGTGTTATTTGGAGACCGCTCGGGGCATATATTATATGCCCCAAGAACTCACATTACGGATATCGCTAATCTAAAACATCTCTGGAAGTGCTCCATATGACACCAAAGTGCTATGGGTTAGTAAAACAACTTGTTTAATTACTGAAATAAAGCTCAGATTGTAAAAAACGTTAATTCTCTTAAATATTCAAACAGGCCACTTTCACATTGGGCTGTGTCATCGGATCGCCTCTGATATGAGACAAGGTTCTCCTCTGTTTGAGAAACTCGAGTGAATAGCTGCTTCCCGTGTTCAGGTCTGTGGAGTCTAAAAAAACAAAAAAAAACAAGATAGGGGCCTGTATAACTCTATGGGAGATTCAGTGTTTTTTGAAAGAAATATTCAAACGTACACTATGATCCACAAACATTGAATCTTCTTATTATTTATTTGTTTGGGATTGGTCCTTTCAGCTGACAACACTCACGTCTCTGGGGTTGAATAACGGCACCGCTTCTGTTGTGCAGCTGTTGTGGAAAAAATAATCCGACTTTTATTTATTTGTTCTGACAGAGAAGACGCTGAGCTGTGTTTTTGTTTCATGTGGACAGGTCCAGTAATTACAGAGAAATGAACCATAAACCAGCTCAACAAATCTACAATCTGACACTTACACAGTAAATTCCACCATAGAGCTCAGTTTAAAGGTGCATTGTGTAACTTTTCTGGTGAAAGGTCCGTCAAATGAAACCACGAACGCTCCTGAAAATGTGCTGTTTAAATCCATTTTGTAGTTTTTTTCTGGAGTTTTCACATTATCTTTAAATAACTTTTTGTCAGGGTTTACTAATGTGTAGCTTGCGTTGCGTCTCCGTGGTAACCAGGGCTGGACTGGGACAAAAAAACGGCCCTGGCATTTTTGGCTTAGACCGGCCCCTCATAATTAGTCCTGGTTTAGTCCTGGTTCAATCCTGATTTAGTCCTGGTTTAGACCTGATTAGTCCTGGTTTAGTCCTGGTTCAAATCCTAATTTAGTCCTGGTTTAGACTTGATTAGTCCTGGTTTAGTCCTGGTTTAGTCCTGGTTTAGACCTGATTAGTCCTGCTTTAGTCCTGGTTCAATCCTGATTTAGTCCTGGTTCAGACCTGATTTAGTCCTGATTTAGTCCTGGTTCAAATCCTGATTTAGTCCTGGTTTAGTCCTGGTTCAGACCTGATTTAGTCCTGGTTTAGACCTGGTTCAAATCCTGATTTAGTCCTGGTTTAGTCCTGGTTCAGACCTGATTTAGTCCTGGTTTAGACCTGGTTCAATCCTGATTTAGTTCTGGTTTAGACCTGATTAGTCCTGGTTTAGTCCTGGTTTAGTTCTGGTTCAATCCTGATTTAGTCCTGATTTAGTCCTGGTTTAGTCCTGGTTCAGACCTGATTTAGTGGTTTAGACCTGATTAGTCCTGGTTTAGTCCTGATTTAGTGGTTTAGACCTGATTAGTCCTGTTCAATCCTGATTTAGTCCTGGTTTAGTCCTGGTTCAGACCTGATTTAGTGGTTTAGACCTGATTAGTCCTGATTTAGTCCTGGTTTAGTCCTGGTTCAGACCTGATTTAGTGGTTTAGACCTGATTAGTCCTGATTTAGTCCTGGTTTAGTCCTGGTTCAGACCTGATTTAGTGGTTTAGACCTGATTAGTCCTGGTTTAGTCCGGGAAAATGCCCGGTATGCCCGATTACCAGTCCAGGCCTGGTGGTAACTGCCAAACATTCTGACATAAACATACAGGTAAATGTTTAAAGCAGAAATAGTGTGTTTGAAAAAGAGGACAAGTTTAAGTTACAGAAGTTTCCTACTGGCGACACTGTGCACTCCAGTGACCAGAGGAACCCGAGCCACGTTCATTTATTTAAACTCTCGACTTTCGCTTTCCATCAGACTTAAAAATCCTATTTATACCTGGCAACATCACCCCTCCTCCCCTCAGTCTCCCAGTAATGAAGACTCATGTGATTTCATAGTTTAAACAGAATTCTATAGTGGAATTTGCTCTTTTACTGTCAGATTGCAGATCTCATCACGAACAGACCTGGAGTTGTGTTTTGTTTCATTCACACATGTTTAAAGATCCCATGACATGGTACTTCTTGATGCTTTTATATGGCTCCTTAATGGTTCCCTAATACTGTAAATGAATCCTTCTTCAAAATCAACACTCAGTGCATGAGAAACAGAGATAAGATGAGAAAGAGTAATTTTTCTCTCTCTGAACACTCCATTATGGGCGTTGTTGCTTGAATGCAAATGAGGACAAAAGAGCTGGCCTATAGTAGAGGGTGGGTGGGGGGGGCAAACTCTCCGCTCTCAGCTGTGCCTGTCCGCTCTGATCCATTTCCGTGTTTTTGCACGGGGGGAGAGATTTGAAGCGTTCCATTGAAAAATAAACAATAAACATTTCCACAGAAAATAAAATTAAACCACTGCTGTTCAAAGGTCCAGAGGCTCAGATAAAGGACTTCCGAGCCTAGAAACACTCGGGACGTGCCTCCAGGCAAATAAAAAAACGCATTTCGCATTGCGTAGCTCCTCCGCAGTCCAAACTCTCTGAGCGTGATTTACAGAGACGGGGGTGGAACTGCATTTGCATTTCTTTTTTCGATCTAACGTCAATAAGTTTCTTTGTTCAAAATCGCCCGTTTGAGCTCTGATTTTTTCTAACGCAGAAAAGGATCGTAAATGCTCAGTTTACACATTTCGCAACTTTTAACCATGGGGGGGGGGGGGCCTAAACAGGGTAGGGGAGCTCACATTAACGTTCAAAAACCTCAGAAAGTGAAAATTTCATGCCATGGGACCTTTAAAGGGATAGTGCGGGTTTTTTTTATGTTAATCTGTATGGGTTTCCTTCTAAAAGTTCCGTGTGTTGACACCGGTTTACCTCTGACAGTCTCAGCTGATCCCGGTCCGGCTCGCTTTTTGGAGCCCACGTGAGTAGGTCCGGTAACTTCCCTGGAACATGAAATAAAGCTTGTGTTTCTTCTCAAAACAAAACATTTGTTAGAAAGGTGATATATTTGTGTCCGAAACAGTTGTCCACGAAACATCCAGCAGTGTATTTCACATTCGTGTATTGTCTCTCTCCACTCGTATCACTACGCCCATGTTAAGTCTATCAGCCTGTTCACTTGTAAACTTCGGCGTAGACATCCGCTGAAGGTGAACAGGCTGATAGAGTCAACATGGGCGTAGTGATACGAGTGGAGAGAGACAATACACGAATGTGAAATACGCTGCTGGATGTTTCGTGGACAACTGTTTCGGACGCAAATATATCACCTTTCTAACAAATGTTTTGTTTTGAGAAGAAAAACAAGCTTTATTTCGTGTTCCAGGGAAGTTACCGGACCTACTCACGTGGGCTCCAAAAAGCGAACCGGACCGGGATCAGCTGAGACTGTCAGAGGTAAGCCAGTGTCAACACACGGAACTTTTAGAAGGAAACCCACACAGATTAACATTTTAAAAAAACCTGCACTATCCTCAAGCAACAACGCCCATAATGGAGTGTTCCAGAGTGACATTTATGACTCTTTCTCATCTTATCTCTCTTTCTCATGCACTGAGTGTTGATTTTGAAGAAGGATTCATTTACAGTATTAGGGAACCATTAAGGAGCCATATAAAAGCATCAAGAAGTACCATGTCATGGGACCTTTAAAAACATGAAAAACAGTCAGCAGTAGCCTGGGAATTCCCAGCCCGCTTCCGTTCGTTTCGAACTGGAAGGCGGCCTGGAAACTCGTCCAAGCGAGAGTCCCAGATTTAGGGCCCCAATCAGAGAGCGGGGGAGGTGTGGCAAGACGGTGACGCGTACTACATGACAAACGGAAGCTTGTAGTTTGAACTGACAACTGACATGATTGGCTATGGACTTACGTACACGCTCAATGATAGACATTCATAACGCCCAATAAACGGCCGTTGGCAATCGCTAACCACACCTCCACTACGGGATTTTTCGAAGCGAGTTTCCAGACCCATATCTCACTTGTGATATGGTCAGGTGTTAACCAGACTAAGTCAGCAGTGGTCCAACTTACCTTATGCATTCTGGGCATTCTAATTATTCACCATGATGAGTTTATAAGAGCTTTTTATTCTCATTCATTTTCAGACACCGGAGTGGAGTTTTCCCCTCACGGTAAAAAATAACTAGCATGCTAACACACACACTTCCTGATTATTGGACAGTAAAAGCCTTTATAATTACATGCAGACCATACACATATCTAAATATATAAATCATATTTCCCATAGAGTTACACAGGCCCCTGCCCTCCATTTAACAAGTCGATAAATATTATAAATCATCGTTATAGCTTTCTTTTTGCTCCACAGACCTGGTTTCCTTGGTACAGTGTGGTAAAGGGGTAACTGGTTTGAAATAACAGCCCCTCCCCTGGACTTGTTTTCTTTGGCTTTTCTTCAGTCTCATTTCAAAGCCTCATTCCCACACTGGCCCTGCTCTGTCCACAGGGGGCGCCGTTCCACTTCCTCTGGGCGGACTACGGTTTAGATTTCAGTGTTTTTCATGAATACAGGAGACTACAGTGGCCCCTCACAGTCTAAAATAAACTGGAGGTGGTTGCTCATTGTGTTATCATAAAATACATCGAAATGGCTTCTTAAAAAATAAATATAGGCAGTGAGTGAGATTTATTCTCCACAAATCGAATGAGATGAAGTTACTGAAATAAAATGATTCATCCCATCAAAGTCTTAAAGGTCCTATATTAACTTTAAACCATGTTATAATGTTGTTACTTCAGCAAAAACATACCTGGAGTTGTGTTTTGTTGTGTTGTTGTGTAACCTTTTATTATGAGTGTCTGTACATCTCCAAAGCTCAAATGCTCTGTTCCAAGTTAAAGGAAAATTTACGTTTTTTTTAACAATCTGAGCCTTCTTTCAGCAATAAAACAAGTAGTTTTACTCACCCATAGCACTTTGGTGTCACTTGGAGCAGTTTCTTAGAACTTATGTTGTAGCCGTTCTGTTCTACTAATGATCCCGTATCCGTTAGCGTGAGTGCTCGGGGCATTACTTTGCGGTGTCCAAATAACACAAACTTTAGCACTTTTCAAATCACAGAAGATCGCTGTGTCAGGGTAGACTTTTAGTGGATTCCAAAACGGCCTGAAACCCGATATCGCAACAGAAAAGTAAAGTTCAGAGCGGTGTTAGCTTCTTTCGGACTAGCGGTGTTTACAAAACAGCTGAGTTCACGCATGCGCACTGTCCTCTCTGATGACGTCATCAAATGAAACTATAGCTGCATATCGGGTTTCAGGCCGTTTTGGAATCCACTAAAAGTCTACACTGACACAGCGATCTTCTGTGATTTGAAAAGTGCTAAAGTTTGTGTTATTTGGAGACCGCAAAGTAATGCCCGAGCACTCACGCTAACGGATACGGGATCATTAGTAGAACAGAACGGCTCAACATAAGTTCTAAGATACTGCTCCAATTGACATCAAACTGCTATGGGTGAGTAAAACTACTTGTTTTATTGCCGAAAGAAGGCTCAGATTGTAAAAAAAACCGTTAATTTTCCTTTAACAGCTACCTTTTCCCTTTAGCTCAATAGAGATTGGTCATTCTAGAGCTGAAATTATCCAAATGAAGCTGTATGGAGTTTAAAAACACAGTGGAGCACTTACTGTATTGCCACAAAACAAAACTCCAGGCTTGTTTGTGATGAAGAAACAACATTATAAGATAGATCAGAAAATTGCGTAATATGGGCCCTTTCACCCAGGTTCAGATGTGAAGAGTATTTTGTACCTTTCTAAAACAGTAAGAACCCAGGATACACACATTTTCTTTAAGTGTGAATGTAAAATCATAACTTGTGTGTTTAATTTCTATATTTCATTTGACACTAGAGACCTCTGCACTGATCTGTTCTGTGTCTTATTCTTCATCTTTTTTGTATTGTCCATGATTTCCTATTAATTAAATGTATATATAAAGATGATTCGATGCACTTTTCAACCTGTTTTGATTCTCTCTTGTACATCTTTGTAAATGATAAGAAACTATTGCAAATTGCATGTATTTTTGTTACAGATCAAACCAAATAAAAACTTAAACATATTATTTGGTGTGTCTTTTTTGCCATTCAAAGCAACTATTGTTGTTGTTTTTTGTTACTCTGCAGCTGATGTCCTCAACAATCCATGGAGGTGTGACGCTAACTGTAGGCACTGCTGTGTCTGAGGCTTTGTTAAGACTTTAATCTGAGCTTTGTCAGTATCAATATATAAGTATCAGTGTTTATTTTAGCTACCCCTGTCTGTGTTAAATATTATTGTCTTATAGAAGGTCATCTAAAAAAAACCTAACAAATAGTGATAATATAGGCCTTCTTCACAAACATTTCAAACAATTTATGTCAAATACACAAATCCAATAATCCCACATATAAACAACAGCATTTGTTTTATAAATAATTTAATTTCCTTAGAGAAAAGGAGAAAAGAGAATCCATATGGTCGAACACTGCCCTCTTGTGGTGGAAACACTAGAGTACACTTGTCTCTATGGAGATGTTATTGATTTAGGGATATGCCACCCCCAGGTCAAATTTGGGCATCTCCCTGGGGGTGGCATATCCTTTTAACTGAAATGTTAAAATGACAGGTTTTCATGTCAAATTTTCAAACATTTTACAACATTTAAAAACACGACAGAATCATTTGTTTTCCTCATCAATGTTGTTTCCTCATCACAAACAGACCTGGAGTTGTGTTTTGTTTCCTTCACACACGTTTCACACATAAATCCTGCAGTTTAAAGAGAGTTCTTCTCTCAGGAGGAAAACACTCTGTTCCAATTTGTGATGTCATGTGGTAAAACTGGAAGTGCTCCACTGTGTTTTTAAACTCCACACACCTTCAGTAGGGTCACTGGAACATTTCAGCTCTGGAATTGCTAATATCCACTGACCCAAAGCTAAAAGGTACAGTAGCTGCAAACTTGAAAATGATCACTTCATGACATCACAAGGTGGAACAGAGCATTTTGAACATCAGATGTAGACAGACTAATAATAAAGAATTACTTAAACATGTGTGAATGAAACAAAACACAACTCCAGGTGTGTTTTTGATGAAGTAACAAGATTATAAAATGGCTTAAAGCTCACAAAAATACATTTTGTGTAATATAGGACCTTTATATACCGTGTTAACTGTATTTTATTGAAATTGATTGTCTTACCTGGTGTATGCACTTAAAATAATTTTATTTTAAATATTTTTTTCCTTTTTTATATTTATTAGCCTATGCAAAATGATATGATACAAACAAATTGGCAATGTTAAATGGTTAAGTAATTAAGCACGAAAAATGAGATTTCAGATAGGAACGAAGTAAAATAAATAAATAAATAAATTGAATTAGGTGCTAGGGGTCTAGTTCATAGCTTAATGATGGGATTCTTGCTGTCCATAAAGGTGAGTGAGGCAAAAATAAGGTGCAGCTCTTTGATAAATGTTATGAAAATGGGTTTACCTTTCAAAAATGTGTTTTTGTGGATGAAAATATTTCCAAGTATTATAATAACATTTAAAAATAGTTCATGGTTTTTATCCTTACATATAAATCCAAAGATAATGTCTTTCTTGATGAAGTCCTTTAGTATTTTAGAGAACAAGCAGAAGTGTACATAAAGTAATACTATGGACACATTCAAAGAAGAGGCGCTCTGTTGTTTACAATTATAACATCATTTTTATAAATCGCGGTGTTGACTGTTTTGTCCCTCGCAGCCTCCGTCCTCCGCCTTATCACTTCCTCCCGGAAACGCGCTCGTCCTTTTCCTGCAGACTCCAACATGGTGAGCGCTTTTTCTCTCATTTCCCCCGAAATCATCCCCAAACATCTGATCAGCCACGAGTTTAATCGCACTAAACAAACTCCAGCCTCACAGTGTAACGTCTTTAAAAACCACCAGTGCTCAAATTAGAAGAATAAACTACGTTAGAATGTTTTTATTGCCAGATGAACGCCTCGGATGCTGTTGTGTGGGAATACGGGCAGAGCGTTAGCTTCACTGTGGCTAACGCGGCTAGCTGTCGGCGTGTGTTTAAAACGCTGCATTTCTGGGTCTACTTGCTTCTTTGCACCCTTCGTCTTAAACATTGGGGTGAATTGCACGTGGTTGTGGAAATAAAATGGTGTAAATAAAAGTATTAAATGTACCAGTTCACATCAGGCCCTGGTTCAGTTTGGCACATCTCGGCATGCCCTTAGCTGAAGGCTATTGCAAACATCTCTGTCAATAAAAAACGGGGTTCCACGCTCCTTTACGCCTCACTCTCTGATAATTTGGATTTCATTTGTGTATTTTTTGTGTATTCTGACTGGATGTGTCCTTGTTTTCAGGCGAGAGGACCGAAGAAGCACCTGAAGCGCGTCGCAGCGCCTAAGCACTGGATGCTTGACAAGCTCACGGGAGTTTTCGTGAGTACCTCCTGCTGCAGAAAGATACACGGATTATTATTAAATGTTTGGCATTAACAAGAGACTAGGGTAGCTTGTGTAGTTTAGATTTTGCCCATAGTCAAGAAGCTGAACAAACTGGAGGTTCAGATGCTTCTACGCTTACAGTATTGTTGCAGTAATTGACATCTTGACTCCATGAATTGTACAAAAATGATTTGTCACCATAGTATAAACTTGTAGGAAGCTCAATTGGGTTACAAATGTAAATGGTACAACAGGGATTCAAATTATAATTTCTGCACATCGTCTTAAGTCTGACCCGTCCTGTCCCCTCTCGTCCAGGCTCCCCGGCCCTCCACCGGTCCCCACAAGCTGAGGGAGTGCCTGCCCCTCATCATCTTCCTGCGTAACCGTCTGAAGTACGCTCTGACCGGAGACGAGGTCAAGAAGATCTGTATGCAGCGCTTCATCAAGATCGATGGCAAAGTGCGCACAGACATCACCTACCCCGCCGGGTTCATGGGTATGTCCACTTTACACTAATGCCACAGTATGGAAGTTTTAGTTAAAATGTCTAATCAAAACTTGGAATTTTATTGCGCTGAAAATACATGTGTCCTCACTCCTTGCATCTCCACAAACATTACTCTAATTTGACTTGGAGGAGGGGCTTCTTCCTGCTTGTTTCCATGGAAATGTTCCCATTGAAGATTTGGAATATTATAGCTGTCTCCATTGAGTGTTCTGAAGTACGGTTTTGACTTTTTCCGTGGAATCATGCAGATGACGTGCTACCTCTGGAAAGTTAGGTGTACCTCAAGTTCAGAGCCTTGTTGCTTAAAGGGGATTGAGATGGTTCCTAAAAGTAATTGTCTCTGAATTATTAAAAATGTGGTAGTGACCAGGTGTTTCCCTCATGATGCACAGGAGCCATGATGACTTTGTTAGTTTGAGCTTTGAGCTGAAATAACTCATCTCCTCTAAGAAGTTCTGAGCTCCAGTTATTTCCAGTTCAGCGTAGTTTTAAAATGGTCCTTTTCATATGGTTTTCATGTGTCAGCTTGCAGTTGATTTAACTCTGCCCATGTGAATTAGAAGTGTTGTCTCAGATCTACTGGACCTGACACTGCAATTAACCAAAGCAGAACACTCAAAACTGCCTGTCGTTATATTTTAATGACAAACTATATTCCATTCAGTCAAGGGAATTGTAAAAATGTGCTGGTTCTAATGGTGTTTCCCTTCAGATGTGATCAGTATTGAGAAGACTGGAGAGCACTTCCGTCTGATCTACGACGTGAAAGGACGTTTCACTGTTCACCGCATCACTGCCGAGGAGGCCAAGGTGAGTGCGAATCACAACCTTTACAGTGTTTATTTAAAGAATTAGAATTAAAGTTGTTTTACAATTTGAGCCTTATTCCGGTAATAAAAGTTGTTTTACTCACCCATAGCACTTTGGTGTCATTTGGAGCATTTCTGGAGATGTTTTAGATTAGCGAAATCTGTAATGTGAGTTCTCGGGGCACATGTTTGCGGTCTGCAAATAACACAAACTTTAGCACTTTTCAAATCATAGAAGCTCAGTGTTTTAGTCTACACTTTCGTTTGAGTCAAAAGTGGCCTGTAATCCGAGATTTATCCATAATTTACAGCTTTGCTTTTCATGTTTGGGTCCTGAGAGCGAAATAAGCTGTGACTCCGCACATGCGCACTGTCCTCCTCATCTACTCGAAACTATGGCTAAATCTCGGATTACAGGCCAAACGAAAGCGTAGACTAAGAATTGATCTATGATTTGAAAAGTGCTAAAGTTTGTGTTATTTGGAGACCGCAAACATGTGCCCCGAGAACTCGCGTTATGGAGATCGCAAATCTAAAACATCTCTGGAAGTGCTCCAAATGACACCAAAGTGCTATGGGTGAGGAAAACAAATTGTTTTAATACCGAAATAAGACTCAGATTGTAAAAAACGTTAATATGGGACATTGCACATTAATCAGCATGTGAATGTGCCAGAGTTGGCGATACAAGTTGATTTATATGTAGTTCCATTGGCAGGCTCATGGCAAGACAGGAAACGGGACATGGGTACATCACATTTGGCCCATACACATGATAAAGACCTTTTATGATCAGTGAAATACAAAATCTAGTGATATTAGTCAAATGAGCATGTGTTAAAAGCACACACAATACAGATAAGACAATAGACCAAAACACAATCTCACAGCAAGACATTTAAGATGGGGTTATGTTCAGGTTCAGGTTCATTTTTGACATTGTATGAAAGTGGTGTGTGCATGAGTGTTGGAGGTGGTCGGAGGGGCCGATGGCGCAGATTGGCAGCCTCGCTTCCGTCAGTCTGCCCCAGGGCAGCTGTGGCTACAGAAAGTAGCTTACCACCACCAAGTGTGGAGTGAATGAACAATGAACTGTAAAGCGCTTTGGGTGTCATGAAAGGCGCTATATAAAATGCAATGAATTATTATTATTATTATTATTATTGTAAAGTTTCAAATTACAATACAAATTGGACATGCTATTGCTTCTCTTTAGTCCTACTCTCGTTTAACCCCCCGTCTTATATTCCAGTACAAGCTGTGTAAGGTGAGGAAGATCCTGATTGGCACCAAGGGCATCCCTCACCTGGTGACCCACGACGCCCGCACCATCCGCTACCCCGACCCCCTCATCAAGGTCAACGATACAGTGAGGATCGACCTGGAGACGGGCAAAATCAACGACTTCATCAAGTTTGACACTGGTGAGAATTGGAACACGCCACACACACGCACCCTGTGCTCCTGCTCGTGCTGGACTTGGTTTTTACTGTCTTAAAGAGGAACTAATTGTTCACATGGCTATGACAGGTTGGACTCCTCATTTTAAATATACATTTTACATTTAAAACAATTAAGACCATTATTTAATCATAACATTTTTCCCCCTCCTGCTTTGCTTTCAGATTTTGGTCTGTTTGGAAATTGCCGCCTTACTCCTATTTACAAGTTATCCCACCAAAACTAATGAGGCTGATGAAAACTTGTCATAAGCATTTTAAAGGTTTTGCTGTGGTGCAGTTATTCCTCACTTGTGTATTTTGAGCTTATTTACTGTGATGGGTGCATCAGTGCTTCTCACAACTTGAGCTTGGAATGTGTAACAGATTCCTCCTTGGAGCCATTAGTTTCAGTGTGTTAAATTTAAGTAAAATGATCCTGTTTATATTGACATGAATATTTGAGTGTCTGAATTATCTGAACAGCTGGCCATCATCATTTCTGCTGAATCAAAACGAGTCCAAATGAAAAGCACTGCTTCTAAACTAACGTCTTGCATTTTTATGTTAAGGGAAAGTATATTGGATTGACACATTTGCAGTAATGTGTTTGTAATTGGGGAACCCATTCTGGCCCTAAAGGGTGGTTTATGTCATTTTGAATTTGAGAGCCATTTGGTCCCATCATGTTACCTGGTTTACACCTGACCATATCACAGTGAGGTATGGTCTGGGAGCCACCTTCGAAATATCTCGTAGTGGAGGTGTGGTTTACGATCGCCAACGGCCGTTTATTGGGCGTTACGAATGTCTATCATTTGGCGTATACGTAGCCCATAGCCAATCATGTCAATTGTCAGTTCAAACTACAAGCTTCCTTTTGTCACGTAGTACGTGTCACCGCCTTTCCACCCCTCCCCGCTCTCTGTTTGGCTCCCAGAATCAGGAGAGCTCGCTTGCCATAGTTGCCAGGCTGTCTTTTAGATCGGAACGAACGAAAGCAGCCTGGGATTTCCCAGGTTACATCATGTGAAGGCTGCACCATCCCCTCCTGCTGTAGAAACCTTGGCATATGAACTCAGCAGTGATGCCCCTGACTCCAGGCTCCGTAACAATGTGATAGATTTTTTGAGATGAACAGGACTTGAACTTTAAAGGGATATGCCACCCCCAGGTCAAACTTGGGCATCTCCCCACAGTCCAGAGACTAAAATAAGTGGTGGAAAGCGTTTTCCTGCTCACCCAGCCATTGTCCGAGTCTGTCGCCACTGACCGCCGCGGTATCTGGTGCTCCTCCGCCTTAGACTGGAGTCTAACGTCGCCAGAGAAAGATTTCGGCCAAAAGGAATTAATTTGCTCGATGCGTTTCCCAATTACTTTATGTGTAGTGCGCATTCATATCGAGTGCAAAAAAATGTGCAAATCAACACGGAGAGCTTGCCTTGGTCATTTTGGGTGGGAACTATTTTCCAGTGCGTAAGAATACAGCCGTATCACGCACCACGTTGTGCAACAGGGGAACTCCCTTCCCGGTGCGTAACAGGGATTCCCCTGGCAGCGTACTGCGTGATACGACTGTATTCTTCCGCACTGGAAAATAGTTCCCACCCAAAATGACCAAGGCAAGCTCTCTGTGTTGATTTGCACATTTATTTGCACTCGATATGAATGCGCACTACACATAAAGTAATTGGGAAACGCATCGAGCAAATTAATTCCTTTTGGCCGAAATCTTTCTCTGGCGACGTTAGACTCCAGTCTAAGGCGGAGGAGCACCAGATACCGCGGCGGTCAGTGGCGACAGACTCGGACAATGGCTGGGTGAGCAGGAAAACGCTTTCCACCACTTATTTTAGTCTCTGGACTGTGGGGAGATGCCCAAGTTTGACCTGGGGGTGGCATATCCCTTTAAATTGGTCATTTTCTATTTTTTCCAAATTTCTTAATATTCCTCAATATTGTAAATTCAACGTACATCTCCTGGGGGCCTGGGCTGAAAGATGAATTGAAATCATGAATCATACATTGCATTTTTGAAACTTCTAACCCTGTAGTTTAGATGTTCTGAAACAAGATTCTTGTATTTGTCAGTTCAGATTTTAATCTTTTTGTCAATTCTTCTGGACGTGTTTAAAAATGTGAACATAAGTGTAATCACAGTGCCTGTCAGAAATCATTTTTTCTTAAACCAGTTTGTAACCCGCTGTATAATGCATTCCTGATCTGCCCTCTATCCCCCCCCGTAGGTAACCTGTGCATGGTGACTGGAGGCGCTAACTTGGGGCGTATTGGCGTGATCACGAACAAGGAGCGTCACCCCGGATCCTTCGACGTGGTCCACGTGAAGGACACCACCGGAAACAGCTTTGCCACAAGGCTCTCCAACATCTTTGTCATTGGGAAGGTACAAATCAGCAGATAAATCTAATACACTTTTGTTTCTAAAGCTCTGCACAAGTGCATAGTAAAGAGAAATTTCAGATTTAATCATACTAATAAAACAAGTGAAATCAAAAGAAGGCAAAACTGTAAAATGGCTATAAAGAAAACACAATCTATAGTAAGTAAATGACAAATGTAGGGCCTAAACTTCAATGGAAATCAAATTGAAATTGCAATAATTGAGAGATTTGAAGTACCACAATTTCCTCCAACTGTGGTAGTTTAGACCTCTACAAACATGTTCTGAAATGATGGGAGCAGTTGTTTTTAGTCTTCTGAACAGGTGTAAAAGGTGACCTGGGAACTCTATCTTTATTACTTTTCATTTCAAATCTTGTCCAAATTTAAAATGTAAATGGAGCGCTCACATCTGGTTATAAAAGGTGCCGTTTGGAGCAATGATGACCCTTGTGTTTTGATCATAATGAAACAATTCAACCAATTCCTCTAAGAAGTTCTGAGCTCCTTCAAAATAAAACTCACAGCAATAAAATAAATGTATTGATAATTTGACCTGGCTCTGTACTGGGACCACATTTCTCACCCCTGTATTTCCCCCGTATCTGAGTGTTGTGTTTTTCATCGTAGGGCACCAAGCCGTGGGTGTCTCTGCCCAGAGGGAAGGGCATCCGACTCACCATCGCTGAGGAGAGGGACAAGAGGCTGGCCGCTAAACAGGGCAGCAGCTAAACTCACCCGGTTTTCAAATAAATGTTATTTACAAAACACCTGTCTGTGATTCTGTCGTTCTTATGTGAAATTTAAGCCATGTTAGAACGTTTCCTCATCAGAAATGGACCTGGAGTCGTTTCATTCACACATGTTTGAGTAATTCTTTTATTATTAGTCTATTTACATCTCCAAAGCTCAAAATCCTCTGTTCCACCTCGTGATGTCATGAAGCGGTAGTTTTAAATCTTAACAGCTTAACAGAGTTTGGTAATTCCAGGTCTGAGATTATCCAAATGACTCGTGTGTGTGTGTGTGTGTGTGTGTGTGTGTGTGTGTGTAGGTGTGTGTGTAGGTGTGTGTGTGTGTGTGTAGGTGTGTGTGTGTGTAGGTGTGTGTGTGTAGTTTAAAAAACGGAGTGTTTTGTTTGCGAAAACAGGATTTATATGTTAAAGATCCCATGACATGGTACTTCTTGATGCTTTTATATGGCTCCTTAATGGTTCCCTAATACTGTAAATAAATCCTTCTTCAAAATCAACACTCAGTGCATGAGAAACAGATAAGATGAGAGTCATAAATGGCACTCTGGAACGCTCCATTATGGGCGTTGTTGCTTGAATGCAAATGAGGACAGAGATGGCCTATAGTAGGGGGTGGGGGCGTGGCCAAACTCTCCGCTCTTTCCTTTTCAGCTGTGCCTGTGCGCTCTGACCCACTTCTGTGTTTTTGCGCGGAGGGAGAGATGAGAAGCGTTCCATTGAAAAATAAACACATTTCCACAGAAAATAAAATTAAACCACTGCTGTTTCAGATATCCACAGGCTCAGATAAAGGACTTCCGAGCCTAGAAACACAAGTTCCTCCAAGCAAATAAAAAAAACGCATTTCGCATTGCGTAGCTCCTCCGCAGTCCAAACTCTCTGGGCGTGATTTACAGAGACGCTGAGTACAGACAGACGGGGGTGGAACTGCATTTGCATTCATTTTTTCGAGCTGACGTCAATAAGTTTCCTTGTTCAAAATCGCCCGTTTGAGCTCTGATTTTTTGTAACGCAGAAAAGGATCGCAAATGCTCAGTTTAGACATTTCACAACTTTTAACCATGGGGCCGGGGGGGCTAAACAGGGTAGGGGAGCTCACATTAACGTTCAAAAACCTCAGAAAGTGAAAATTTCATGCCATGGGACCTTTAAAGTGAATGAAAACACTGCTCCAGGTGTGTGTGTGTGTGTGTGTGTGTGAGGAAATGACATGATGTAATGAATAAAGCTACATCATGTCACTTTAGTAGAAGCTCCACCATTTGCTCATCACCGTGGAGATTTTCCAGAATGTTTTGTCCTGGTTTGGTGTCCTTCAGTGAGGAGTTAACCTCCCACTTCTCCTTTCATACCTCATCTTTTCCTTCCTTCGCTCTCCCTCTTTTGCAGGTTTGTTTGTTTGACCTGTGTGTACTCTCCTCTCTCCTGCCGCCTCATCCTTCGATCCTCTCTTCCTCCCCTCCTGTCATCCCTCTCCTTTTTCCCCTCCATCCCTTGCTCCTGCAGGTTTGTCTCAACAGACGTGTCCATATGGAGCCAGTTCCCTCGTCTCCCTCTCCTCTTGCATCTTCATCCTTCACTCCTCTCCTTTCATACCTCCTCTTTTTCCCTCCATCCCCTGCTCCTCTTCTGTAGTTTTGTTTGAGTAAACCTGTCCATATGGAGCCAGTACCCTCCTCTCCCCCCTCTTCTTTTGTCTCTTCATCCCTTGCTCCTCACGCTCCATTTAACCCTCTATCCCTCCTTCCTCTTACTGTGTCATCCCTCGCTCCTCTCCCTCTCCTTTCATCCCTCTATCCCTTGCTCCTCTCCTATTTTGGTGCACTACAGTGGCTGTCCATATGTCCTCTGTCTGCCTCTCCTCTTTTTTGCTTCCTCATCCCTCCCTCTCCTCACTCCTTCCTTCCCCCTCTTGCCTAGTCATCCCTCATTCCTCTTCTCATCCCTTGCTTCACTCTTTCACACCTCCATCGCTCCCTCCGGTTGTACTTTTGTGAGGCTGGAACCATCCCTCGCTCTTTCACTCTTCTCATACCTCTATCCCTCTCTTCTGTTTTGGAACGCTGGTGTTTGGTTGTCCATATGGTGCCAGTGCCCTCTCCTCTGTCCTTTGCCTCCTTATCCCTCGTTCAACTCTCTCCCTCTTTTCTCACGGCTCTCACCCCTCACTCTACTCATCCTTCCATCCCTCTCTCCTGTCCTGTTTTGGTACACAGGTGTTTAGCTGTCCATATGGTGTCAGTGCCCTTTCTTATCCTCTCCTCTTCTGCATCCTCATCCCTCTCTCTTCTCTCCCCACTCCTCCTTCCCTGCCTTCCCTCTTTTGCCTCATCTCTTGCTCCTCCTTCTCTTTTATTCTCTTTCATACCTCTCATCAATTCTGTCCTGTTTTGGTGTACTCGTGTTTAGCGGTCCATTTGGCCAGAGCTCTCTTCTCTCTCTCACCCCTCTTTCCCCTGATCCCTCCCTCTCCTCTTTCTCTCCTCTCCTTTCATCCCTCTCTCCTGTCTTGTTTTGGTACACCGGTGTTTGGTTGTCCATATGTGCACCTCAGTGGGGAGTCTGCCTCTCTCCCGAATCCTGGCACAGACCTGAACGCCCTTTAAAGTGCCCACGACAGGTGAGACTCGTGACATGAAAACACACGTATTTTATCTTATTTTATCAAACCCGACTCTTGTGAGCTCTAAATCATGTTCGAATGTTGTTTAAAATGCTCTCTTCCACCTTGTGATGTCATGAAGTGGTAGTTTTCAAGTTTAAAGCTACGTTTTACTTCAGTAGAGTTCAGTAGAGATCTGTAATTCCACGTCTGAAATGATCCTATGTATACAACTCGTGACACAAGCTCCCTCTGGTCCTCTAGAAGTCTAATATGTGCTTAAAGGTGCATTGTGTAACTTTTCTGGTGCTTGTTTCCATGGTTATGACATTGCTCTGCCTGGAATGTTCCACAGTATGGCATTAAACAGCTCCACTTTACAATTACAGGTTGTTTTATAGCTCAAAAATACCTAGAAAAACAGACATTCTGGCTGTGAGTGGGGTCGCCTCTCCACAGATCTGACCTGTAACTTGGTCTGATTTGATCTCCATGAAGATCTAACAGTTTAATGCCATACTGGGAAACATTCCAGACAAATGTTCTCAACACATCTCCACGGAGAAGTGTTGAGTGTAAAATCTGTCCATTCTCTGGATACTCTCTTGGTTATAGACGTTTTTGCAGTGGAATCCTGGTTTAGACCTGGTTTAGTCCAAGTTTAGTCCTAAGTGTGCATGTGTGGGCGTGCACGTGTGAGTGTGCATGTGTGTGAGTGTGCATGTATGAGCGTACATGCGTGTATGGGCGTGCACGTGTTAAAATGGGCCGATCCTCCTGAACAATGACCTCAGTCTGTGTGGACAGCTGCTTCTAATCAATGACTTCCATGTGATTGACTGCTCCAAGATTTACGCTCAATAAAGCAGGTCTGGACCAGGGTCTGGACCAAGGACTAAACCAAGGACTAAACCAAGGACTAAACCAGGACTTAAATGGGTCTAAACCAGGGCTAGACCAGGACTAAACATGGACTAAAAGGTCAAAACTGGAACTGAATCAGAACAAATCAGGACTACACTAGGTCTAAACCAGGCCTGAATCAGGATTTAACCAAATCTGAACCAAGACTAAAACCAGGCTGAACCAGGACTAAACAGGCAGGGTCTAAACCAGGAGTAGAACTGAACCAGGTCTAAATTAGGACTAAAGTATTAGACTAAACTAACACTGAAACACAGTTAAAATGTGGGATTACAACAGGAATCAACTAAGATTAAACCAGATACCCAGATAACTAGGACTAAACTAGGGTTAAACCAGAACTAAACCATTACCAAACCAGGACTAAATGGACTGTAACAGGTAAAACAGGTAAAAAAGTCAAACCTAACCCTAACTCTTCCCTCACATTCTTGTTAAAGCTGGTTTTGTTTTGTTGTGAACCTAAACTCTGAGCTTGAAAACTACCACTTCATGACATCACACGGTGGAATGGCGCATTTTGAGATGTAGATGTGCTAATACAGTGGTACCTCACCTTACGAAAGACCCAACAAACGGAAATTTCAAGTTACGAAACGCCTTCACGTTAAATTTTGGTCTCTAGATACGAAAGAAAATTCAAGTTACGAAACGCGAAAGCGCTCAGCCACACACATTATACGCTTTTCTCAGACTGGATTTCTCACATTTGTCTCTGTTTAAACACTCAAACTTTCATAGATTTTCAACAAAATTATTATAGTGAAGTGTGGGGGGAAGGGGGAGGGGGGAGAAAACTGCGCTCTGACACGTGTGATAGCGCAGCATGACCCGGCGCGGGGCTGCCAGCAGGTCTAGACCTGGACTAAACCTGGACTAAACCTGGACTAAACCTGGACTAAACCAGGACTAAACCTGGACTAAACCAGGACTAGACCAGGTGGATTAAAGCGCCGCGTGCGGGTCTATTTCCTGGTTTCGTTTCGAGTCACGGCTGAGGTGAGCAGCGAGGGGGACCGCACGCAGTCTGAGCGCATGAACGAACCAGGTCTAGACCAGGTCTAGAGGAGGTCTAGAGGAGGCACGGTTTGAGCACGGGTCTCGTTCATGCGCTCAGACTGCGTGCGGTCCCCCTCGCTGCTCGCCTCAGCCGTGACTCGAAACGAAACCAGGAAATAGACCCGCGCGCGGCGCTTTAATCCACCTGGTCTAGTCCTGGTTTAGTCCAGGTTTAGTCCAGGTTTAGACCTTGGTCTAGACCTGGTATAGTCCACGTTTAGTCCTGGCTCTACAGTCTCTACGCAGAACACAATGTTACACTATAAAAAAAGTTACACTATAAAAAAAAAACTTGGATCGGGGCCTTGGAACGAATCAGGGTTTTCCCATTGAAATAGCTACTCAACTTATGAATTTTTCACGTTACGAAACCACTTCTGGAACGGATTAATTTCGTAAGGTGAGGTACCACTGTAA
This sequence comes from Paratrypauchen microcephalus, assembly GCA_036785185.1. Classification (NCBI taxonomy): domain Eukaryota; kingdom Metazoa; phylum Chordata; class Actinopteri; order Gobiiformes; family Gobiidae; genus Paratrypauchen; species Paratrypauchen microcephalus. Next base: position 426,940 of record JAVJIX010000245.1, on the reverse strand, counting down.
TAAAGGGTTTCTCAAACATACAAAACATCCGAATTGAGAAAAACAGGTGGAAAAGTTACATAGTGCAGCTTTAAACTAGTCTATTATATAAACAGCGAAACATGTGCTGACAGTTACAGACTTCTTCATTGCCAAACCCCTCTCCATATGTTAAGTGAATCCCACAGAGAGCTGTTTATCTCCCTTTGTCTCTGTGAGTTTGATGAACGTCCCAATCTCCCGTTCTGTGGCGAGTCCCTGAACGCCGCGCTGGTTCCATCCACATTCTGTTGGTCAAAATCCGCCGCCAAAGCTTCAGATGAGACTCCTCCAGACCTCAGAGCCGACCGGGGATCATCTGCAGACGTGGACGTGGTTTCGGACGTAAGGTGAAGGTCAAAGGCTTGAGTTGTGTGTGTTGTTTTGTTTCATTCACACATGTTTAACACACAAACAGATTTAGGCTGAGATCTGTTCCACGTTGTGATATCAAGTAGTAAAAACTCCACACACCTTCACTAGAATCATGTGATTTCAGCTCTGGAAGTGCCAGTCTCTATTGCTGAATAATGGCACCAGCTATAGTGAAACAATAATTTAAAGATCCTAGACATGGTACTTCTTGATGCTTTTATATGGCTCCTTAATGGTTCCCTAAAACTGTAAATGGATCCTTCTTCAAAATCAACACTCAGTGCATGAGAAACAGAGATAAGATGAGAAAGAGTCATAAATGTCACTCTGGAACACTCCATTATGGGCGTTGTTGCTTGAATGCAAATGAGGAGGACAGAGATGGCCTATAGTAGGGGGTGGGGGCGTGGCCAAACTCTCCGCTCTTTCCTTTTCAGCTGTGCACTTCCGTGTTTTTGCACAGAGGGAGAGATGAGAAGCGTTCCATTGAAAAATAAACACATTTCCACAGAAAATAAAATTAAACCACTGCTGTTCAAAGGTCCAGAGGCTCAGATAAAGGACTTCCGAGCCTAGAAACACTCGGACGTGCCTCCAAGCAAATAAAAAAACGCATTTCGCATTGCCTAGCGCATTCGCAGTCCAAACTCTCTGGGCGTGATTTACAGAGACGCTGAGTACAGACAGACGGGGGTGGAACTGCATTTGCATTTCTTTTTTCGAGCTGACGTCAATAACGTGCCTTGTTCAAAATCGCCCGTTTGAGCTCTGATTTTTTCTAACGCAGAAAAGGATCGTAAATGCTCAGTTTAGACATTTCGCAACTTTTAGCCGTGGGGGGGCTAAACAGGGTAGGGGAGCTCACATCAAAAACCTCAGAAAGTGAAAATTTCATGCCATGGGACCTTTAACTTTTGCTTGTTTACACTCACAGAGAAGACGCTGAACTTTGCCAGTTTTGGTTTCATGCGGAGTAGTAATTACAGAAGTATTACCCATCTCAAGGTGGAACATAATCCTTTGTTCCTGGTGTCACTGACTTCATGACTCAGTGTTTTATTGACATGTGTTTAACAATAACGATCAATGTCTGCTCACGCTCACACCCGTTTCTAATACTGATCTATTTGTTTTTGCTTTTCTGTTGTTATTGAAGCAAAAAAGCAAACTGACTCAACATTCTACACCTTTCTATCTGAATGTGTTCACACTGCACAACCCTACAACAGTGTGACAATGGAAACATGTACGAGGGCCATTCAAAAAGTTCTAAAACAAATGCCATAAATTCAAAATGAGTCGAACTAGTTCAACAAAATGACCTTGAATCGTACCACTGATGACTCATAAACACATTTGATAAGTTTGGGCATTCTAGTTTTGTTATTCAAAGAGTTACGTTACCTATTGCACAACTCCCTCCAAAATGAGGCAATCTGAAGTCCGAGCAAACAGTAAATTTCTCACAAAACTTCAATGGAAATCTAAAGAATTATTGAAGCTTTGCACAATGTGTATGGATGTTGTTTTTTTTCCTATTTCCAAAGTTGAAGGAACATTTAAAAAGAACAAGATTTCAGTCCCTACTTGAAGAGAAGAGGGAGGTTGTGACCTGGTCGACTAGACAAGCTCCGGTTTTCTATCAAGAAGGAATTTTTTGGTGGAAACGTCGCTCGCAGAAGTGTATTGACTTAGGTGGATTTTACGTAGAAAAATAATTTTGTTACTTTCAAAAATAAAGTTATTTTTTCATTTGTTTTAGAAGCGTGAAAAGTCCCTCAGTCGTCCAGGTAGAATCCATGATCAAAGGAGAAGTTCAATTTGTCAACTGGACAAAGTTTGTTTGGTTGAAAACGTTTCGCCGCTCATCCGAGAGGCTTCGTCAGTTCTGGTTCTAGTGCTGGTTAGTCCCTGTTTATATCTAACTGCAGGGAGGAGCTCACTACCCTGGAATCATTCTGAAACTATCTCAACTAATTTGTATCTTTTGTTTTGAGCGGCAAAACGTCTTCAACCAAACAAACTTTGTCCAGTTGACAAATTGAACTTCTCCTTTTATCATTTGTCTTAGAACTTTTTGAATGACCCTCGTATAAGTAGAGCTTGAACTGTTTTGTCATTGTATCAGGGTCATTCCAGAATTGGAGGACATTTTACGTCCCGCCCATCAAATATTAAATAATCCACATACAAAATACTAAAACATACAGTTTCTGAGTGAATTTACTTGTCCTGAGACCAAATCTAAAAAAACTAAGAGAAAAGAATGCTTGAAAATACTTTTTAAAATACCAAATAAATCTGGAGTACCTCCAAAATGCCATTTTCCTCTTGTCCCACCCCTCTAATGTCCAAACTGAATCTCAAATAAAACTGTTAAAATTGAATTGAAATGTCTTGTTTTTTTCTATAATTTGTTTCATTTCCATCTCTTGTAACTGTGGAACATTTGTTTTAATCAGTGTTGTATAGTAACGAAGTAATAATACTTCACTACTGTACTTAAGTACATTTTGGGAGACTTTGTACTTTACTTGAGTTTTTTTTTTAAATGATTACTTTTACTTTTACTTCACTACATTTCCGAATTTAATTGCATACTTTTACTCCGATACATTTTCAATGTGCCATTTAGTTACTCGTTACAAAAAAAAAAACCCTCTACTGACTGCAAAGAAGTCAGGATATGCCTCGGCTTGTTCGCTACTTGAGCATGACAATCAGCCTACACCTGTTGGTTTCATGCAGCTAGTTTAATCAATTAACATCCCTGATGGAAGAGGAGACAGCATCCACGTCGGCTACAAATGAAGGGGGACCTGACGATGAGCATCCCTGGCCGTACTTGAACACAATGTTCTCTTACGCTGATATGAAGGATTCGTCCTATCGAATGAAGTGCCTCTTGTGCCTTCCAAGAAACGTGGAAATCCTATCTTACAGAAACTCCCCGTCCAACCTCAAGAAACACATCGAGGTACACTGCCTGACAAAAGTATTAGGACAATTGTGTATTTCTGAACTTTCATAAATAATGATAAAAAGACGTATTGGTAACGACAACAAATCAATTTATTGATATATTAAAGCACATTTTATCGGCTCTTACTGTTATAAAATCACACTGGGAAAAAGATTTAGCATTGATCATATCTGATGACCTATGGGGAGCCATCCTTCACAGATGAGCGCTGCCGTTGTGTCCTTGGGCCAGACATGCGCTTCTCCAATTTAAAGTTCTCCATCGGTTGCATCTTTCTAAGGAAAAATTAGCCAAATTCTATCCAGACACAGTCCCACTATGTAATCGCTGTAAATCTGATACTGGCTCACTTATTCATACTTTTTGGTCATGTCCCCATCTTAACACTTATTGGACATCAATATTTCATATACTGTCTGAGGCATATAAAATCAAAATCGCCCCTACTGCTCTGACTGCACTCTTTGGTGTGTTGCCCCCTGGTGTATCCGTTACGGAACACTGCTCTCGTGCTGTAGCTTTTGCCTCTTTGGTGGCACGGCGCCTCATTCTCTTGAGATGGAAGGAAGAGACCCCTCCCACACATGATCAGTGGATAAATGATCTCATGAGTCTTTTGCACATTGAGAAGATGAGGTGTACACTTGTAGGTTCAACTACAAAATTTGAAATGACATGGCAGCCATTTTTGAAATACATGAACACATATAAAATGAGCACCATATCTTAGCATGGTTGTGTTGCTTGTGTTGTCACTATCTATTTACCTTTAAATTACCTGCTGTTTTTTTTTTTTTTTTTTTTTTAATTATAAAATGAGTATTTTTTAGTTGCCGTATTATTATTTTATTTTATTTTATTTTTTATTTATTTTATTTTATTTTTTCTTATTTTATTTCTTTGGGGTTACTTTTTTGAAAAAAAAAAAAATGCAAATATTTTATTTGGTACACAGACTTGGTAATTTGCTATTGAAATGTATAAATAAAACTTAAAAAAAAAAAAAAAGCTTTTATCATGTGTATTATTGCAAAAATGGGGGCTCATCGCAGTGTAGCTCTAACTCAACCTGGTCTAAACCAGGACTAGACTAGGACTATCGTCCTAATACTTTTGTCAGGCAGTGTAAGTTCTAGATTAATGGAATTGTTAGTGTCTATTCCAATTTCAGTAACCATAGCATGGACATTCTAGACACCGTTGTGAAACCTTGAAAACATGTAGAAATTAACTTTGTGTGACGTTGTTTCGGTTACACAAAGCGTATTTGACGATGTTGGAGCTAACAGGCTACCTAGCTTTTTCGGCTCAAGGGTGCCTACAGACATAGCTGTAGGCTAAGTGTAGGCTAAGTGTAACGAATGAGAAAGGGCACACAAGTTCAAAAGGACAAAAAATAACATTAACATGTGCCTACTTTTAAAAATTTAAATAAGCGCTGTGTGTTTGTGCTATTTGAGTGTCAAAGCAAGGGTTAGCTTCAGACTGCCTTTGCTTGATACTTTTACTTGTACTTTTAATTACATTACTTGAGTACATTTATTTTTACATTACTTGTCATACTTAAGTACAAGAAGTTCCAGATACTTTAAGACTTTTACTCAAGTAACATTTCAGTCAGTGACTTCGACTTTTACCAAAGTCATTTTTGGGAGAGATACCTATACTTTTACTTGAGTTTGATTTTCCAGTACTTTATACAACACTGGTTTTAATAGACATAATATTTCAAATAATAATTATTATTCATGAACATGTGTCCCACAACATGCACCAACCCTGTTACCAGAACATTTTTAGTCTGGTAGAAGAAGGAAAAAAAGCGGAAGAAGATGAATGAATGAATGATCAGAATAAGACTTTTTTTTTTCCTTTATGTATTTGCATAAATAAGTTTTTCCTCTTGATTAGTAATAACAGCTAAACAGCTTCTACTCCTGAGATAAAGTGAACATTAGTGCGATTTTGCAACCCTGTTACCTGCAACCCTGTTACTGTGATTAGAGGAAATCAATAAATAAACCAAATAAATCATGTAATAAAAATTTTACCATTGACCGTCAGCTGAGCTAATCAAGCATTTAATAGTTTATTACCGATTATTGATGAATATGTAGCAGAAAATCAGAAAATGAAGGTTTATTTTTTAAGAATTTTAAAGCCAAAATGTCCTCCACTTCTGGAATGACCCATCATTGTGTCTTTAGGCAAGACACTGCCCTCACCCAGTGTGAGTGATGGTGGTGGGAGGGGCCAATGGTGCAGACCTTCATCAGTCTGCCCCAGGGCAGCTGTGGCAACAGTTACATAATGAGTGTGAATACTGTGGTAACATGACTGCAGCTGCGCTTGTTTGGGCTGAACCCTGTTGCATCAGGACGACCAGATGGACTCTCATGAATATCGTAAAGTGAGGTACACTTTATTATCTGCATTTGACCCATCCTTCAATGCACCTGGGTCATCTTGGTGATCTTGTTGCTAAACTTGGTCTCCCTCAGCTGGAGGATATGGTGCATGGTTTGGATTGACGGGGGAAACTGGAGTGTACAGAAGAACCCCACCCAGACACAGATAGAACATGCAAACTCCACTCAGAAAGGCTGTTTTAGCACAGTTTTAGACCTGCTTTAGTCCACTCCTCCCTTCGTTTTGTTGCCTGTTACATGATTACAGTGACATTTGCCTCAGTCTTTCCCTGGAGGACTCTGAAAACTCCCCTCTGCTCGGCTCCAGGTCCGAACCCCTCCTCTAGTCTTTCCTCCTCTCCTTTCCTCTCTTCTTCTCTCCTTGTCCCACATCTCCTCCTCCTCTATGCTCCTCTCTCTCCTCACCTCCTTTCTCCTCTCTGGTTCTCTCTCCTACATCTCCAGACTCTTCTCCTCCTCTCTACTCCCCTGCCTCTCCAGACCTCCTCTCTCTCTTGTCCTCCTCTCTTCCCTCCAGACCCAGACCCCCTTCTCCCTCCTCCCTCCTTTCCCCCAAAACGGAGCCCCACATCTGGATCTGGTCCCTGGATCGGACCCCTCCCTGGACTGGACTTGGCCCTCCTTAGTGTTTTTGTTCTGAAGAGACGGGGAGGGGGAGGGGCCGAGAGGGGAGGAATTTCAACATAAACTTTGGCTCCCGTGACTCTATTGAAAACATCAACATGGAAAAGACTGCTGAGAAGAGGAGGAGGAGAGGTTCTCAAAATGTGGAGAGTGCACAAATGAAATGCTCTTCAAAACACCATTATGAAACCAGGCCAAAAGTCAATTTAAAGAATCATGAAATCGCAAATGACTCCTGTGAGCTTTAAGTCGTGTTATAATGTTGTCACTTCCTCAAAAACACACCTGGAGTTGTGTTTCATTCACACGTTTGAGTAACTCTTTACAGTGGTACCTCACCTTACGAAATTAATTAGTTCCAGAAGTGGTTTCGTAACGTGAATTTTTCGTAAGTTGAGTAGCTATTTCAATGGAAAAGGCCCGATCCGTTCCAAGGTTTTTTTTTAATAGTGTAACTTTTTTTTTTATAGTGTAACATTTGTGTTCTGCGTCCTGATTGGAATAAACCAGGTCTAGACCAGAACTAAACCAGGTATAAACCTGGACTGGACCTGGACTAAACCAGGATTATCCCGGGACATGGCAGTGCCGTTGGAGGAGCGCGTTGCTCGTGTCTCCGCGCTCCTTGCGCGTTCCGCGCTAGAGCTAAGAGGCCGAGAAAGACGCTCTTTCAGCGGGAATAAGAGCGGGGCGGGGCGGGCTCTGCTTCTATGTGACCTCCAGAGCCGGGGGGCTGACACTGTGAGCTAACAGGCCGAGAAAGGTGCTCTATCGGCGGGAAAGACCGCGGGGTCTCGCTCGGGGCGGGCTCTGGTTCTATGTGACTTCCAGGTCTAGACCAGAACTAAACCAGGTCTAGACCAGGTCTAAACCAGGACCGGATCAGGTCCAGACCCGGACCAAACCGGGACCAGACCAGGATTAAATCACCCCGCGGCCCCGAGGGGGAGGCACGGCCTGGCCGCCGCGGCTCCATCCGCGCCGTGTCGACGTCGCTTTTTGATCCTTCGATGTCGGCTCTTCCTGTCATTGTGAAGCAGAATTCACCAAGTGTTGGATTGTTCACTCACTAAGGGAACGTGAGCGGGGTTTAGACCGTCGTGAGACAGGTGAGTTTTACCCTACTGATGATGTGTTGTTGATAGTAATCCTGTGTCTCCGCTCCCCTCGCGCGTTCGGCGCTATATTGAGCCGTGTCCCCCGCACGCTTCACTATCAACACATTCCATTGAAAATCTATGAAAGTTCGAGTGTTCAAACGAGAGAGAAATGCGAGAAAAGCCCAACTCCAGTCTGAGAAAAGCGTAGAATGTGTGTGGTGAGGCATTTACAGCCCTAAAACATGTAGAACAATTGCAAAATACAAAGTTGTCCTACCTCGCCGACCTCTCCCACCGCGGGCCACCTCTGGAACCTAACCCCGTGTGTTGATAAAGTGTATTTACGTTTCGGGGTGTGCATCTGAGCGCGCATTAATTGAATTTTTGAGATTTCGCGTTTCGTAACTTGAATTTTCTTTCGTATCTAGAGACCAAAATTTAACGTGAAGGCGTTTTGTAACTTGGATTTTTCGTATGTAGGGCCTTTCGTAAGGTGAGGTACCACTGTATTATGAGTCTGTCTGCATCTCCAAAGCTCCAAATGTTTTCAACTTAACAGCTCCTTTTATCTTTTGTTCAGTAGAGACTGTCAATTCTAGGGCTGAAATTATTCAAATGATTCTAGTGAAGGTGTGTGGAGTTCAAAAACACAGTGGAGCATTTCCATGACATCACAAAGTGGAACAGAGTGTTTTCTGTTTGAGAGAAGAAATATGCACGAGAGTCTAAATGTGCAGGGTTTGTGTGTTAAACGTGTGTGAATGAAACAAAACACAACTCCAGGTGTGTTTGTGATGAAAAAACAACAGAAGTGAGACCGAGTCGTTGTTTTAAGTCTCAAGTCCGAGTCAAGTCCGACGTCTAATACAGGAAAGTCCAAGTCGAGTCTCGTGTCACTGGCCCATAAGTACAAGTCAAGTCCGAGTCTTCTGCTTTGAGCTTCATGTCATTTCAAGTCTTTAAACCAAATAATTTATATGAATTTTAAACTAAATTGTATTTAAAAAGTCATGGTATATTTATATAAGAGTATTTACTGTATATAAGAGTTGTAGAACTGCTAATTTTTCCTTTTTTAAATGTCTTGACAAGATCTTAGTGTGAATCATTATGGTCTGAATAGAAAGAATTCAGATTTAAAATGGCTTATTTCAGTTATTTTGTCATGTAGTCTGCACTGAAATGGAAGGATCATGTGTTTTACCTTAGTGTTCTGTATATTACTGTAAGACATTTGAGAATACACTGGTCCCTCGCTCTATCACGGTTCACTGTTCGCGGCCTCGCTGTTTCGCGGATTAAAAAAAAAAAATCAATTTTTTTAATAGTGTAACATTGTGTTCTGCATCCTGATTGGCTAAGAGACTGTCGACCTTTGCCGATTGATAGATGGGGGACGCAGGGGGACCGGGACTAAACATGGACTAAACCAGGTCTAGACCAGAACTAAACCAGGTCTAGATCTGGACTGGACCTGGACTAAACCAGGATTAAAGGGATAGTGCGTTTTTAAAAAAAATGTTAATCTGTATGGGTTTCCTTCTAAAAGTTCCGTGTGTTGACACCGGTTTACCTCTGACAGTCTCAGCTGATCCCGGTTCGGCTCGGTTTCTGGAGCCCACGTAAGTAGGTCCGGTAACTTCTCTGGAACATGAAATAAAGCTTGTTTTTTCTTCTCAAAACAAAACATTTGTCCGAAAGGTGATATATTTGTGTCCGAAACAGTTGTCCACGAAACATCCAGCAGCGAACTTGGCGATCGCGTATTGTGTCTGCCGACTCATATCACTGCGCCCACGTTAGCGTATTAGCCTGTTCACCTTTAGCGGAAGTGCACGTCAGATGCTGTCCGCCGCAAGGGGAACTTTACAAGTGAACAGGCTGATCCTCCCTACGTGGGCTCCAGAAAGCGAGCCGAACCGGGATCAGCTGAGACTGTCAGAGGTAATCCGGTGTCAACACACGGAACTTTTAGAAGGAAACCCATACAGATTAACATAAAAAAACGCACTATCCCTTTAAACCACCACGTATCGCTCTTTGCTGGTTTCGTGCAGCTGGTTTGTGGCTCGGGCTGAGAGGTCCGGGCGCCGTGGTTTGATCTCGTGCTCGCAGCCCCGGTGTACGCGCGATCTCGCGCCGGTCGTGCTGCTCTGTCACGGATTTGACCACGATGAGGGGTGCACGTGTCGCGCACTTCTCCAAGGGGTTGGTGCGCGTCGCGTCCTGGGACGTGGCAGTGCCATTGGATGAGCGCGGTGCTTCCTGTGGATCCAGTGACTCATGTCTACACTCCCCTCGTGCGTCCGGCGGGGCTCCCGGAGCCGTGTCTCCCCCCACACTTCACTATTAATACATTTTGTTGAAAATCTATGAAAGTTTGAGTGTTTAAACGAGAGAGAAATGTGAGAAAAGGTTAATTCCAGTCTGAGAAAAGTGTATAATGTGTGAATGTATAATGTTGAATGTTCCAGGATATGGCATTAAACTTGACACGTATAAATTTAATTACAGTTGTTTTTATTGATGTAAAATACTTGGAGCGGGGTCACATCTTCACACACCTCACCCTGCTCTCCACCCTCTGTGGAGACAGAGGAGTTTAATGCCATACTGTGGAACATTCCAGGCAAAGCAGTTACATTTCCATAGAGACAAGCAGGTTACACAGAACACCTGATGCGTTGGTTGTTTCTATAATTATTTCCATGAATCTTTTTTTGTCATTTCACTTGTTCAAATGTTTTACCAGAACCAGAAGTGAAATTCCAATTGTGCCTGTCCTCCGATGACTTTAAACATCTAACAGTCCTCCCCTCTCTCTCTCTCCTCTATCCCTCTCTTCTCTGTCCCTGCTCTCTCTACTCTCTCCTTCTACCTCATTGACCTTTCACTTTCTCTCTTCTCCTCCCCTCTCTCCCCTTTTTCTCCTATTTTTCACCCGCTTTCTCTCAATTCCTTCACCTCTCTACTCCCCCTCTCTCTCTCTTCCTCCCCTCTCCTCATCCCTTTCTCTTCTCCCCTCTCTCCTCCTCATCTCTCTCTCACTCTTCTCCTCTCCTCTCTCGCTCTGTCTCTGCCCAACTCTCCTCTCTCTCTCCCACCCCTTTCTCTCACTCATTCTCTCTCCTCTCTCTTTTTCTCTCTCTCCTCCTCCTTGTCTCTTTTCCTCTCCTCCTCTCCTCTTCTTTCACAGGTGAGATTCTGTGGGAAACATCTCTGTGGCTCCAGCTCCTGCAGAGTCCAGTCACACACAGAGCCCCCTTCAAAATAAAACACACACCTGCAAAATAAAAGTCTGCCTGGATGAACACTGAATACTTTTGAAACATACGGAAGACATTAAATATAAGTATCCATCCTTTTCTTTGTTGACCGTTTTGTTGGCCAAAAGTGCAAATATTATCAGAGCAAAGGGTAAAAGGTGAACAAGTTTAGAATTATTCTGAATATCCTCCTGAGACCCGGAACGTTCATTTGTGTCCTTTATAGTGCACATTACATAACCAGTCTGTCTTTAAAGGGACAGTATGTAGGATCTTTACCCGTTAATTACAGAAATTGCAGATACCCATTCAAAAATACATTGTTTTCCAAGCCTTTTCACTTCCATCATGAAATCAAAGTATTCTTTTGGACTTAGATATAGTCACATAAAAGGGGGGTCTTCCCCATGCAGAGGCAGCCATTTTGAATACGAGAGCCGCAGAAGGACATTTGGGCTCCGCCTTCGGCAAGGCTCGTGGTTTTGGGTAAACAACGACAAGCATGTTGCCGGATCACACGTCGTAATGGATCTAACACGTGTTTTGGACTAAATTGTTTTACTGGATTTTATTCGCTGGATCCTTACGGACAGATTGAGAGCAAGTTTATGGTGAAATACAGAGTTTGACCTGTCCAGAGCCTTCAAAGGTAAGCTAAGTAACAAACCTCGTTTTGTGCTTTTCCGTATGAATTGCATTCCAATTGAATTGGAAATGAATTGCATAGTCAAAAAGAGGAGACTGTAAGGTTTCATTTGATGTGTAGAGTGTCATGGTACATGATCGGGAATGTGTGTTCTCATGCGGAAAGAAAAAAAAACAGTGAACGGGACCGCGTTTTATTTATACCGTAGTTGTCGGCGAGAGCTCGCACAGCGCCGGGTGTGCGCTGGTACGCGAGCTGTCCGCGTTACTGCGCGCCCGGGTGACCCTCGAGGTCTGCCGTAGCCAAAAGAGGAAGTGCATGGTACCTACACCACCTATGCGCCACGAATCCTACACACTGTACCTTTAAGTGTTTTGAGATAGACTCTAGTTTGTGGCTGCACTATGATTAAAAAATCAATAATTAAATAAAGATAATAATAACTAAATAAAAAGTAAATCAAATAAAAAGAAAAAAAAAAAAAAAAAAAAAAAATTAAGTAAAAAATAAAAAAGTAAATAAAATAATAAATAAATAAATACAAATTAGAAATTAAAAGGGAGTCTAAAATTTTTTTGAGGAGACTGTGGAAGCTTGTCAGAAATGTTGGTCATCAAAAACATTTTTTTGTTTTGTTAGGTTGTTAATTTAAAATGTATTTTTACACTGTTTTTATTCTGTTTTATCTGGTTTTATTATGTACTGTATTAATGTATTTAATATTTTGATGTACGGCGACCTTGAGAGCCCTGAAAGGCGCCTAACAAATAAAATGTATTATTATTATTATTATTATTATTATTATTATTATTATTATTAATTTCACGTGGATTTAGCACTATTACAGTCCGTTACAGAGGACATGTTGCAACGTAAATAAAATAAAAATAAAATTAACAAAATGTAAATGGTAAGGTTCATTTACCTCCAAATAGAAAATCACAAACAAACAAACAAAAAAAAAAAAAATGTATTTTTTGTTCTTTTATTTTGGTGTTTTATTTTTGCTCCGCTTCCGGGACGCTCCGTGTCGCGTGTCTCCGCTTTGACACTTTCAGTTTCAGACCCAGACCCGCTCCTCGGACCGAACCTCCGCAGAACCCGCCGCTCTCCTCACGCACGCGCATCATCAGGACATAATCGATTCATGCGGAGTTTGGACGCTTCGGTTTCGCTTGGACTTTGGATCAATACGTGAATACCTGCGCACTTGGGACGCGTCTGTTTCGCGTGACTTTGGCTTGTTTCGGTGCAGAAGATGCACTCAGTACCTGCGGAGTTGGGACGCTTGTGTTTCGCGTCAGTTGAGATTGGGATCTGCATACCTGCGCACTTGGGACGCGTCTGTTTCGCGTGAGTTCGGATTGAAAACTTTACTTGTTGGAGAAGATGCACGCGGAGTTGGGACGCTCCTGTTTCGCTTCAGTTTGGATTATAATAAGTGACCACACGCGGATTTAGAACGCGTATTCATCTCTGTTTTTGATTGTTTTGGTGCAGATGCTCTGAATACCTGCGGAGTTAGGACGCGTCTGTTTCGCTTCACTTTGGCTTCCATGCGGAGTTAGGACGCGCCTGTTTCGCTGAAGCTCCGCGCTGCTCCGCTGCTGAAGATGCCGTTCCCGAAGCGGACCGTACTCCCCCGGGACGTGTGTCACCCGGAGGCGCGCCCCCGTGAGCAGCCCTTCGCGTACCTGGGGGACGTGTGCGGGTTCACGCTGTGCTCCGTGCTCCGGCAGCTCGCGGACGTGTCGCGGCACACCGTGGGCATCCTGTCCGAGCTGGAGGGCGAGCTGACCGCCGTGGTGCACCGCTCCGCCGCGCTGGAGACACGGGCGCTCCGGCTGCACAGGCACGTCACCGGGATGGTCAACAAACCGCCCCCGCCCAGAGGTGAGTCTGACCCGGGCACAGGGGGCAGCAGGGGGGGCAGCAGAGAGGGCAGCAGAGGGGGCAGCATAGAGGGCAGCACAGGGGGCAGCAGAGGGGCAGCAGAGAGGGCAGCAGAGAGGGCAGCAGGGGGGGCAGCAGAGGGGCAGCAGAGAGGGCAGCAGAGAGGGCAGCAGAGAGGGCAGCACAGGGGGCAGCACAGGGGGCAGCAGAGAGGGCAGCACAGGGGGCAGCAGAGAGGGCAGCAGAGAGGGCAGCAGAGAGGGCAGCAGAGGGGGCAGCAAAGAGGGCAGCAGAGGGGGCAGCAGAGAGGGCAGCAGAGGGGGCAGCAGAGGGGGCAGCAGAGGGGGCAGCACAGGGGGCAGCAGAGGGGGCAGCAGAGAGGGCAGCACAGGGGGCAGCAGAGAGGGCAGCAGAGAGGGCAGCACAGAGGGCAGCAGAGGGGGCAGCAGAGGGGGCAGCACAGGGGGCAGCTCGGGGCAGCAGAGGGGCAGCAGAGGGGCAGCACAGGGGGCAGCAGAGGGGGCAGCACAGGGGGCAGCAGAGAGGGCAGCACAGGGGGCAGCAGAGGGGGCAGCACAGGGGGCAGCAGAGAGGGCAGCACAGGGGGCAGCAGAGGGGGCAGCAGAGAGGGCAGCACAGGGGGCAGCAGAGGGGGTAGCAGAGAGGGCAGCAGAGGGGGCAGCACAGCGGGCAGCAGAGGGGGCAGCAGAGAGGGCAGCACAGGGGGCAGCAGAGGGGGCAGCACAGGGGGCAGCACAGGGGGCTGGAGTGACTGTTACATATTACCCAAGTTGGAGTTAAAAAGTTTGTAAGAGCAACAGTCTGGACGTATTTGAGTTATAATGTAAAGCTGCATTGTGTCACTTTTCTGGAGTCTGTCACCTGCTTGTTTCTATGGAGATGTCATTGCCCTGCCTGGAATGTTCCACCGTATGACATTAAACAGCTCTACTTTACATTTATTCAAGCACAGTTGGTTTTATTGCTCAAAAATACATACACAAAAATACATAATACAATGACTGTGAGCGGGGTCGCCTCTCCACAGATCTGATCTGTAACTCGGCCTGGTTTGGTCTCAGTGATCATAGAACAAGCAGGCATGTCCAAACTATGGCCCGTGGGCCTCAGGCTTCCAGGTGAATTGGCCCAAATGACCTTGAGCAGAACTTTCGACTGCAAGTTTTTTGAAAATCTACCTTGATAAGTCAATATTTAATATTTAATGTGGTTTTTGAGGATTTTAACATGAATAAAGGACTGATATCTCATTCTAACGTGTTAAACATGCAGATATGCAATTATTGCCTGTCCTGAGCACCGGTCTATGCCCCCCAATCGGCCCTCTGCGTCGTCTGTGTTTAGATATGTGGCCCTTGATGAAAAAAGTTTGGACACCCCTGGTTTAAAGCAACAACATCTCCATGGAGAAAAGCATTTGGCGGACCCTCCACCAGAAAAGTTACACAGTGCACCTTTAAAGCGAACGTAATTTAAAGCACAAAACATTAACTAATGAACGAGATCAGGTGTTTTCAATGGACAGACAAACTAAATCATATCTGAAAGAGCGGAGCAAGAAACACAAATGTTCAAATCATTTCACGTTGTCACTTTAGACTTACAGTGGGAAGAGGAAGCCCAACTTTTACTCAAGTGAGAGTCCTGTAACACTGTACGATATAGTCTAAAACTATGGGGTCTAAGGCGTTTATATACGTTTATACAGCGACGATCAAAACAGAAGACGCAAAAGTGGCGTCTCGTCTTCAATTTTTTATCTGCGTTTATACAAAGACGCAAAAGTGGACGCAAAAGCCAGCGAAGGGAGGCGCTGGACTGAAAAAAAAACCCCAAAAAACCCCACAACAGCGTCAAGTTACATTTCTAACCACGACTGTACCGGAAAAGAGAAAGGTAAAACTTCAAAATAAAATGTTCTAGTTGCGTTTTAAATGAGTTGTTAAGTTCCGCTCCAAACATTTCAGTGACTTGTATTTTTGTTGACATGTTTTTGAATATTGTACTGAAAATAGTGACATTACAGGAGGATTACAGTGAATTAGAAAATATAAAATCACATCGGGTTTTACATTTGAAGTGCCTCATGCGGAAGTCGCTTGTCTTGGCGTCTGTGTGGCTGTGAGAGTGTGAGAAAGACTTGTACGCCGTAGACGTGTGTGGGTGCGATTTATACAATTGTTGAAATGACTCTTGTATGTTGACTAGAGCTGCTAGCGCAGCTTGAACATCCGTGGTATCAACGTATGCCGCATCTATGTGACGTAAACGCGTACCGACGTGAGCAGATCTGACCAGTTTTGCGTCTTGCGTCCGCTACAGCGGAGCGTATTTAAAGGAAAAGTAACGTTTTTTTTACAATCTGAGCCTTCTTTCGGCAATAAAACAAGTAGTTTTACTCACCCATAGCACTTTGGTGTCAATTGGAGCAGTATCACAGAAGTTATGTTGGAGCCGTTCTGTTCTACTAATGATCCCGTATCCGTTAGCGTGAGTGCTCAGGGCATTGCTTTGCGCTCTCCAAATAACACAAACTTTAGCACTTTTCAAATCACAGAAGATCGCTGTGTCAGCGTAGACTTTAAGTGGATTCCAAAAGGGCCTGAAACCCGATATGCAGCTATAGTTTCATTTGATGACGTCATCAGAGAGGACAGTGCGCATGCGTGAACTCAGCTGTTTTGTAAACACCGCTAGTCCGAAAGAAGCTAACACCGCTCTGAACATTACTTTTCTGTTGCGATATCGGGTTTCAGGCCGTTTTGGAATCCACTAAAAGTCTACGCTGACACAGCAATCTTCTGTGATTTGAAAAGTGCTAAAGTTTGTGTTATTTGGACACCGCAAATCAGTGCCCCGAGCACTCACGCTAATGGATACGGGATCATTAGTAGAACAGAACGGCTCAGCATAAGTTCTGCGATACTGCTCCAATTGACACCAAAGTGCTATGGGTGAGTAAAACTACTTGTTTTATTGCCGAAAGAAGGCTCAGATTGTAAAAAAAACGTTAATTTTCCTTTAACTTTTCCACTCTGGAGGGTGGTTTCAGATTTTTGCGTTTTTACACGCGTCACCGTGTAAACGAAAGGCACTTCCGATAAAATATTTTGTCGTTTTTTTGTCGTTCTCGTGTAAACGGGCCCTAAAACTGCTCACAGAAGTACGATTTTCTTCCAGACTCACTCCCTCTGCATTGCTTTGTCCATCCCCAGTGATATAATTCCACACGAGGCTCATAGAATGTTTGGTGCAGAGCTTTGGGCCGGTTCATCCTGACAGCTGCTTTCAGAATTTTGTACTAGTGACATAATCCCCGAGTTGTAATGTTTAAAGGGCCCACATGATGTTAATTCTGATCTGTGTTTTAATGTTTCCTCATCACAAACAGACCTGGAGATGCACCACTTTGTCCATACACCTTCACTATTTTTCACTATTGTTTTTTAAAATTTGGATCATTTCAGCCATGGAATTGCCAATTTCTACTGAACTAAAAGAGGTAAAAGGAGCTGTTAACTTGAAAACTAGCACTAGATGACGAGGTGGAATGGAGCGTTTACTCACGTCTGAATGAAACAAAACACAAGAGTCAGTTTTGTGTAATAAAAACCTTGAGACGACAGTTGTAATGTTTTTATCGTTTTGAGTTTCAGTCTCTCACAGGAATGTGGATGATCCGGTTTATGTCAAAAAAATAAAAAAATAAAATAAAATGTGCTGATTAATCTGTCGACTAATGCTAACCGTAGGCATGCTCTGTCTGGTGCTTTATTAGACTTTAATCTCAGCTGGAACTACACCAGGAGGATTTGTGCTGTTAAACGAGTCGTCGCACGTAACGTTACAGTCACAGGCCAGCAGCAGTTTCCCAGTGAGTCACATTCACCTAAACACCTAAACAGGAACATGAACCCTCTGGTCACAGACTGCTGAAAATGTGCTGCTTAAATCCATTTTTCATACATTTTCAGTAATTGTTTGTAGTTTGTAGTTGTAGTTATTTGATCTCAAACCGTTTTTGTCAGTTTTTTGCTAATGTATGCACTGTGTCACCATGGGAACTGATGAACATTCCTCAAGACACATACAATTAGAAACATGATGTCACTGCAGAATTTCATTACAGAGGTCCCTCGCTCTGTCGCGGTTCACTGTTCGCGGCCTCGCTGTTTCGCAGATTTTTTTTTCTTTTCTTTTTTTTAAATAGTGTAACATTGTGTTCTGCGTCCTGATTGGCTAAAAGACTGTAGACCTTTGCCGATTGATAGATGGGGGACTCGGGGGACCGGGACTAGACCAGGATTAGACCAGGACTAGACCGGGACTAGACTGGGACTAGACTGGGACTAGACCAGGTCTAAACCAGGATTAAACCACCATGTGTCGCTCTTTGCTGGTTTCGTGCGGCTGGTTTGTGGCTCGGGCTGAGAGGACGCGGTCCGGGCGCCGCGGTTTGATCTCGTGCTCGCAGCCCCGGTGTACGCGCGGCCTCACGCCGGTCGTGCTGCTCTGTCACGGATTTGACCACGATGAGGGGTGCACATGTCGCGCACTTCTCCAAGGGGTTGGTGCGCGTCGCGTCCCGGGACGTGGCAGTGCCGTTGGATGAGTGCGGTGCTTCCTGCGGATCCAGTGACTCATGTCTCCGCTCCCCTCGTGCGTCCGGTGGGGCTCCCGGAGCCGTGTCTCCCCCCGCGCTTCACTATTAATTAGGGATGTCAACAATTAATCGACTTACGATTAATTGTCGATCAAGATGTTGGTCGAACAAAATGCATTAATTGTAATTAATCGCTAATCGCGGACACGCGCACCCGCGTGGTCAAGAAACAAGGCAAAGAGCCGCAATTCTGGACGGACACGCACCGCGCTCACTCAACGGCTGCTGAGCACGAGATCGAACCGCAGCGCCCGGAATGCGTAGTCTCAGCCCGAGCCACAAACCAGCCGCACAAAACCAGCAGCGGCATGTGGTGGTATAATCCTGGTTTAGTCCAGGTCCAGACCTGGTCCAGTCCTGATTTAGTCCAGGTCCAGTCCAGGTTTAGACCTGATCTAGACCTGGTTTAGACCTGGTTTAGACCTGGTCTAGACCTGGTTTAGTCCACGTTTAGTCCTGGTCTAGTCTCTTAGCCAATCAGGATGCAGAACACAATGTTACACTATAAAAAAAAATGTTGCACTATTAAAAAAAAAAAAAAAATCCGTGAACCACGACAGATCGAGGGATTACTGTATTTTGTTATTCAGCGTCAGTACATTTGTCTGCTTTTTACTAAGGAATAATTAATTGAGGAATATACAATATAATAATACTATGATATATTTATGACTCAGTGTTATGTTACTATAGCTTATATTCTTAAAGACCCTATTGAAACACTCAAATTCAGGTGAAAAACAGTTAATCGTTAATCGATTGATAAGGTCAATCAACTATAGATCAATGAATGAATCGATCATTTGCATCCCTATTCCACAGTGCTGCATTAAATATCTGTTTCTCTGGTGATGCTGCCAGGCCCTGTTACGAGTGAGATCTGTGGAGAACGGATCCCGCTGATGTTTTTCACGGTATTTCTGACCAATAAAAACAGCTGTAATTGAATAAATGTAGGATAGGTTTGTTTAATGTGATACTGTGGAACATTCTGGGCAAAGCAATAACATTTCCTTGGAGACAAACTCCACCGGAAAAGTTACACAGTGCACCTTTAAGCAATAAGATTAATATGACAAGTTTGTGGAGCCAATCCCAAACAAATAATGAGAAGGTTCAACATTTGTGGATTATAAATTTGGAGATTTACAGTTAGATTTTCTGTTTGCTGTGAGTTTTTTTTTGGCCTGATTTTGACCCTTGTTTCTTTCCGTAGTCCTGCACATTCCTCTTATCATTTGTGCAGAGCTGATCCAGGACACGTGTTTTGGTGACAGCGTTTTGGGTTCTGCTTTTCCTCACGTAGAGACAGGAGCAAACAGGAGGAGGCAGGAGCAAACAGGAGGAGGCAGGAGCAAACAGGAGGAGACAGGAGCAAACAGGAGGAGACAGGAGCAAACAGGAGGAGGCAGGAGCAAACAGGAGGAGGCAGGAGCAAACAGGAGGAGGCAGGAGCAAACAGGAGGAGACAGGAGCAAACAGGAGGAGGCAGGAGCAAACAGGAGGAGACAGGAGCAAACAGGAGGAGGCAGGAGCAAACAGGAGGAGGCAGGAGCAAACAGGAGGAGGCAGGAGCAAACAGGAGGAGGCAGGAGCAAACAGGAGGAGGCAGGAGCACGGAGGAGCTGACAGGAGCAGAGAAGAAAGGAAAAGAGATGAGCAAAGAGAAGATAATATAAGATAACTTTATTGATCTCACACAGGAGAAATTTACTTGCCACAGTAGCTCCAGGACAGTTTGAACAAGAAAGAAAAAGTGCATGCAGCAAGAATGGGATAAAGTACTTAATAATAAAAATAAGTAATAATAATAATAATAATAATAATAATAATAATAATAATAATAATAATAATAGAAGAGACGATCAGAGAGGAGTAGAGAGGGTAAGAGAGGAGAAGAGACGATCAGAGAGGAGCAGAGAGGAGCAGAGACGATGAGAGAGGAGTAGAGAGGAGAAGAGATGATTCTAGAGGAGAAGTGATGATTCTAGAGGAGTAGAGAGGAGAAGAGATGATTCTAGAGGAGTAGAGAGGAGAAGTGATGATTCTAGAGGAGTAGAGAGGAGAAGTGATGATCAGAGAGGACAAGAGACGATCAGAGGAGCAGAGACGATCAGAGAGGAGAAGAGACGATCAGAGAGGAGTAGAGACGATCAGAGAGGAAAAGAGACGATCAGAGAGGAGTAGAGACGATCAGAGAGGAGTAGAGAGGGTAAGAGAGGAGAAGAGACGATCAGAGAGGAGCAGAGAGGAGCAGAGACGATCAGAGAGGAGAAGAGACGATCAGAGAGGAGCAGAGAGGAGAAGTGATGATTCTAGAGGAGCAGAGAGGAGAAGAGATGATCAGAGAGGACAAGAGACGATCAGAGGAGCAGAGACGATCAGAGAGGAGAAGAGACGATCAGAGAGGAGAAGAGACGATCAGAGAGGAGAAGAGACGATCAGAGAGGAGCAGAGAGGAGAAGTGATGATTCTAGAGGAGTAGAGAGGAGAAGTGATGATTCTAGAGGAGCAGAGAGGAGAAGAGAGGAGTAGAGAGGAGCAGAGAGGAGAAGAGATGATTCTAGAGGAGGAGAGAGGAGAAGAGACGATCAGAGAGGAAAAGAGACGATCAGAGAGGAGTAGAGAGGGTAAGAGAGAAACAGAGACAATCAAAGAGGAGAAGAGAGGATTCTAGAGGAGGAGAGAGGAGAAGAGACGATCAGAGAGGAGTAGAGAAGATCAGAGAGGAGAAGAGACGATCAGAGAGGAGAAAAGAGGAGCAGAGATGATCAGAGATGATTCTAGAGGAGCAGATAGGAGAAGAGATGATTCTAGAGGAGTAGAGAGGAGAAGAGACGAGCAGAGAGGAGCAGAGAGGAGAAGAGATGATTCTAGAGGAGTAGAGAGGAGAAGAGATGAGCATGCAAGAGCAAAGAGGAGCAGACAGGAGCAGAGGAGGTGGCAGGAGCATTATTCTCACAAATATTGTGTTAAAATGTATAAACAACATTCCACTGTAAATTAGCCACAAAGAGAAAAGTGTGAGTCAGTGTTCTGAAGGAATTCTGCAGAAAAGTTTTGTTTAAAGTGTTGAAACATTTTTTCCACATTTTTTTTAGGGCTTCACTATTTTGGTAAAATTGCTATTAAATATAAACATTTCTCTTTTTAAATTAGATTAGAAAGTATATCTTAAATCTGTAAAATGGACTTTTCGGAGCTTTTAGCCATGTCATAATTGTTTCTTCTCACTATTGGAGCAATTTGTGCATTTTTGAGTAATCCTTAAACGCTTATTTTGGAGACGACATTTTGCAGATCAACCCTTGTTTCACACCCATTGCTCTGTACTGTATTTTATCCTCTTTAATGGTAGTACACGTAGGATTTGACAGGGTCGTGTACTCTTTTTGGTACAAAAATCTGCTGTTTATGGCTACATCAGCTCCGACTGGACACCACAGTTTTCTAACCCTGAAGACGTGTTCCTTTTATGAAGTTGTTTTAGATGAATATTGCGATTTAAAATGTCTAAATTACAACATAATGATCCACTGGTGTCAGATTAGAAGTACAAAGCAGACACAAGCACAATAAGGACCTCTTTAAAGACATTTGGGACACTAATAATGAATTCAAGATCCCATTAGAACAGGTCTCATCTACAGGTTAAGTCCGTTTTGGTTGTTTTCAGAGGAGAATTTGTTACTTAAAAATTGTCGTCACTGTGAGTTTCATTTCATAATATCCACACAATTCTATTTAAAAATGGATTTATATTTGACTCTTGCTCCATGGAGATGTTTTTGCTTTGTCTGGAATGTTTCACAGTATGGCATTAAACCTTTTTATCTTCATGGAAACCAAACGAGACCAAGTTACAGGTCAGATCTCACAGTCAGAACTTTTTTAAGGTATTTTTGAGCAATAAAACCATTTGTATGAAATAAATGTAAATACAACTGTTTAATGCGATACTATGGAACATTTCAGACAGAGTGATGACATATCCATAGAAACAAGCAGGTGATGGATCCCCAAACAAAACGTTACATCAGGGGTGTCAAACATGCGGCCCGGGGGCCAGATCCGGCCCTCCAAGACCTTTAATCTGGCCCTCAGCTGATTTTCTATTCAAATATTTTAATTATATTTCTAAACCAGGTCTAAACCAGGGCTAAACTAGGTCTAAACCAGGACTAAACCAGGTCTAAACCAGGACTAAACCAGGTCTAAACCAGGACTAAACCAGGTCTAAACCAGGACTAAACCAGGTCTAAACCAGGACTAAACCAGGTCTAAACCAGGACTAAACCAGGTCTAAACCAGGGCTAAACTAGGTCTAAACCAGGACTAAACCAGGTCTAAACCAGGACTAAACCAGATCTAAACCAGGACTAAACCAGGTCTAAACCAGGACTAAACCAGGACTAAACCAGGACTAAACCAGGACTAAACTAGGACTAAACCAGGTCTAAACCAGGTCTAAACCAGGACTAAACCAGGTCTAAACCAGGTCTAAACCAGGACTAAACCAGGTCTAAACCAGGACTAAACCAGGACTAAACCAGGTCTAAACCAGGTCTAAACCAGGACTAAACCAGGGCTAAACCAGGTCTAAACCAGGTCTAAACCAGGACTAAACCAGGACTAAACCAGGACTAAACAAGGACTAAACCAGGTCTAAACCAGGTCTAAACCAGGGCTAAACCAGGACTAAACCAGGTCTAAACCAGGTCTAAACCAGGTCTAAACCAGGACTAAACCAGGTCTAAACCAGGACTAAACCAGGACTAAACCAGGTCTAAACCAGGACTAAACCAGGTCTAAACCAGGTCTAAACCAGGGCTAAACCAGGTCTAAACCAGGACTAAACCAGGGCTAAACCAGGTCTAAACCAGGGCTAAACCAGGACTAAACCAGGTCTAAACCAGGTCTAAACCAGGTCTAAACCAGGACTAAACCAGGTCTAAACCAGGACTAAACCAGGACTAAACCAGGTCTAAACCAGGTCTAAACCAGGTCTAAACCAGGGCTAAACCAGGTCTAAACCAGGTCTAAACCAGGTCTAAACCAGGTCTAAACCAAGTCTAAACCAGGTCTAAACCAGGACTAAACCAGGACTAAACCAGGTCTAAACCAGGTCTAAACCAAGTCTAAACCAGGTCTAAACCAGGACTAAACCAGGTCTAAACCAGGACTAAACCAGGACTAAACCAGGTCTAAACCAGGTCTAAACCAGGTCTAAACCAGGTCTAAACCAGGGCTAAACTAGGTCTAAACCAGGACTAAACCAGGGCTAAACCAGGTCTAAACCAGGTCTAAACCAGGACTAAACCAGGACTAAACCAGGACTAAACAAGGTCTAAACCAGGTCTAAACCAGGACTAAACCAGGACTAAACCAGGTCTAAACCAGGTCTAAACCAGGGCTAAACCAGGACTAAACCAGGTCTAAACCAGGTCTAAACCAGGACTAAACCAGGTCTAAACCAGGACTAAACCAGGACTAAACCAGGTCTAAACCAGGACTAAACCAGGTCTAAACCAGGTCTAAACCAGGGCTAAACCAGGTCTAAACCAGGACTAAACCAGGACTAAACCAGGTTTAAACCAGGTCTAAAGCAGGTCTAAACCAGGACTAAACCAGGTCTAAACCAGATCTAAACCAGGTCTAAACCAGGACTAAACCAGGTCTAAACCAGATCTAAACCAGGTCTAAACCAGGACTAAACCAGGTTTAGACCAGGACTAAACCAGGACTAAACCAGGTCTAAACCAGGACTAAACCAGGTCTAAACCAGGACTAAACCAGGTCTAAACCAGATCTAAACCAGGTCTAAACCAGGACTAAACCAGATCTAAACCAGGACTAAACCAGGACTAAACCAGGTCTAAACCAGATCTAAACCAGGTCTAAACCAGGACTAAACCAGGTCTAAACCAGGACTAAACCAGGTCTAAACCAGATCTAAACCAGGTCTAAACCAGGACTAAACCAGGTCTAAACCAGGACTAAACCAGGTCTAAACCAGGTCTAAACCAGGACTAAACTAGGTCTAAAGTTCAAATAAAAAGACTTCTGTAATAGATTTGTGTTTCTCTGCACAAATATTTGGACTTATTAATATTTTCGGGGTATATTTGCCATGAGTTTTCTGATCCGGTCCCTCTTTGATCAGAGTCGGTTGGATACGGCCCCCGGACCAGAATGAGTTTGACACTCCTGAGTTACACAGTGCACCTTCAACAGACTGTACATGATGTGAGCATGTGTTTGTGTGTTTATGTGTTGTTGTTTTTAAAAAAAAATCAGGTCTGAGTCTGAATTTCTCAAACTAAAATCCCCAAAACCAAATTCACATCCCGCATCTTCACGTCAATATTTCAGAGACAAACCTGCAGCACCTTTTAAAATATAAAACACTATTAAATAAAACAAATATTTATTGATCAGGGATACAGGAGGATGGGAGGGCACCTGACATAAATAGATACAGGAGAAAGGGAGGGCATCTGACACACGGCTACAGGGCAACACGTGATATTTTGCGTTGTGAGTGGGTTTTTGGCCCAGATCCCGTTATGTGGGCACAAGAATCAATACTCCTCTCTCTCTTTCTCTCTCCCTCTCTCCTCTCTCTCTCTCTCTTCCCTCTCTTTTGTCTCTCGCTCTTTTCTCTTTTCCTTCTTTCCTCACTCTCTTTCCTCATCCCTCTCTCTCTCTCTCCTCCTCCTACAACCACCAAAACATCACAACAATAACAAAACTACGAACCGTAACTGTAAATGTGTTGACACTTTGCAGCTGACGTCGTCGACATTCCCCCGGGGGGTGTGACGGCGCTAACTGTCGGCACTGCTCTGTCTGACGCTTTCTTAGACTTTAATCTGAGCTTTATTGAACCAAAACATCACAAACCGCAGCAGAAAAACAAATTATAAAATCAATATTTGTACTTCCAGACCTCTCCTCTGTGCTAACATTTCAGTTTATCATCTCTTTCTTTTCCATTCCCTCCTTTTCCTTCTCTTTCTCTCTCTTTTTCCAAACGTTTCCCCCTTTTTTTTCTTCCGACACCACCCTCTCCCTGCCTGACAGTGCCCCTTCTCTCTCTCTTTCTCTCTCTCCTCTTGTCTTCTTGCCTTCTCTTTCTCTCCATTGTTACTCTTCTTTCTCTGGCAGACCCGTTTCTCTCCTCTTTTCTCTCTCTGTATCTCTCTGTATCCCTCATTTTTTTCTTCCCTTCCTCCCTCTCCCTCTCCCCCTCCTTCTCTCTTTTCTCCCTCCCTTCTTTTTAATATCTCTTAATTATGCCGTTTAGAAGTCATTTCATGTGGCGAGAACGATCACGCCATAAACTGTCCTTCTCTCTCTTCTCTCCTCTTTTTTTATTCTGTCTCTCCTCTTCTCTCCACTTCTCTCTTCTCTTTGCTTTCTCTTTCTCTCTCTCTCTCTCATCTTTATCTTGTCATTCTTTTCTTTTTCTCCATTGTTATTCTTCTTTCTCTGGCAAACATCCCCTCAGCCCTCTTCTCTCTCTCTCTCTCTCTCTCTGTATCCCTCATTCATTCTTCTCTTCCTCCCTCTCTCTCTCTCTCTCTTTTCATGCTCCCCCCTTCCCTTCCTCCATCTCTCTCCCCTTGTCTTTCTCTCTCATTCTTTTCTCTCTTTCTCTCCTCTTATGCCAAACATATTGTACTGTCTTTCTCTCCTCCATCTCTCTCTCTCTCCTCTTGTCTTCTCTCTCTCTCTCCATTGTTATTTTCCTTTTTCCTCTCTCTCTCTCTCTCTCTCTCTCTCTCTCTCTCTCCTTTTCATTATCCCCCCTTCCCTTCCTCCATCTCTCTTCCCTTGTCTTTCTCTCTCATTCTTTTCTCTCTTTCTCTCCTCTTATGCCAAACATATTATACCGTCTTTCTCTCCTCCATCTCTTCTCTCTCTCTCTCTCTCTCTTATGCCAAATATTGTCCCCTCTTTCTCTCCTCCATCTATCTCTCTCCATTGTTATTCTCCTTTTTCCTCCTCTCTCTCTCTCTCCTTTTCTCACTCCGCTCTTATGCCAAACACATTGTCCCCTCTTTCTTTCTTTCATTCCATCTCTCTTTCCCTCCATCTGTTGCATAATTCCCTCACATGTGTTTCTGAAGCTCGGGGTTTTTCCAAGAATCCAGAGTTTGTTTCTCTGACTCGGATCCGTCCAGAACTTTGGCTCACGGACAGGAAGTGATGTCATATTATCTCACTCTCTGCAGAAAAGAGGGAAGAGAGAGAGAGAGAGAGGGGGGGATAGGGAAAGACAGAGAGAGGGAGGGAAGGAAGGGGAGAGAGAGAGCGATTGCGTCCACTGCATTTGACCCAAACCTGTCAGGAGCAGTGGCATTAAACCTTTCTATCGTCATGGAGACCAAACCAGACAGAGTTCCAGGTCAGATCTGTGGAGAGGCGACGCCGCTCACAGTCAGAACGCCTGTTTTTATAGGTTTTTGAGCTATAAAATCTCCTGTAATTGAATAAATGTAAGGTAGACCTGTTTAATGTCATACTGTGGAGCATTCCAGGCAAAGCAATAACATTTCCATGGAGACAAGCAGGTGGCGGACCCTCCATCAGAAAAATTATGCAATGCACCTTTAAACTAATCCAAGAATCCAATTTCATGTTTGTACAGGTCTAAACTACAGGGTTACAGCTGCTTTTATACAGAATAAGAACCCATGGAGACACAGGGAGGGCATCTGACACACAGGGAGGGCATCTGACACACAGGGAGGGCATCTGACACACAGGGAGGGCATCTGACACAACGGGGAGGGCATCTGACACAACGGGGAGGGCATCTGACACACAAGGAGGGCATCTGACACACATGGAGGGCATCTGAGTGAACAGGGAGGGCATCTGACACAACGGGGAGGGCATCTGAGTTAACAGGGAGGGTATCTGACACACAAGGAGGGCATCTGACACAACGGGGAGGGCATCTGACACAACGGGGAGGGCATCTGACACAATGGGGAGGGCATCTGACACAACGGGGAGGGCATCTGACACACAAGGAGGGCATCTGACACACATGGAGGGCATCTGAGTGAACAGGGAGGGCATCTGACACAACGGGGAGGGCATCTGAGTTAACAGGGAGGGTATCAGACACAACGGGGAGGGCATCTGAGTGAACAGGGAGGGTATCTGACACACAAGGAGGGCATCTGACACAACGGGGAGGGCATCTGAGTGAACAGGGAGGGCATCTGAGTGAACGGGGAGGTCCTCTGACACAACGGGGAGGGCATCTGAGTGAACAGGGAGGGCATCTGACACACAGGGAGGGCATCTGACACACAGGGAGGGCATCTGACACACAGGGAGGGCATCTGAGTGAACAGGGAGGGCATCTGGGTGAACAGGGAGGGCATCTGACACACAGGGAGGGCATCTGACACACAGGGAGGGCATCTGACACACAGGGAGGGCATCTGAGTGAACAGGGAGGGCATCTGAGTGAACAGGGAGGGCATCTGACACAACGGGGAGGGCATCTGAGTGAACAGGGAGGGCATCTGACACAACGGGGAGGGCATCTGACACAACGGGGAGGGCATCTGAGTGAACAGGGAGGGCATCTGACACACAGGGAGGGCATCTGAGTGAACAGGGAGGGCATCTGACACAACGGGGAGGGCATCTGACACACAGGGAGGGCATCTGACACAACGGGGAGGGCATCTGAGTGAACAGGGAGGGCATCTGACACAACGGGGAGGGCATCTGACACACAGGGAGGGCATCTGAGTGAACAGGGAGGGCATCGGACACAACGGGAGGGCGCCTGATCTCTCCTCTGACTCTTCTCTGTATTATATTCTCTTGGTGTTGGTTGTGGTGTCACAGATGTTCTTAAACTCAAATATTTCAGACTTACTCATTTCCTGTTACTGGCCGCCCCGGCACAGATCTGCACCAGGAGCCCGGAGGGGCCCCGAGGAGCCCAGAGGAGATATGTGTTTTTCTCTGCAGGGTTTTCTCTCAGTTTAAACCTTTTCTCCTCGTGATCTTTGTCCCTGCAAAGTCAGCCTCCCTCCTCGCCCCCTCTCTTTCTCTCTTTCCTCTCTTTTTCTTCTTCTTTTTCTCTTGTCTTGATTCAGTCAAATGTGCAGCTGGGTTTGTGTGTGTGATTGTGAAATAGACGTGTGTGTGTGTGTGTGTGTGAGTGTGTGTGTGTGTGTGTGTGTGTGTGTGTGTGTGTGTGTATCTGTGTGTGTGTGTGTGTGTGTGTGTTTAGAGCTTACACAGGTGCTTCTATCATGAGGTCAGTTTAACGAGAGGCTGTTACGCAAAACGAATATTTAGCGTTTTCCGCCGTGTTATAATGTTGTTCCCTCATTACAAGGATGTGTTTTATATGTCATCCTGGGCCCTATTCAAACCCTCCTCATGTTTAGTTGTGAGATTCGGTACGAGGCTCCGCCCACAGGTCCACATCCCCCATGCTCCCACATGACAATTTTTCATGAATATACAGAAAAGCATGATACAAAACATTACACAACAACTAAACAAACCTGATGTCGATGTGCAGTAGTTTCATTAGCGGTGTGACTGTGCTCTGAAGGGAGAGTGACTTAATGATCCCATGACATGGTACTTCTTGATGCTTTTATATGGCTCCTTAATGGTTCCCTAATACTGTAAATGAATCCTTCTTCAAAATCAACACTCAGTGCATGAGAAACAGAGATAAGATGAGAAAGAGTAATTTTTCTCTCTCTGAACACTCCATTATGGGAGTTCTTGCTTGAATGCAAATGAGGAGAAAAGAGATGGCCTATAGTAGAGGGTGGGGGCATGGCCAAACTCTCCGCTCTCAGCTCTCAGCTGTGCGCTCTGATCCATTTACGTGTTTTTGCACGGGGGGAGAGATTTGAAGCGTTCCATTGAAAAATAAACACATTTCCACAGAAAATAAAATTAAACCACTGCTGTTCAAAGGTCCAGAGGCTCAGATAAAGGACTTCCGAGCCTAGAAACACTCGGACGTGCCTCCAGGCAAATAAAAAAACGCATTTCGCATTGCCTAGCGCGTTCACAGTCCAAACTCTCTGGGCGTGATTTACAGAGACGCTGAGTACAGACAGACGGGGGTGGAACTGCATTTGCATTTCTTTTTTCGAGCTGACGTCAATAAGTTTCCTTGTTCAAAATCGCCCGTTTGAGCTCTGATTTTTTGTAACGCAGAAAAGGATCACAAATGCTCAGTTTAGACATTTCGCAACTTTTAACCATGGGGGGGGGGGGGCTAAACAGGGTAGGGGAGCTCACATTAACGTTCAAAAACCTCAAAGTGAAAATTTCATGCCATGGGACCTTAAGACATTGAGCTTCTATGATTTGAAAAGTGCTAAAGTTTGTGTTATTGACCGCAAACATGTGCCCCGAGAACTCACATTACGGAGATCGCTAAACTAAAACATCTACGGAAATGACACCAAAGTGCTATGGGTGAGTAAAACAACTTGTTTTATTACCGGAATAAGGCTCAGATTGTAAAAAAACATTAATTCTCCTTTAACACAGGGAGCAAAGAGACAGGGGACAGACTGTCAAAAACAAACGTGAAACTTATAAAACAAATACGTTGTTTTCGGCTAATACAGCATTTTCAAACCAATAAAAGGGAACATGGTGATCTAAATATGTCATGTGTTAGCATATAACCCCAGAGAAGTAAAATACCTCCTCCTAAAATAAAATAAAATAAAATAAAGTATCTGTATATGGTGTATATATGTGCTCAGAGAAACAGGATACTCATGTCCCTGTAAACATGAGGAAACAGAATATCCTGGATATTTAGTTTGGTCACTATGGTAACTGTAGCACAGATATGGCAAGGAGCTGAAAATGTAGCATCTTTGATAACTTAAAGGTTTTACAGAGGCTTTTCCAAGGAAAGAGAAATCCAGCAACTGTTTGTCCTTTTTCAGATATTGCGCATGCATGACACCACCCCCTCCTCCACAGCTCCCTAAGTAGAAACGCCTCCTCCCACCTCCTCCTTATGCTACAAATCATGTTTGTTTAGAGCGGGAATAAATCGCTGAATGAACTGCTGTTGAAGTTACTTGTCCAGAAGTCATTTAACAACCAGTGCATCAGTCTTTAGTCCCTCTGCTTTAGTGCACGCCATCGCTGGAAGGAATCTCCGAGAATCACCTTAGTTTGGCTTCGCTCGTTATCCTCTTGTCTTCTTCTTTCAGCGACCTCAAAAACTGACTTTCTTTTGCAGCTAACTGGTAGTGGATTTTTGTTTGCCATCGCAACAAACTTTGCGCAAACTGCGAGGAACAGTTGGAAAAAGCCGCTAAGAACCGCTGTGTTGGTTGAACCGCTGCGTTGAACCGCTGTGTTGGTTGAACCGCTGCATTGGTTGAACCGCTGTGTTGAACCGCTGTGTTGGTTGAACCGCTGCGTTGAACCGCTGTGTTGGTTGAACCGCTGTGTTGGTTGAACCGCTGCGTTGGTTGAACCGCTGCGTTGGTTGAACCGCTGCGTTGAACCGCTGCGTTGGTTGAACCGCTGCGTTGAACCGCTGTGTTGGTTGAACCGCTGCGTTGGTTGAACCGCTGCGTTGGTTGAACCGCTGCGTTGAACCGCTGTGTTGGTTGAACCGCTGCGTTGGTTGAACCGCTGCGTTGAACCGCTGTGTTGGTTGAACCGCTGCGTTGGTTGAACCGCTGCGTTGAACCGCTGTGTTGGTTGAACCCCTGTGTTGGTTGAACCGCTGCGTTGGTTGAACCGCTGCGTTGGCTGAACCGCTGCGTTGGTTGAACCGCTGCGTTGGTTGAACCGCTGCGTTGGCTGAACCGCTGCGTTGGCTGAACCGCTGCGTTGGTTGAACCGCTGCGTTGGTTGAACCGCTGCGTTGGCTGAACCGTTGCGTTGGTTGAACCGCTGCGTTGGTCGAACCGCTGCGTTGGCTGAACCGCTGCGTTGGCTGAACCGCTGCGTTGGCTGAACCGTTGCGTTGGTTGAACCGCTGCGTTGGTTGAACCGCTGCGTTGGTTGAACCGCTGCGTTGGCTGAACCGCTGCGTTGGTTGAACCGCTGCGTTGGCTGAACCGTTGCGTTGGTTGAACCGCTGCGTTGGTTGAACCGCTGCGTTGGTTGAACCGCTGTGTTGGTTGAACCGCTGCGTTGGCTGAACCGCTGCGTTGGTTGAACCGCTGCGTTGGTTGACCCGCTGCGTTGGTTGAACCGCTGCGTTGGTTGACCCGCTGCGTTGGTTGAACCGCTGCGTTGGCTGAACCGCTGCGTTGGTTGAACCGCTGTGTTGGTTGAACCGCTGTGTTGGTTGAACCGCTGCGTTGAACCGCTGCGTTGGTTGAACCGCTGCGTTGGTTGACCCGCTGCGTTGGTTGAACCGCTGCGTTGGCTGAACCGCTGCGTTGGCTGAACCGCTGTGTTGGTTGAACCGCTGCGTTGGTTGAACTGCTGCGTTGGTTGAACCGCTGCGTTGGTTGAACCGCTGCGTTGGCTGAACCGCTGCGTTGGTTGAACCGCTGCATGGGCTGAGTTGGCGTCTTGTGACTGTGGAATGCATAAGAGGCGTATGTAACCCACGTAATCCCAGCGCGCCGGCAAGTCAGTTACGCAGTTATGTAGGGAGTTTGATTGACAACCTAACAGCCAATAGATAACGAGGTAGCGTCGTTATCTATTGGCTAATGTTTAACTGGCCCCACCATGTCCACAGTTGGATTTTCATTCTTTTTTTTTTTTTGGTCATCATAATTACAGGCTGCTGCATCTCTATAATGCTATTTTGAACTTTCAGTGAGTTTGAAACAAACAAAATCCTCCATACAACCCTTAAAAGTCCCATGGCATGGGACTTTCTGACTTTCTGAGGTTTTTGAACGTTAATGTGAGCTCCCCTACCATGTTCACCCCCCCCATGGCTAAAAGTTGCAAAATGTGTAAACTGAGCATTTGCGGTCCTTTTCCACGTTTGAAAAAAAGGCAGCCCAAACGGGCGATTCTGAACAAGGGAACTTTTCTGACGTCACACTCGCGGAAAGGTTTAAACCTCCCATCTGGATGTCTACTCAACGTCTCTGGAAATCACGCCCAGAGAATTTGGACCGCAAACGAGCTACACAGTGCGAGATGCGTTTTTTTATTTGCCTGGAGGCACGTGAGAGTGTTTCCAGGCTCGGATGTCCTTTATCCGAGCCTCCGAACCTCTGACAGCAGTGGTTTGATTTTATTTTCTGTGGAAATGTGTTTATTTTTAAAAGTAAATCGTCTCATATCTTCCTCTGCGCTTAAACGCAGAAGTGGGGCCAGCGCACATCGCACCGCTAAACGAGGAAAGAGCGGAGAGTTTGGCCACACCCCCACCCGCTGCACTGGCGTGTCTCTGTCCTCCTCATTTGCATTCAAGCAACAACGCCCAGAATAAAGCGTTTCAGAGACATATTTAGCCTCATGAAGACAGAGTCATATCTCATGCACTGAGGCTTGATTTTGAAGAAGGATTCATTTACAGTATTAGGGAACCATTAAGGAGCCATATAAAAGCATCAAGAAGTGCCATGTCATGGGACCTTTAAACAGGTTTCTCGATTCAAATAAGAACATAAAACCATAGAGCGCAAGCACAGCTTCAGAAACATGAACACAGTGTCACAGCATCAGTTTAGTTTAGAGCAGCGCAGACAAACACACAAGTGAGCCTGGTGGTAAAAGGTGGTTGTATTAAACAGTAGACTGCATTATTTTGTTTATAAAATCTTATTACTTAACGGTGTACTGCGCAACTTTTCTGATGAAGGGTCCGCTACCTGATGTCTCCAGGGAAATGTTATTGCTTTGTCTAGAACAGGGGTGGGCAAACTTTTTGACTCGTGGGCCACAAAGGGTTCTAAAATTTGACAGAAGGGCCGGACCAGGAGCAGGTGGATTCAGTGTTTTAGTAATCCACCTCATAAGAGCAAAAAATAACATGGGATATGTAGAAAACTTGTGCTTTATTTCAATTAAAAATTAACAAAAGCATTACAACAAAATGTCCGTCTTTCAAGTTCCACGGTATTTAGCTGTTTATTGAAATGATTCTTTTAAAAAAGAAAATGTAATAAAAGATCCCATAACATGGTACTTCTTGATGCTTTTATATGGCTCCTTAATGGTTCCCTAATACTGTAAATGAATCCTTCTTCAAAATCAACACTCAGTGCATGAGAAACAGAGATAAGATGAGAAAGAGTCATGAATATCTCTCTCAAACTCTTTATTCTGGGCGTTGTTGCTTGAATGCAAATGAGGAGAAAAGAGATGGCCAATAGTAGAGGGTGGGGGTGTGGCCAAACTCTCCGCTCAGAGCTCTGAGCTCTCAGCTGGTCCATTTCCTTGTTTTTGCACGAGGGAGAGATTTGAAGCCTTCCATTGAAAAATAAACACATTTCCACAGAAAATAAAATTAAACCACTGCTGTTCAAAGGTCCAGAGGCTCAGATAAAGGACTTCCGAGCCTAGAAACACTCGGACGTGCCTCCAGGCAAATAAAAAAACGCATTTCGCATTGCCTAGTGCATTCGCAGTCCAAACTCTCTGGGCGTGATTTACAGAGACGCTGAGTACAGACAGACGGGGGTGGAACTGCATTTGCATTTCTTTTTTCGAGCTGACGTCAATAAGTTTCCTTGTTCAAACTCGCCCGTTTGAGCTCTGATTTTTTGTAACACAGAAAAGGATCGCAAATGCTCAGTTTAGACATTTCACAACTTTTAACCATGGGGGGGGGGTTCAAAAACCTCAGAAAGTGAAAATTTCATGCCATTGGACCTTTAACAGCTTTTAAAAATTACTAACAGTTACTATTTTAAAGCACTGAAAGTTCTGTTCTCTTTCAGGTTTTTATCATGACCACTCTCCTCCTGACTGTCTTTTTTCCAAAAACAGGAGGAGATGCAGATCTACTTGTCCTGCTCCTTCTATTCCAGGCATGGGCAAACTATGGCCCGGGGGCCATATGCGGCCCGTTAAGCATTTTAATCTGGCCCGCACTGAATAGATGCTTTTGCAGGACAAGTAGATCTGCATCTCCTCCTGTTTTTGGAAAAAAGACAGTAAGGAGGAGAGTGGTCATGATAAAAACCTGAAAGATAACAGAACTTTCACTGCTTTAAAATAGTAACTGTTAGTAATTTTAAAAAGCTGTTAATTAAATTTTCTTTTTTTTAAAGAATAATTTCAATAAACAGCTAAATACTGTGGAACTTGAAAGACGGACATTTTGTTGTAATGCTTTTGTTAATTTTTAATTGAAATAAAGTACATGTTTTCTACATATCCCATGTTATTTTTTGCTCTTATGAGGTGGATTACCAAAACACTGAATCCAGCTGCTCCTGGTCCGGCCCTTCTGTCAAATTTTAGAACCCTTTGTGGCCCACGAGTCAAAAAGTTTGCCCACCCCTGTTCTATTCAGTGCGGGCCAGATTAAAATGCTTAACGGGCCGCATATGGCCCCCAGGCCGTAGTTTGCCCATGCCTGGTCTAGAATGTTCCACAGTATAGATTAAACCTGTCTAAGAAGAACAGAAGGAATTAATGTATTTTTTAGCAATACTAACACACATAATGCATAAATACTAGATGGTTATGTTTAAAGTTATACCATGGAACATTCCAGGGACAGCATTAACATCTCCATGGGGACAAGTATCTGTTACTTCAGCTCACACATGCTCAGTACAGCTCCAGTGTTGAAATCAGGATACTGCGTCTACACAGTATCCTGAAATCTCCCAGAACTCCATCCCAGTGGGAGGATCCTGGTTCCTCATAACCCCAACACTCATCCTGGACACTGCACCAGGATACTGCTTTTACACGGACAGGCATTTTTCTGTCCGTGCACTGATATGTTGTTGCTGCTTTTAAATAAATATTCTTCTAACTAACAGACAAAACCAGGACACTGAAAAAACCTGATCATAAGCAGGACACAGTCATTGAGAAAGAGTTCCAGTTTTAGCACTGGACTAAGATTTATTCATTTGTTTATTTATTTATTTGACAGGGACAGTGTACATTAATGAACATTCCTGTAAATGTACCAGATTTAGCCAAGAGTCTAGTTTTCATCTGCAGTCCCCGGACAGATGTTAGATTGTCAATCTAAGAAAAAAACAGGTTAAAACAATGTACAAACACAATTATTTACACTATTTACATGCTTTCAGGCTCACTCATAGTGACAGTCATGCACACTTGGTAAAACATTAACAATACATACATACGGCGGTGCCATTTGCCCACAAAAATAACAGCAAAAGACCGCGCGAAACAGTTCCCCTCCTAGTAGTAATTTATTTTCAATGTTGGTAAGGTTGTTTTAGGACCATATCTGTGATCTCTGTGTCTTTGTATTATTCTTTGTCAGTAATAACTCCGTATTCAAAATATTACTCAATTTTAATTACAAAAAGGGAAAATCGCAACTATTTATCGCAACTTTCACTTCCTCCCGCAACAAAATCGCAACAAAAACCTTAAAAGCACCGCAACTTTCATCGCAACTTTTTGGAAAAGCTCCCGCAAATTCAGGCATTTTAGCCCGAAACAATCACAAAAAATGCCCGTGAAATCCTGGGGGGTCTGTGTAAAGGACACAAATGAATGGGCGGGTCTCAGGAGGATATATTAATGTACATAACTAACCCGCCAGCCCCTGTGTTCCAAATAGGAAGTGAGCATAGGCACACTTCTGGCTCCATTGACCCTGGCTTTAATTCACTTTGTATTGAAAAACCATCATCTCTCTGTAAGTGCTACTCTCAGACTCTTCATTTTGGTCTTAAAATGTCCATATTCACCCACTCCACATGATCCTGGTGTTTTTATTTCACTATTTTGTATGTAAATCAATTCCTATTCCTAATATCGATCAGCTCTAAATTCATCCTATAACTGCTGGAGCCGCTGTGGGTGACGTCACACTCACTCAGTCCTCTTCTCTCTACAGTCTATGGCTATAACTCAAAGGAGTTTAACTTTTCCCCTCGTGTAGAAACAGCATTCGTCATGGTAACAGGACAAAACGTGTGATCCGAAAATCTTATGGAAAAACCGTGAGCGTGGAGAGGAGTCCGAGCATTCCACAAGTCATGGTTCATTCATGCAAAAGTACAACTCAGGCTCTGCACTGCAAAAATCTCTAAAATATAAATGACTTCAAAACTCAGAACTACTAAACTCAAATTACAAATCATTTCAACTCAAGCTGAACTTGTTTTTGTTGTGTCGATAATGCAGGTACAGTACAGAAGTATGCAACGTGACTCTTTCTTTTGGGGCTAAACCAGAACTAAACCAGGACCAGCTGGACTTAAGGGGTCCTGATACTCTGGTTTTAATCCTGGTCTGGTCCTTTCCCACGCTGGACCTCCCCCTCTTCCACTGGCCCCTCTGTAAGAACCTTAAACTGGGAGAAAAACGCCAGGTTCCATTTACAAAAGGATAATCTTTTAAGGTCGTAGTGAAGATTACAGACAAAAACACAACATTCTAGTAATAGTTTAGCTGGGTGTCCACTGATGGGGGTAACTAAAATGAATATTGTTCAAATGTGAGAGTAATAGAAATGATCAGGAAGAACATGTAAACTCCACAAAGAACGGCCCCACTTACATATATTAGTGTTTAAATGTATAACCAGACCCCCCAGGATTTCGCGGGCATTTTTTGTGATTGTTTCGGGCTAAAATGCCTGAATTTGCGGGAGCTTTTCCAAAAAGTTGCGATGAAAGTTACGGTGCTTTTAAGGTTTTTGTTGCGATTTTGTTGCGGGAGGAAGTGAAAGTTGCGATAAATAGTTGCGATTTTCCCTTTTTGTAATTAAAATTGAGTAATATTTTGAATACTGAGTTATTACTGACAAAGAATAATACAAAGACACAGAGATCACAGATATGGTCCTAAAACAACCTTACCAACATCGAAAATAAATTACTACTAGGAGGGGAACTGTTTCGGTCTTTTGCTGTTATTTTTGTGGGCAAATGGCGCCACAGACATGTTTCTTTGCCATTAGAAGCCGTGTCCCAATTCCCAGAGCGCGCGGCTCGGAGCGTGGCCCGAAGGGCATGTGCGTCACACATTTCGACAGTACACCGGCGCGACGACTGCTGTCCCACTTCTTTTTTGTCCCATGCGCAGTTAACACACGGTCCGAAGACCGCAGTCGTTAAGCGGTCCGCGGACTGCAGTCGGGGCTGAGCAAGTGTGCACCTCCTTGACTGCAGTCTGAGCCCCCTTCGGGCCGCGCTCCGAGCTGTGCGCTCTGGGAACTGGGACACGGCCGCAGTTTCGTTTTGTCACACGGAAGTAAAGCAGAAGGAAGTTGATCGGCGTTCAATACGTCGCCGATGATTGGTCAAAAATAGTAAAAATTGCGGGAAAGTTGCGGTGATTGGTCAAAATTGCAACACCGCCCTGAATTCACGGGGATTGGCTGAAGTTGCGTTGAAGTTGCAAATCGCAACATTGC
This sequence comes from Paratrypauchen microcephalus, assembly GCA_036785185.1. NCBI lineage: Eukaryota > Metazoa > Chordata > Actinopteri > Gobiiformes > Gobiidae > Paratrypauchen > Paratrypauchen microcephalus. Next base: position 389,382 of record JAVJIX010000245.1, on the reverse strand, counting down.
GAATTCCTGGAGGGTCTGTATAACACAATCACAACGGAAGCTTAAAGCAGACATGTGCTTGTATCTGCTCTATAGTGATAATCTATGTCACCTCTGGATTATTCTGATATAATTTGGACATTTTAAATCACAATATTCATCTAAAACAACTTCATGAATGAATTATTGCATTTATACAGAGCCGTTCAAGACACCAAAAGCACTTTATGGCATTCCAGAAAAGAAGAAATTTACCGCACACTCGCTTGACTTTACTCTTATTCCTTTATTGGGCTTAGAGCGAACAGCGCGTTTCGCTTCTACAGCGTCATCAGGTTCGCCCGATTAGTGCCAGGTGTGACTAAATACCATCTGGTCACATGTTCAGTCACTTAAAGTCATCATTTTTGGATGCACTGTATCTTACATATATACAGTGGGAAAACAGACATTCAGTGTACATAATATCTATAGATTTTTTGTTGTTGTTGTTGTAATAACACAAGTAAACCTTACACCACGCTGACCAGTGCAGAATCTGCAGGACAAACATACAACCACAACATGAATACACTAAGACACTATTTACACTATTTACACACACCACAAGTAATATTAACAAGTAATTATTTACAAAAAGCAACTCAAATCCTGTGCTTCATTTAGTCCACCAGGTTCAATCGTCGACAGTTCATTGATCCAGTCGGCTTCCCTCCTTAAAGGGACAGTGTGTAAGATTTTTACCCGTTAATTACTGAAATTGAAGATACCCATTCAAAAATACATTGTTTTCCAAGCCTTTTCACTTCCATCATGAAATCAAAGTATTCTTTTGGACTTAGATATAGTCACATAAAAGGGGGATCTTCCCCATATAGAGGCAGCCATTTTGAATACGAGAGCCGCAGAAGGACATTTGGGCTCCGCCTTCGCCTTTTCTTTATACAGTAGTTGTCAAAGGGCTCGTGGTTTTTCACACGAGATAGTACGCGTTTGGATAAACAACGACAAGCATGTTGCCGGATCACACTTACTCCGCACATACATCGCAGGAGCAAGCACCTTCATCTGAGAGGAAAAGAAGGACATAGTACCTACCGCGGCTGGGGCTTTGTCGCAGCGCGGGCCTGCACCCCGGGTTCAGACCGACCTCCGCCCTCCGCGGTCCGGTTCTCGATTCCCCCCACCCGCGCACAGCGCTGGGTGCGCTTCACGCGTGCGCACGGTTCGTGCTCGGCTGACGGAACCCACCTCCGGGTACGCCGAGCTGTCCGCATTACGGCGCGCCTGGGTGACCCTCGAGGACTGCTGTAGCTAAAACCGGAATTGCAATACCACCATCCTACACAGTGTACCTTTAAAAGTTGTTTGATCCTGTTACCCCCCACTTTATGGCATTATTCATACTATTGTTGCCACAGCTGCCCTGGGGAAGCAAGACTGCCAAATCTGCTCCATCGGCCCCTCCCACCACCACCAACACACACACACACACACACACACACACACACGCACACACACACAAACACACACACACACACACACACACCCACGTCACATTCATAGTAGGGAATGTTGGTGAAGTGTCTTGCCTAAGGACACAATGACAATGTTTTTTGCCTCTGGGTCTCCACTGTGGCCCCTGGTATTCTCAACGTTATCCCATCCAAGCACTGATCAGGCCCAGTCCCGCTTACCTTCTGAGATATGACCAGTCGGTATGGCCACTAACTTAAAGGAAAAGTAACGTTTTTTTTACAATCTGAGCCTTCTTTCGGCAATAAAACAAGTAGTTTTACTCACCCATAGCAGTTTGGTGTCAATTGGAGCAGTATCGCAGAAGTTATGTTGAGCCGTTCTGTTCTACTAATGATCCCGTATCCGTTAGCGTGAGTGCTCGGGGCATTACTTTGCGGTGTCCAAATAACACAAACTTTAGCACTTTTCAAATCACAGAAGATCGCTGTGTCAGCGTAGACTTTTAGTAGATTCCAAAATGGCCTGAAACCCGATATCGCAACAGAAAAGTAAAGTTCAGAGCGGTGTTAGCTTCTTTTGGACTAGCGGTGTTTACAAAACAGCTGAGTTCACGCATGCGCACTGTCCTCTCTGATGACGTCATCAAATTAAACTATAGCTGGATATCGGGTTTCAGGCCGTTTTGGAATCCACTAAAAGTCTACCCTGACACAGCGATCTTCTGTGATTTGAAAAGTGCTAAAGTTTGTGTTATTTGGAGAGCGCAAAGTAATGCCCCGAGCACTCACGCTAACGGATACGGGATCATTAGTAGAACAGAACGGCTCAACATAAGTTCTGCGATACTGCTCCAATTGACACCAAACTGCTATGGGTGAGTAAAACTACTTGTTTTATTGCCGAAAGAAGGCTCAGATTGTAAAAAAAACTTTAATTTCCCTTTAATAAAACAAACAAGTCGGCTGATTTCCGCGTTAGAAAACCGTGGTGCCCAATGGGAGCTGACGTCGCTGTAAACGTCATCACAACAAAGCACCGTGCAGCTGTCACCACCTCCTGTGGATAGATCACACTAACAGATTTTGTTTTTAAACAAAATGGCTACACAACGCAGCGGAACCCTACGTGTATCACAGATTAAGAAAATAAAATTGAAGAACGAAGCAAGTTCAGTACGTCACAGTGGGGTGAAAACAGGATTTGATTTGCAAAATGGCACGATTAAAGATGACTCAAACATGAATCACTCCAAATACAACTCTGAGAGGTTAAATCAGAAGAAAAACAACTATAACATGGATAAAAGCTCTGAAAAGTGGATTCTGCAGAACAGGTCTGGTTTAAGCGTGAAACAGTCCTCCTCTGCACAGGCCCACTCTCCCTGTTCTGAATCACACGCTTATTTTGATCCTCTCCCACATCACGTTTGGGAGGAAAATCTGCACACATCACTTTTGAATCACTTTCTTTAGACAATAGAATGTGATTTTCCACATTAAATCTCAGTACTTTCTTTTATATTCCCATGTGGTGTTATATCTGTGTAATCCCTCAGTGGTCCAGGTTAGGGATGTCAACAATGAATCGACTTACAATTAATTGTAAATCAAGACGTTGGCCGAACAAAATGCATTAATTGTAACTAATCGCTAGAGGGCGCTACTCTGGAATGTGAACACGAGATGCGAACCCACTCGCGAGAAAGACCATAGCAACAACTCACAGTAGAGCTGGACCTAGAACCATATATTTTTGAAATTATAAAAGCATGTAACTTACATGCTTTTATCATTTCTTGATTGTTCTGGTTTGAGGCCCTGTAATGTTTTATGCTGTGTCCAGGGGCCCTGTGAAATGTATATTTTGTACTGTAACCCTTCACAGATTAAGGGAGAGAAATACTGTTGATGCCTTAGTTCAAAATAAATGTTGAGAATGTCCTAAAAATAGCCTGGATTCACTGGTTTCATCATAATATGTAGACTAAAGTCAGCCCCCATTCTGTTATTTAATTTCTTCTGTTCCTTTTTATTTCAAGATTTCCATGCTGCAAGTGCAACAACTGAGCCAGTCCTCAATTTATTTTCAATAAAGAATATATTTTGTTATTCAGCATCAATACATTTGTCTGCTTTTTACTAAGGAATAATTAATTGAGGAATATACAATATAATAATACTATGATATATTTATGACTCAGTGTTATGTTACTATAGCTTATATTCTTAAAGACCCTATTGAAACACTCAAATTCAGGTGAAAAACGCTGCTTATCAGTTAATCGTAAGTCGATCGATGAGGTCAATCAACTATAGATTAATGAATTAATCGATAATTTGCATCCCTAGTCCAGGTAGGTTCCACAGTGGTCCATGGGTGTATACTTATGTGCTCTTATACTCAAGATCATCCTAAAGCTTCATTTCTGTCCTATGAATGGGACTTTTTAGTATTGCTACCTGCTCAAATACGTTTCTAGTTTCAATACTCGTTTTAGTATCTGATTTTCGATACTTTTGACAACCCTAGAAAGGACTGTGCAGTTTTAATATACTCCAACAATTATTTCAATAATTGAGTGTTTGGGTGTTTTTAAAGAGAAATCTACAAATCAAATATATATATATTTTTTTGCCCTAGTTTCTATCAACATTTTTACGTGTCATATTATTTACTGTCTTAAAAACGTGATAAAATAGAACATTTTAGTTCATTTAAAGGGACAGTGTGTAAGATTTTTACCCGTTAATTACAGAAATTGAAGATACCCATTCAAAAATACAGTGTTTTCCAAGCCTTTTCACTTCCATCATGAAATCAAAGTATTCTTTTGGACTTAGATATACCTGCATAAAAGGGGGATCGTCCCCATATAGGCAGCCATTTTGATTATGAGAGCCGCAGAAGGACATTTGGGCTCCGCCTTCAGCAAGGCTCGTGGTTTTCACACGAGATAGTACGCGTTTGGATAAACAACGACAAGCATGTTGCCGGATCACACGTTGTAATGGATCTAACACGTGTTTTGGACTAAATTGTTTTACTGGATTTTATTCGCTGGATCCTTACGGACAGATTGAGACCAAGTTTATGGTGAGTTTGACCTGTCCAGAGCCTTCAAAAGGTAAGCTAAGTAACAAACCTCGTTTTGTGCTTTTCCGTATAAAAGCCCCATGTGCTCGGGGAGGGATTGTTGTGCCGGGAAATGAATTCCATAGTCAAAAAGAGGAGACTGTAAGGTTTCATTTGATGTGTAGATTGTCATGGTACATGATCGGGAATGTGTGCTTTCATGCGGAAAAAAAAAAAACAGTGAACGGGACCGCCTTTTATTTATACAGTAGCGCCGGGTGCGCTTCACGCGTTCGTGCGCGGGTACGCGAGCTGTCCACGTTACGGTGCGCCCGGGTGACCCTCGAGGTCTGCCGTAGCTAAAACAGGAAGTGCAATAGCACCATCCACCTATGCACCACGAATCCTACACACTGGACCTTTAAAACAGTTTGCAGTTATTCCTCACTTTACCTTGTGCATTCAGAGTGTCTTACGTATTCAACACAATTTTATATTTATAAGCGCTTTTCTCAACTTCCAACTTTGCGTTGACAGTGAAGTTAACAATGCAAATGTGCTCTTCCTGATTCTCAGACAATAAAAGTCTTTATTATTAGATGCAGACAGTATTTTGACTATGAAAATAAGACATGTTTTCTCAAATACACGATGTATTTAGGACCTACTAGTATGAGGCGCTTTGTCATGGCAGTCTGCTGAAAGTAGAGATGTTTTTAGTATTTTTTGTGTGTTCTTTGTAAGCCGTGGTGGAACAGAACTGAGTGTTCCTGAATGCAGCAGGAGACATCCCACTGAGATCATATGGAGGTGTGTTCACTGCCACCTGGAAATCTGCCTCCTGTTCTCAGCTCACACAATACAGCTACAGTTTGTTTGAAAGAGGAAAGAGGGGGTATTTTATTTCTCTGGGGTATTAACTGTTAACACATAACATATTTAGAACACAGTGTTGCCTTTTATTCTTTTGAAAATGTTGGATTTGCGTGTTCCACAATCCACAACACCCACTCTTTGCTCTCTGTGCTAAGTCACTCCCCCTTCTGAGCGCTATCACAACACAGTGTGCATCCCTCTAATGAAACTACTGCACATCACATCAGGTTTGTCAGGTTGTTGTGTGCAGTTTTGTATCATGTTTTTGTATATTTGTACTGTATGTATGTGACCCACCGCGGCCAAATAGGACGCAAGTCATTTTGAGTTATTCACAGATTCTGAAAGTATAGATTCTAAGCTTTCCAATGATGTCTTACATGTGAAAATCGGACCATATTTGAAGAAGTTGTCGCTATTTGAAAGCATGGGCAGCAGATTTTCGAAAGCCCTGAAAAAAGCTCATGAACGTTCGTCTCTTCAGCCCTCCTTGCCTCATTTGCATGACATTAAGCTAAGCCTTCCCCCATCATGACTGTCACTGTGCTCTGTCCAGGTCAGAATCATTCAATAATTTAATAATACACAGGATAATATGTAAAAAATTTACTACAAAATTTACTTATAGTCAGGAAGTACTAATAGCATAGCGAAGTAACCAATATACAGTGGTACCTCACCTTACGAAAGACTCTACAAACAAAAAATCCAAGTTACGAAACGCCTTCACGTTAAATTTTGGTCTCTAGATACGAAAGAAAATTCAAGTTACGAAACGCGAAATCTCAAAAATTCAATTAATGCGCGCTCAGATTCACGCCCCGAAACGTAAATACACTTTATCAACACACACGGGGTTAGGTTCCAGAGGTGGCCCGCGGTGGGAGAGGTCCACGAGGTAGGACAACTTTGTATTTTGCAATTGCTCTACATGTTTTAGGGCTGTAAATGCCTCACCACACACATTCTACGCTTTTCTCAGACTGGAGTTGGGCTTTTCTCGCATTTCTCTCTCGTTTGAACACTCGAACTTTCATAGATTTTCAACGGAATGTGTTGATAGTGAAGCGTGGGGGGGGGGGGTAGATGAAGTTTTGAGTAGATGAGGACGTCAGTGCACATGTGCGGAGTCACAGCTGATTTCGCTCTCAGCTCTCGGGACCAAACATGAAACGCAAAGCTGTAAATTATGGATAAATCTCGGATTACAGGCCACTTTTGACTCAAACGAAAGTGTAGACTAAGACATTGAGCTTCTGTAATTTGAAAAGTGCTAAAGTTTGTGTTATTTGGAGACCGCAAACATGTGCCCCGAGAACTCACATTATGGATATCGCTAAACTAAAACATCTCTGGAAGTGCTCCATATGACACCAAAGTGCTATGGGTGAGCAAAACAACTTGTTTTATTACCGAAATAAGGTTCAGATTGTAAAAAACATTAATTCTCCTTTAAAAGTGTGCTGTAACTCTGCCACTTGCTTGTCTCCATGGAGATATTATTGCTTTGCCTGTAATGTTCCACAGTATGGCTTTAAACTTCTCCTATCTCTACCTATTTTGCTTAGGGTTAGGGTTAGTTATTTTTTCAATAGGAGTTGTTTATATTAATTAGAAAATATCTTGAAAAACATGCATTCTTTCTATGAGTGGGCTTGCCTCTGCTCAGATCTGACATGTAACTTGGTCTGGTGACGTTTCCTGGTTTACACAGAATAAGGGAGGGCATCTGCACACAGGGAGGGCATCTGTCTTTATCACCACTGTACTTTCTTCTATGGAGAGCTTTTGTGCTTTTGCCCGCAGTTTAAAATGTCTGCTCCATGTGACATTTACAGTTTAAAACGCGAAGAACAGAAGCAGTCTGAAGAGCTCTGTGTCCGAGGAGAAAGGGAGGAGAGAGGAGAGAGGGAGATAAGACGGACAGAAAGGAGAGACGAGAGAGAGGGAGGGAGCGAAATGGGGTGAACGGGGGGTTAACGAGGGGAGTGAGGGAGTGAAATAAAAGGAACAGTGATAAAGAAGAGATGGAGAGAGGGGCAGGAGAGGAGAGAAAGAGTTAAGGCAGAGAGATGGGGAGGAGTAGGAGAGAGGGGGGTGTAATAGGGTGAACGGGGGGGGAAAGAGGAGAGAGAGAAATAAAGAGGAAACATACTGTAGATGAAGAAGATGGAAAGAGAAAGTAGAGAGGAATGGGAGAGAGGAGAAATGAGTGTTTAGATTTGATATTTGCGGAGAATGTGCTGGTTGTAGGACTAAACCAGGACTAAACCAGGACTAAACCAGGACTAAACCAGGACTAAACCAGGACTAAACCAGGACTAAACCAGGACTAAACTAGGGCTGAACCAGAACTGAACCAGAACTGAACCAGGACTAAACCAGGACTAAACCAGGACTAAACCAGAACTAAACCAGAACTGAACCAGGACTAAACCAGGACTAAACCAGAACTGAACCAGGACTAAACCAGAACTGAACCAGGACTGAACCAGGACTAAACCAGGACTAAACCAGGTCAACAAATCTGCAGTCTGAAAGTTCAACAGCAAATTCCACCCTAGAGCTCTGACTTGTCTCCAGCTCAGTCGATGTGATTCTAAGCGGACGTGATCTTCCTTTTTCCTTTTTATTTCCTGATCCCGGAGCTTCCTTTGTCACTTTATCAGGATCTCTCACTGCACAGCCCTGACCTCTGACCTCTGACCTCTGACCTCTGCTTAAAGGTCCCATATTACACGAAATTCAACAACAACTTTTTGAAGACCGTCCACCAGAAAAGTTCCACAGTGCATCTTTAAATGTTTTGTTTTTGTGGTACGACAGTTGTCACAGAAATACAGGTTCAGTCTTAAAGCAGGTGTATTCGGCAAAATCAACTTTTATCCATGTTATTGTTGTTTTCCTTCTCGTCGACCCTCTGAAGTTGTATTCGGAGTGATTTTCAAGACGCCATTTTGCCAATCAACTCTCATTTTTATTTGATTTATTTTGATAAATATTTAGATTTTATTTGGTATTTCCTGGTATTCACTGGTTGTTTAATAAAGATAAACATGATTAGGTCCAATGTGGAAAACTTTGAATGGTAGTCTGTCAGCTCCAGTGGTGGAATGTGACGTAGTACAAAAGTAAAAGTACAACACTCATGTACAATGTTTACTTAGAGAAGTACACCTACTTTTTTTTGTTACTTCTTTTTTTGTTCATAGTCTGTGATATAACAATATAATAATATTTACCAAAACTACAACCAAAACAAAATATAACAATAATTTAAAAAAGAAAAAAAAATATTATTATTTTACTTTACTTTATTATTACCATTTATGTATATATATATATATATATATTTTTTTTTTTTTTCTCTTTTTTATTATAATATATTGTGATGTGTGAGCTGCTGTGTGGATCAGTAAACTTTTGCATTGTATTTTCTTCATCGGTGACACATGTAGGATTCGACGGCGTTGTGTCGTCATTTACAAATATATCCACACTTTTTTATCGCGGATATCACTGGACTTGCTTCTTTTATTAAAGGTCCCATGGCATGAAATTTTCACTTTCTGAGGTTTTTGAATGTTAATGTGAGCTCCCCTACCCTGTTTAGGCCCCCCCCCCCCATGGCTAAAAGTTGCGAAATGTCTAAACTGAGCATTTGTGATCCTTTTCTGCGTTAGAAAAAAACAGAGCTCAAACGGGCGATTCTCAACAAGGAAACTATGTGACGTCAGCTCGAAAAATGCAGTTCCACCCCCGTCTGTCTGAACTCAGCGTATCTGTAAATCATGCCCACAGAGTTTGGACTGCGAATGCACTAGGCAATGCGAAATGCGTTTTTTTATTTGCCTGGAGGCACGTCCGAGTGTTTCTAGGCTCGGAAGTCCTTTATCTGAGCCTCTGGACCCTTGAACAGCAGTGGTTTAATTTTATTTTCTGTGGAAATGTGTTTATTTTTCAATGGAACGCTTCTCATCTCTTCCTGCGCGCAAAAACGCGGAAATGGATCAGAGCGGACAGCTGAGAGCCGAGAGCGGAGAGTTTGGCCACGCCCCCACCCTCTACTATAGGCCATCTCTGTCCTCCTCATTTGCATTCAAGCAACAACGCCCATAATGGAGTGTTCCAGAGTGACATTTATGACTCTTTCTCATCTTATCTCTCTTTCTCATGCACTGAGTGTTGATTTTGAAGAAGGATTCATTTACAGTATTGGGGAACCATTAAGGAGCCATATAAAAGCATCAAGAAGTACCATGTCATGGGATCTTTAAGTCGTTTTAGATGAATATTGCCATTTAAAATGTCCAAATTATAACGTAATTATCCATGGGTGTCGTACATTATAATGATCGCGCACACACAAGCACAGTATAGCTTCTTTAAATAGCTTTCCTTCTGTGCGTTTCTAAATTCGTCTCTGTTTGGTCCAATCTGAGTCTGGATCCTGCTCAGAACTTCATCTCCTCGTCTGCTCCATCTGAGCCTGTAAAGTTTTGTTTTATTTTCATGACTTCATTTGGAGTTTTACCGACAAAACTCTTCCTACACTCGCTGAACCGAATCACAACTGTGAGAACCGTGTTACGTCCATGTTTTCCAGTCTGTGTTCTAATGTTGTTTCCTCTTCGCAAACAGACCTGGAGTTGTGTTTTGTTTCATTCTCACATGTTTAACACATAAGAGAACACTCTGGTCCACCTTGTGATGTCATGTGGTGATACAGAAAGTGCCCCACTGTGTTTTTAAACTCCACACACCTTCACTAGAATCATTTGGATGTTTTCAGCCCTGGATTTGCCAATCTCTACTAAACAAAAGGTAAAGGTAGTTGTTAAAGCCCCAGTGTGTAGGATTCGTGGCGCATAGGTGGATAGTCGCTATTGCACTTCCTGTTTTAGCTACGGCAGACCTCGAGGGTCACCCGGGTGCGCCGTAGCGTGGACAGCTCGCGTACCCGCGCACGAACCGCGCCACTACTGTATACATAAAACACGGTCCCGTTCACTTTTTTTTTTTCTTTTCACATGAAAACACACATTCGCAATCATATATCATGACATTCTACACATCAAATGAAACCTTACAGTCTCCTCTTTTTGACTATGCAATTCATTTCCCTGCACAACAATCACTCCCCGAGCACATGGGGCTTTTATACGGAAAAGCACAAAACGAGGTTTGTTATTTTGTTGTTTGTTGTTGTTGTTTGTTGTTGTTTGACAGGTCAAACTCTGTATTTCACCATAAACTTGCTCTCAATCTGTCCGTAAGGATCCAGCGAATAAAATCCAGTGTAACAATTTAGTCCAAAACACGTGTTAGATCCATTACGAGTCTGATCCGGCAGCATGCTTGTGTTGTTTACCCAAAACCACGAGCCTTGCCGAAGGCGAAGGCGGAGCCCAAATGTCCTCTTGTATTCAAAATGGCTGCCTCTGCATGGGGAAGATCCCCCTTTTATGTGACTATATCTAAGTCCAAAAGAATACTTTGATTTCATGATGGAAGTGAAAAGGCTTGGAAAACACTGTATTTTTGTATTTTTGAATGGGTATCTTCAATTTCGGTAATTAACGGGTAAAAATCTTACACACTGTCCCTTTAAGTTAAAAACTACATGACATCACAAGGTAGATGTAGAGAGACTAATAATAAAGGATTACTCAAAATAAAACCCAACTCCAGGTGTGTTTCTGATGAGATTATAACATATTATAACATGGCTAAATTTTGTGTAATATTGGACTTTTAATATGACTTCTAAAGACACAAAAACGACATTTGAGCAGATGTAGTTTTGCTTCTTGTCCACCAGGAGGCAGCACAGTTCTATCCTGTGTCTTCACCTCACCTGACCCCTTCTCTCTCCCTCTCCCGCTCCTCTCTTCTCTCTTTACCCTCTCCTTTCTCCATCTCTCGCTCCTAACCCCTCTCCCTTTCTCTTGTTTCTACCCCATTCTCGCCTCCCCTTCAATCCCCTCTTATTCCCCTTCTTTCCCTCTTCTCTTCTCCCCTGCTCTTTCTCTTTCCCTCCTCACCCTCTCTCCCCCTCGTTCTCCTATACAGTTCTTCTTTACCTTTTCTTTCTCTCAGTGTGAACCATGTGGTCGCCAGCCTCTCGCTCCTCTCCCCCTCCTCTCTCACACCTCTCCTCCCTTCTTCTTCTCTCTCTCTCTCTCTCTTTCTTTCTCTTCTTACTCCATCCCCTCTGCCCTTCCTCTCTCTTCATATTTCTGTAATAAGTCTAATGTAGCGTAGCGTTGCTTTCAGAGCGCTGCAGCTCTGTGGACTTAATAATGTCACGCTCTCCTCCACCTCTCTCTCTCTCTCTCTTTACATCTCTCTACTCTTCCTCTCTCCTTCATCTCCTGCTTCTCACTCCTCCCCTCTCCTCCTCATCTTTCTCCTCCTCTTTTCTCCTTTCTTCTGCCCTCTCCTCCTCGCTCTCCTGCCTTCTCATCTTCTCTCTCCTGTCCTCTCTCTTCCTCTTTCTACTGCCCCTCTCTCCTTACTTCTCATCTTCTCTCCTGTCCTCTCTCTCTTCCTCTTTCTACCCCCCTCTCTCACTTCACTTCTCATCTTCTCTCTCCTGTCCTGTCTCTCTCCTCCTCTCCGCCCCCTCTCTCCTTACTTCTCATCTTCTCTCTCCTGTCCTCTCTCTCTCCTCCTCTTCCCCCTCTCTACTCTCTTTTCATCTTCTCTCTCGTGTCCTCTCTCTTCCTCTTTTTACCCCCTCTTTCTCCTTACTTCTCATCTTCTCTCTCCTGCCCCCCTCTCTCCTCCTCTTCCCCCTATCTCCTCTCTTCTCATCTTCTCTCTCCTGTCCTCTCTCTCTTCCTCTTTCTACCCCTCTCTCCTTACTTCTCATCTTCTCTCTCCTGTCCTCTCTCTCTCCTCCTCTCTTCTCATCTTCTCTCATGTCCTCTCTCTTCCTCTTTTTACCCCCTCTTTCTCCTCACTTCTCATCTTCTCTCTCCTGTCCTCTCTCTCTCCTCCTCTTCCCCCTATCTCCTCTCTTCTCATCTTCTCTCTCCTGTCCTCTCTCTTTCTCTTTCTACCCCTCTCTCCTTACTTCTCATCTTCTCTCTCCTGTCCTCTCTCTCTCCTCCTCTCTTCTCATCTTCTCTCATGTCCTCTCTCTTCCTCTTTTTACCCCCTCTTTCTCCTCACTTCTCATCTTCTCTCTCGTGTCCTCTCTCTCTCCTCCTCTTCCCCCTCTCTACTCTCTTTTCATCTTCTCTCTCGTGTCCTCTCTCTTCCTCTTTTTACCCCCTCTTTCTCCTTACTTCTCATCTTCTCTCTCCTGTCCCCCCTCTCTCCTCCTCTTCCCCCTATCTCCTCTCTTCTCATCTTCTCTCTCCTGTCCTCTCTCTTTCTCTTTCTACCCCCTCTCTCCTTACTTCTCATCTTCTCTCTCCTGTCCTCTCTCTCTCTCCTCCTCTCTTCTCATCTTCTCTCATGTCCTCTCTCTTCCTCTTTTTACCCCCCTCTTTCTCCTCACTTCTCATCTTCTCTCTCCTGTCCTCTCTCTCTCCTCCTCTTCCCCCTATCTCCTCTCTTCTCATCTTCTCTCTCCTGTCCTCTCTCTTTCTCTTTCTACCCCCTCTCTCCTTACTTCTCATCTTCTCTCTCCTGTCCTCTCTCTCTCCTCCTCTCTTCTCATCTTCTCTCATGTCCTCTCTCTTCCTCTTTTTACCCCCCTCTTTCTCCTCACTTCTCATCTTCTCTCTCGTGTCCTCTCTCTCTCCTCCTCTTCCCCCTCTCTCCTCACTTCTCATCTTCTCTCTCATGCCCCCCTCCCCACTTCTTTCTCCTGTCCTCCACCTCTTTTCTCATCCCCTCTCCTCCTCCCCTCTCTCCTCATCCTCTCTCTCTCTCCTCCTCTTGCTCCTCATTCTCTCTCTTCCTCCCTCCTCCTTCTCTCTCCTCCGTCTTTCTCTCTCTTTCTCTCCTCCATTTTTCTCTTTCTCTCCCCCACCTGCTCTTCTTCTCTCCCTTCTCCTCCCTCTCTTCATTTTACAGACTGTAACCTATTTTCCACTCTCGCTCCGGTCTAAAAGTCCACACCACACTTTTGTTTTTGTTTTGATTCTATCGTTTATAAAAAATCTTTAACACATTCAGAATCTTATTATTATCTGATTTTAGACGTTCACGTTCTTTCAGATAACGGTCCCTCTGATCCCTCACAGCAGATTGTGTTTGCGCGTTCCTCACGTCATTTAAATCATCTTAAAGATCCGGAAATCAGATCATAATCAGATTTCGGTGCTGCTGATCCAATAACTCTCCTGACCAACGAACAAGCTTCAAACTCCGTCTGAAACGATTGAAAACCTGAGGATAAAGTATGTGCAGTGGACAAAAAACAGTTACGTATTGAGTTCCATCTCTTAAAATTAAAGTACTAAAATGGAAACAAAAATATGAACTCAAATGAATAAAATATTGTGAGGCCAAAATAGGAAACTGAACTGAAGTGTACATTAGATATGAGGATATATTATTATATTAGGATATATATATATATATATATGTATATATATATATATATATATTATTAGGATATATTATTATATTAGGATATATATTATTAGGATATATTATGTTCACGTCTCGTATCTCGTCTCATCTGGTGGAAATTGTGTCGCGTCTCGTCCCTCGTAAACCGAAAAGTCCTTCAGTCTCATTCAGTGCTTTTTCCTCTCCTCTTTAAACGTCCTTTTCAGCTGTTCTATAGTACTATAGTACTATAGTACTATAGTACTATAGTATTATAGTACTATAGTACTATAGTATTATAGTACTATAGTACTTACTCTCTGAAGTTGTATTTGGGGTGATTCGTGCATGTTTTTTGTCATCTTTACGAAATATCGTAATAACACTGTATATCCAATTACAACTACTGCTACTACTACTACTACTACTACTACTACTACAGCTACTACTGCTACTGCTACTACAACA
>JAVJIX010000245.1:350000-365000 GCA_036785185.1 Paratrypauchen microcephalus | reverse complement strand
CGTCGCTGCTAGCCTCAGCCGTGACTCAAAAACACGACTAAGAGCAAATCAGGCAGGAAAAGAACAGGTAGAGATGGTTTACAGAGGGATCCATGTGCCGGCTGCATTTCCACAAACTCACTCGCCTGTTCAGTTATAAAGGCTCAGGGTACTCAGGGTACACCGGTGAAGCTGCTGCTGCTAATAGCAAACCAGGAAATAGACCCGCACGCGGTGTTTTAATCCTGGTTTAGACCTGGTCTAGTCCTGGTTTAGTCCAGGTCTAGACCTGGTCCAGTCCTGGTTTAGTCCTGGTTTAGTCCAAGTCTAGACCTGGTCCGGTCCTGGTTTAGTCCAGGTTTAGTCTTGGTCCAGTCCAGGTTTAGACCTTGTTTAGACCTGGTCTAGACCTGGTTTAAATTTAGTCCTGGTCTGGCAAAGGTCCCTTAGCCAATCAGGAAGCAGAACACAATGTTATATACATGTTATATAAAAGTTACACTATAAAAAAAAATAGAAATTGGAAAAAAAAAAATCAGGAGTCAAAACACGTTTTGAAGACATTCAAAAATTAATTTTGCATGATTTTCAGTCTGTATAAAATGTTATCTCAGAATTAAAAATAAATAAATATCGGTGTCGGCCAATATCAGCAACATTAATATCGGATATCGGTATCGGCCAAAATGTTCACATCGGTGCATCCGTACTTTAAAGCAGACAGACTTTTCACCACAGCTGTTTCCCTTTGCCGTTTACTCAGCTGAAGTTGTGTTTGGAGTGATTCACGTCTTAATTAGGGACCGAGCCCGAAGGGGGACGAAGGTCCCTATTGTTGTTGCTTTGTTTCCGTATTATTAGGGACCGAGCCCGAAGGGGGACGAAGGTCCCTATTGTTGTTGCTTTGTTTCCGTATTATTATTATTATTCTTGTTCATACACGCTGGGGCAATTTTGAGCATGTTCCCATGCTTCAAAACGAACGAAACTTTGCACGGGCATCACAAAGTGCTGCCAGTACGACCACACAAAGTCCCGTCCCCCAGTGACCCCCAGGAGCTCGATAGCGCCCCCTAGCGCGTTGTCTTTCGGGGCTGGCATACCGTTTAAGATAGGCGCACGAAATTCGGTAGGGACGTGTATCTCAATAAGACGAACAAACGCCTCACTGCAATGTCATGGCCACGCCCAACAGGAAGTGAGATAATTGGGCTTTTGTGTGATTTTTGGGTATTGGACATAGAATGGAATTTGAAACACTTCTCCTACACCGTACCTCAGATAGGCTTAAATTTCGGTGAACATAATCTTAAGACGTTGGAGATGTTAAATTGCGAAGGATTTTCAAATAGGCGGTAATATGACGATACGGCGGATCGATAAAGTTAGGTATTTATTGAATGGGAGTGATGAGTTATGAATGGGAGGTATTTGTTGCTAGGCAACGCCCTGATCAAAGGTCTTTGATCTTTGTACCTTTGATCTGATATAGCTGCAAGCAGCAATGTGGGGACAAGCATCGAAGGTTCATGTAGGCCTCAGCATGTAGGCCACATGCAGGGTCTGACAGGGTCTAACAGAGTCTGACAGGGTCTGACAGGGTCTGACAGGGTCTGACAGGGTCTGACAGGGTCTGTTCTGACAGGGTATCTACAATGTCATGGCCACGCCCAACAGGAAGTGAGATAATTGTGCCAGGCACACGAAATTTGGTATGGGTGTGCATCTCAGTAAGACGAACAAACGCAGGTGCGAGGTCCCGACCAACGCCGCTTGCGGCTTTAATTAGGGACCGAGCCCCGAAGGGGGACGAAGGTCCCTATTGTTGTTGCTTTGTTTCCCTATTATTATTATTATTAGGGACCGAGCCCCGAAGGGGGACGAAGGTCCCTATTGTTGTTGCTTTGTTTCCCTATTATTATTATTATTATTATTATTATTCTTGTTCTTGTTCACACTCGCTGGGGCAATTTTGAGCATGTTCCCATGCTCCAAAACGAACGAAACTTTGCACGGGCATCACAAAGTGCTGCCAGTACGACCACACAAAGTCCCGTCCCCCAGTGACCCCCAGGAGCTCGATAGCGCCCCCTAGCGCGTTGTCTTTCGGGGCTGGCATACCGTTTAAGATAGGCGCATGAAATTCGGTAGGGACGTGTATCTCAATAAGACGAACAAACGCCTCACTGCAATGTCATGGCCACGCCCAACAGGAAGTGAGATAATTGGGCTTTTGTGTGATTTTTGGGTATTGGACATAGAATGGAATTTGAAACACTTCTCCTACACCGTACCTCAGATGGGCTTAAATTTTGGTGAACATAATCTTAAGACGTTGGAGATGTTAAATTGCGAAGGATTTTCAAATAGGCGGTAATATGACGATACGGCGGATCGATAAAATTAGGTATTTATTGAATGGGAGTGATGAGTTATGAATGGGAGGTATTTGTTGCTAGGCAACGCCCTGATCAAAGGTCTTTGATCTTTGTACCTTTGATCTGATATAGCTGCAAGCAGCAATGTGGGGACAAGCATCGAAGGTTCATGTAGGCCTCAGCATGTAGGCCACATGCAGGGTCTGACAGGGTCTGACAGAGTCTGACAGGGTCTAACAGAGTCTGACAGGGTCTGACAGGGTCTGACAGGGTCTGACAGGGTCTGTTCTGACAGGGTATCTACAATGTCATGGCCACGCCCAACAGGAAGTGAGATAATTGTGCCAGGCACACGAAATTTGGTATGGCTGTGCGTCTCAGTAAGACGAACAAACGCAGGTGCGAGGTCCCGACCAACGCCGCTTGCGGCTTTAATTATTATTATTATTATTATTAGGGACCGAGCCCGAAGGGGGACGAAGGTCCCTATTGTTGTTGCTTTGTTTCCGTATTATTATTATTATTCTTGTTCATACACGCTGGGGCAATTTTGAGCATGTTCCCATGCTTCAAAACAAACGAAACTTTGCACGGGCATCACAAAGTGCTGCCAGTACGACCACACAAAGTCTCGTCCCTGGGGGACCTGGGGGTCCCTGGGAGACCCCCCACTGGGGGACCCCCAGTGGGGGGTCTCCTAGACCGTACCTCAGATGGGCATAAATTTTGGTAAGCATAATCTTAAGACGTTGGAGATGTTAAATTGCGAAGGATTTTCAAATAGGCGGTAATATGACGATACGGCGGATCGATAAAGTTAGGTATGGAATTTGAAACACTTCTCCTACACCGTACCTCAGATAGGCTTAAATTTTGGTGAACATAATCTTAAGACGTTGGAGATGTTAAATTGCGAAGGATTTTCAAATAGGCGGTAATATGACGATACGGCGGATCGATAAAATTAGGTATTTATTGAATGGGAGTGATGAGTTATGAATGGGAGGTATTTGTTGCTAGGCAACGCCCTGATCAAAGGTCTTTGATCTTTGTACCTTTGATCTGATATAGCTGCAAGCAGCAATGTGGGGACAAGCATCGAAGGTTCATGTAGGCCTCAGCATGGAGGCCACATGCAGGGTCTGACAGGGTCTGACAGAGTCTGACAGGGTCTGACAGGGTCTGACAGGGTCTAACAGGGTCTGACAGGGTCTGACAGGGTCTGACAGGGTCTGTTCTGACAGGGTATCTACAATGTCATGGCCACGCCCAACAGGAAGTGAGATAATTGTGCCAGGCACACGAAATTTGGTATGGCTGTGCGTCTCAGTAAGACGAACAAACGCAGGTGCGAGGTCCCGACCAACGCCGCTTGCGGCTTTAATTAGGGACCGAGCCCGAAGGGGGACGAAGGTCCCTATTGTTGTTGCTTTGTTTCCGTATTATTATTATTATTCTTGTTCATACACGCTGGGGCAATTTTGAGCATGTTCCCATGCTTCAAAACAAACGAAACTTGCACGGGCATCACAAAGTGCTGCCAGTACGACCACACAAAGTCTCGTCCCTGGGGGACCTGGGGGTCCCTGGGAGACCCCCACTGGGGGACCCCCAGTGGGGGGTCTCCTAGACCGTACCTCAGATGGGCATAAATTTTGGTAAGCATAATCTTAAGACGTTGGAGATGTTAAATTGCGAAGGATTTTCAAATAGGCGGTAATATGACGATACGGCGGATCGATAAAGTTAGGTATGGAATTTGAAACACTTCTCCTACACCGTACCTCAGATAGGCTTAAATTTTGGTGAACATAATCTTAAGACGTTGGAGATGTTAAATTGCGAAGGATTTTCAAATAGGCGGTAATATGACGACACGGCGGATCGATAAAGTTAGGTATTTATTGAATGGGAGTGATGAGTTATGAATGGGAGGTATTTGTTGCTAGGCAACGCCCTGATCAAAGGTCTTTGATCTTTGTACCTTTGATCTGATATAGCTGCAAGCAGCAATGTGGGGACAAGCATCGAAGGTTCATGTAGGCCTCAGCATGTAGGCCACATGCAGGGTCTGACAGGGTCTGACAGAGTCTGACAGGGTCTAACAGGGTCTGACAGGGTCTGACAGGGTCTGACAGGGTCTGTTCTGACAGGGTATCTACAATGTCATGGCCACGCCCAACAGGAAGTGAGATAATTGTGCCAGGCACACGAAATTTCGTATGGCTGTGCGTCTCAGTAAGACGAACAAACGCAGGTGCGAGGTCCCGACCAACGCCGCTTGCGGCTTTAATTATTATTATTATTCTTGTTCATACACGCTGGGGCAATTTTGAGCATGTTCCCATGCTTCAAAACAAACAAAACTTTGCACAGGCATCACAAAGTGCTGCCAGTACGACCACACAAAGTCTCGTCCCTGGGGGACCTGGGGGTCCCTGGGAGACCCCCCACTGGGGGACCCCCAGTGGGGGGTCTCCTAGACCGTACCTCAGATGGGCATAAATTTTGGTAAGCATAATCTTAAGACGTTGGAGATGTTAAATTGCGAAGGATTTTCAAATAGGCGGTAATATGACGATACGGCGGATCGATAAAGTTAGGTATGGAATTTGAAACACTTCTCCTACACCGTACCTCAGATAGGCTTAAATTTTGGTGAACATAATCTTAAGACGTTGGAGATGTTAAATTGCGAAGGATTTTCAAATAGGCGGTAATATGACAATACGGCGGATCGATAAAGTTAGGTATTTATTGAATGGGAGTGATGAGTTATGAATGGGAGGTATTTGTTGCTAGGCAACGCCCTGATCAAAGGTCTTTGATCTTTGTACCTTTGATCTGATATAGCTGCAAGCAGCAATGTGGGGACAAGCATCGAAGGTTCATGTAGGCCTCAGCATGTAGGCCACATGCAGGGTCTGACAGGGTCTAACAGAGTCTGACAGGGTCTGACAGGGTCTGACAGGGTCTGACAGGGTCTAACAGAGTCTGACAGGGTCTGACAGGGTCTGACAGGGTCTGACAGGGTCTGACAGGGTCTGTTCTGACAGGGTATCTACAATGTCATGGCCACGCCCAACAGGAAGTGAGATAATTGTGCCAGGCACACGAAATTTGGTATGGCTGTGCGTCTCAGTAAGACGAACAAACGCAGGTGCGAGGTCCCGACCAACGCCGCTTGCGGCTTTAATCTTCATCTTATTCTTAATCTCTGTCTTAATCTTATTTCCAACACGTCATTTTTGCGTCTGGAAAACGCCGCTGCGCCCTGGTGTCTTAATACTCAAATTTTTTTAATACCAGTTACTTTTTAACTTTAACTTTTTACTTACTTTTTACTTTAAATTTGAGTTTTTGTTTGTTTGATTTTTGCGATTTTCCTCACAACGTTCCAAATCACATAGCGACCTGGAATGTTCCACAATATGGCATTATACAGATCTATTTTCATGCTTTGTTTTTTTACTTGATTTTACACGACGCGCCCACAGATCCGGACTTCACTCTCCTATTTGATTTTCTTAATCGGTGACACGCGCAGGTTGCAGTCGTTTCCATGAACAGGAAAGTTACACAGTGCAGCTTTAAAGGAATACTGTTTATTGGCTGAGTTGTTGCTTCCTCTTAAACACTTTTTAAATCTCGTTTTGCTCTTTTAGTGAACTGTGTAGTGTACAAAGCTCTTAAAGGAAAAGTAATGTTTTTTTTTTACAATCTGAGCCTTATTTCGGTAATAAAACAAGTTGTTTTACTCACCCATAGCACTTTGGTGTCATATGGAGCACTTCCGGAGATGTTTTAGATTAGCGTTAGGCTAACGCCGTTAGCCTAGCGCGACTTATAGCCATAGCTTGGGGCATATAATATATTCCCCGAGCATGTAATATGCCCTGTGCGGGCTCCAAATAACACAAACTTTAGCACTTTTCAAATCATAGAAGCTCAATGTCTTAGTCTACGATTTCGTTTGAATCAAAAGTGGCCTGTAATCCGAGATTTAGCCATAGTTTCGAGTAGATGAGGACGCCAGTGCGCATGTGCGGACTGTGCGCTCAGCTCCCGGGACCCAAACATGGAACGCAAAGCTGTAAATTATGGATAAATCTCGGATTACAGGCCACTTTTGATTCAAACGAAATCGTAGACTAAGACATTGAGCTTCTATGATTTGAAAAGTGCTAAAGTTTGTGTTATTTGGAGCCCGCACGGGGCATATTACATGCTCGGGGAATGCCCCGAGCTATGGCTATAAGTCGCGCTAGGCTAACGGCGTTAGCCTAACGCTAATCTAAAACATCTCCGGAAATGCTCCATACGACACCAAAGTGCTATGGGTGAGTAAAACAACTTGTTTTATTACCGAAATAAGGCTCAAATTGTAAAAAACATTACTTTTGCCTTTAAACTTTTAGTCAATTAATTGTCCCTGGTGTTTTAGTCGACTAAATCGTGTATTGATCGACTAATTATTTCATAAATGGTTTTATTTCATGAGAATACTGAAAGGTTTTGAGAGCTTTTGACAGTTTCGTAATATCTTTTAGTAAACAAGTCTATCAGTAGGGCCTGTCTTTAGCCTTCTCTTTCAGTGGAACTAAATATCTTCTGGCCTTAAAAAAAGAGCAACTGGAGATTAACTTCAAACTTAAATCCAGATCAGGATTAAACCTCAGACCGGCCCCAGAGCCGAGAAGCTCCAAAACTCCAAACTCTCTTTAGCGTCGCTCCTCTCCGACCCTCGGGAGAGAGGGAGAGATACACAGAAGAGAGGAGAGAAATGAAGGAGGGAGTCTGGGAAAAGGAGAGGAGAAGCTGGAATCTGAAATGTCCCCTGGTGCTCTCTGCAAAACTACAATTTTAAAAAGAGAACGATAATGCAGTTTATCTTCGGGCAAATTTTTAACAGAAAATTTCTGCTTTTGCTTTTTCCTCTGATAGAATCATGTTTCAGCTCTGGGGCTGGAGACTTTAGACAGAATATTTGAGGCCAGGCTGGTTCTATATTACTCAGAATTGGTGATTTTGCGGTTTAAGCCACGTTCCAAAGCTGTTCCCTCCTCAAAAACACACCTGGAGCTGGTTTTGTTAAGTTAGCAGCTCCTGTCACCTTTAGTTCAGCAGAGATCAGCAATTCTACGGCTGAAACCGTCCACATGCTCCTGGTGATGGTGTGTGGAGTTTAAAAACACGGTGGTGCACTTCCTGTTTTACCACATGACATCACAAAGTGGAACAGAGTGTTTCCTGTTTGAGAGAAGAACTAAACATGTAACTCCAGGTGTGTTTGTGATGAGGAAACATCAGAACAGAACAGGTCATATGGGCGATGGGCGATATTTCAGTTTTTCACTCATATCGTGATCTTGTGTTGATATTGAATCGTGAGCCGTGAATCATAAGAGACTCTGTGATTCTATAAATACAACTACAGTGTGACCGAGCTCATCAACACTTCTGAAAATACTCTGTCTATTCTCTCTATCTGTCCACCCCCTTCTCTCTCTCTCACTCTCTCTCTGTGTGTCTATCTCTGTCTATCTCTCTCTATCTGTCCACCCCCTTCTCTCTCTCTCTCTCTCTCTCTCTGTCTATCTCTCTCTATCTGTCCACCCCCCCTCTCTCTCTCTGTGTGTGTCTCTCTCTCTCTCTGTCTGTCTATCTCTCTCTACCTCACCTCTTACTCCGTCTCTCTCTCTCTCTCTCTGTCTTTCTGGTTGTTTCACACACACACACACACACACACACACACACACACACACACACACACACACCTCTCTCTGTCTCTCTCTCTCTCTTTCTCTGTCTATCTCTCTGTCTATCTCTGTCTATCTATCCTTCTACCTCACCTCTCTCACTCCGTCTACTCTTTCTCTTCTCTCTCTCTCTCTCTCTCCCTCCACCTCTGTCTCTCTCTGTCTATCCTTCTACCTCACCTCTCTCACTCTGTCTACTCTCTGTCTATCTCTCTATCTCTGTCTATCTCTCTGTCTGTCTGTCTGTCTCTCTATCTCTGTCTATCTATCCTTCTACCTCATCTCTCTTACTCCGTCTACTCTCTCTCTTTCTCTCTCTCTGTCTCTCTGTCTCTGTCTCTATCTGTCTATCTCTCTGTCTGTCTATCCTTCTACCTCACCTCTCTCACTCCGTCTACTCTCTGTCTTTCTCTCTCTCTCTCTCTGTCTGTCTATCCTTCTACCTCACCTCTCTCACTCCATCTACTCTCTGTCTTTCTCTCTCTCTCTCTGTCTGTCTACCTTTCTCCCCCCCCTCTCTCACTCCACCTACTCTCTCTCTCTCTCTCTCTCTCTCTCTCTCTCTCTCTCTGTCTATCTCTCTGTCTGTCTATCCTTCTACCTCATCTCTCTCACTCTGTCTACTCTCTCTCTGTCTATCTCTCTCTCTTTCTCTATCTATCTCTGTCTATCTATCCTTCTACCTCATCTCTCTCACTCCGTCTACTCTCTCTCTCTGTCTATCTCTCTGTCTGTCTGTCTATCTCTCTGTCTGTCTATCCTTCTACCTCATCTCTCTTACTCCGTCTACTCTCTCTCTCTTTCTCTCTCTCTCTCTCTCTCTCTCTCTGTCTGTCTGGTTGTTTCACACACATGCACACACCTCTCTCTCTCTCTGTCTCTCTCTCTCCTCTCTCTCTCTCCCTCCTCCTCTCCCCCCTCCCTCTCTCCATCCCTTCATTCTGTCTGTTTCCGTCTCTGGCTCTTTATGAATCAGATCTCAGCGTGGATGTGATTGGTTTCAGATAATCGAGATGATGTATGCTCTCCTCTTCTCTTCCTCTCTCCCCCTCTCTTCTCCTTCCATCATTCCCCCCATACCTCCCTCCCTGTCTCCATCTCCCCTCCTCCCTCGTTCATACACAACCTTGTACACATGCGCCCCTTCTCCTCCTCGTCTTCCCCTCTTCTGTCGCTCCTCTCTTTTTCTACTCCCTTGTTCACACACGTTTGTACCTTTCTCCACTCCACTCCTCCTTCCGTCCCTCCTCTCCCTCTCTCCTTTCTCTCCTCCTCCCTCTCCTCCCTCATTCACACACAGGACAGTTTCTCTCCCCTGCTCCTCTCTCCCCCTCTCTCTTTCCTCTCCTCCTCCCTCTCTTCCCTCGTTAACACCTCCTCTTTCTCTCCTCCCCCCTCTTTCTTCGTTCACACACTCTATTACCCCCACCCCTCCCTCTATTCCCTCATTCACACACACTCTTATCTCCTTCTCTTCCTCTCCACTCTCTCCTCTCCTCCTTCGTTCACACACTCTGCTCCCCTCCTCTCCTCCCTCATTCATGCACCGCCCTCCCTCTCCTCCCTCTTTCTCTCTTCCCTCTCTCTCTCTCTCCATGTTCAGATTAGTCGTCCGCTCACGTCTTTCACAGCCGCAGTCACACGCCGTCATGCAGCTCACCTCTCCTCCATTCACCAACCCCTCTTCTCTCTCTCTCCTCCTCCTCCTCCTCCCTCGTTCACACAATCTCACGTTCCTCACAGCTGCAGCACGAGCGTAAACATCTCCATTTCACTCCTCCGCTGTCCTCCTCTCCCTCTCTCCTCCTCTCTCTGTTCTTCTTGTGCTCCATGGGTTTGGCGGCGCAATCCTCCTCTCCTCTCTCCTCCTCTCTCTCTCTCCCCCCATCTCTCCATCCTCTTCGTGCTCCATGCGCTTGTTGGAGTAACCATCTCTCCTCCTCTCCTCCTCTCTCTCTCTCCCCATCTCTCCATCCTCTTCGAGCTCCATGCGTTTGTTGGAGTAACCCTCTCTCTCTCTCTGTCTCTCCTCCCTCTCCTCTCTCACTCTTACTCCCTCTTTCGTTCACCTTCTCTCCGTTCTTCTCCTCCGTTCTCGGCTCGGTGTGTATGGAATAACGCAGGTCATGTTTTGGGACAGAAAACACGGAATGGGTAATTCCCACCGGAGACCGAAGGGACGCCACAGACCCAAGTCCGGCTCAGGTTCGGAATTTTCAACCGTTTTTTGTTTAATCACAAAAAAAAGAAAAAAAATCACAGAAAAATCACTGATGCGTTCTCGTACGTGTCACTCAAAGTACAAAGCGAAACGTGAATTCTCAGCACAGAAATTCTGATCTGATGAGATGATTTTGGATGTTTCTCTGCGTCTCTGGTTTGTGCGTCGTCTGCTCCTCAAACTACAACAGTTTTGTCCATATTTATATTTATTTTTACGTTTCTTTCAAATTCTGCTGTTTGATTCTGTGTGTGTTGATGGCATTCTTCTCATTGGCGCATTTACTTATCATTTAGTTTATCAAAAATCTATTTCAGTCCTGGTTTAGTCCTGGTTCAGTCCTGGTTCAGTCTCAGTTTAGTCCTGGTTCAGTCCTGGTTCAGTCCTGGTTCAGTCCTGGTTTAGTGCTGGTTTAGTCCTTGAGATTTAGTCCAATTTAAGACCTGGTTCAGTCCTGGTTCAGTCTCAGTTCAGTCCTGGTTCAGTCCTGGTTCAGTCCTGGTTCAGTCTCAGTTCAGTCCTGGTTCAGTCCTGGTTTAGTCCTGGTTCAGTCCTGGTTCAGTCCTGGTTCAGTCCTGGTTCAGTCTCAGTTCAGTCCTGGTTCAGTCCTGGTTCAGTCTCAGTTCAGTCCTGGTTCAGTCCTGGTTTAGTCCTGGTTCAGTCCTGGTTTAGTCCTGGTTCAGTCTCAGTTCAGTCCTGGTTCAGTCCTGGTTTAGTCCTGGTTCAGTTCTGGTTCAGTCCTGGTTCAGTCCTGGCTCAGTCCTGGTTTAGTCCTGGTTCAGTCCTGGTTCAGTTCTGGTTCAGTCCTGGTTCAGTCCTGGTTCAGTCTCAGTTCAGTCCTGGTTTAGTCCTGGTTCAGTCCTGGTTCAGTCCTGGTTTAGTCCTGCTTCAGTCCTGGTTCAGTCTCAGTTCAGTCGTGGTTCAGTCCTGGTTTAGACCTGGTTCAGTCCCGGTTCAGTCCTGGTTCAGTCCTGGTTCAGTCCTGGTTCAGTCCTGGTTTAGACCTGGTTCAGTCCTGGTTCAGTCTCAGTTCAGTCCTGGTTCAGTCCTGGTTTAGTCCTGGTTCAGTCCTGGTTCAGTCCTGGTTTAGTCCTGGTTCAGTCCTGGTTTAGACCTGGTTCAGTCCTGGTTCAGTCCTGGTTCAGTCTCAGTTCAGTCCTGGTTCAGTCCTGGTTCAGTCCTGGTTCAGTCCTGGTTCAGTCTCAGTTCAGTCCTGGTTCAGTCCTGGTTCAGTCCTGGTTCAGTCCTGCTTCAGTCTTGCTATTTCTCTTTCAGTTCATCCAAAATCAATATTGTTTCCAGACACTTTTATAGATCACATTTAAAAGTGTTTTGTACATTTCACAGATAACGTTCACGAGAATTCTTATATTATATTATTATATATGTATTGCGTCTCCAGACCTCAGAGCTCAGACTTAAAGACGACGACGCTTCGTCCGTGTGGAATCAGCATTTTCAGTGACAGCAGCAGCCTCCCGTTTCTCTCGCTTCTGCTCATGCACATCATTTTGTATAAGCTGTAATCATTTGGATTGTTTTGATTGTTAATTTCTTATGTAAAATAAATGTGCATCATTTTTTAAGTTAATTTAAGCTATAATCAGTGCTGTTGTTGTGTCCTTGAGCAAGACACTTCACTTTGCCCGTGTGAGCGGTGAGTTCTACAGTAAATTTCTATATCATGATTTCATGTAAGTTTTTGTTGTTTTTGTTGTTGTTTTTTGGGGTTATCATTTTGGGTTTAGCTTAATCATGAGTCTATCTAGCTACCGTCAGGGCTGTTGTTGTGTCCTCGAGCAAAACACTCACTTTGGGAGTGGTGGGTTCTAAGATTTCTATTTCATGATTTCTTTCCAAGATTTTAATATCTAACAATTGTGATAATACTGGTTGTTTTTGGCTTATATAAAATACACGTGCATCAAAGTTCACGAGTGTGTGAAGCTGTAACCAGTGCTGTTGTTGTGTCCTTGAGCAAAACACTAATTGGAGGGTTGTGGGTTCTAAGGTCGAATTCTATATGAAGATTTGGATATTGTGACGGAGTAGCTCTGTCAAAGCCCGTGCACACCACTTACACGGTTTTCATTCATTTTGCTGTTTTCCACTCCCGCTCCCCGTCTGTCCACAATGTTCGCCGCTACAGTAATCCCTCGTTTATCGCGGGGGTTAGGTTCCAGAAATAACACGCAATAAGAGAAATCCGCGAAGTAGGACAACTTTATATTTTACAATTATTCTACATGTTTTAAGGCTGTAAATGCCTCACCACACACATTATACACTTTTCTCAGACTGGAATTAACCTTTTCTCACATTTCTCTCTCGTTTAAACACTCAAACTTTCATAGATTTTCAAGAAAATGTATTAATAGTGACGCGTGGGGGGAGACACGACTCCGGGAGCCCCGCTGGACGTGCGAGGAGCATTGCCACGTCCCGGGACGCGACGCGCACCAACCCCTTGGAGAAGTGCGCGACACGTGCACCCCTCATCGTGGTCAAATCGTGACAGAGCAGCACGACCGGCGCGAGGCCGCGCGTACACCGGGGCTGCGAGCACGAGATCGAACCGCGGCGCCCGGACCGCGTCCTCTCAGCCCGAGCCACAAACCGAACATGCACAAACGAACGCAAGAGCCGCACGAAACCAGCAAATGGAGAGACTTAATCCTGGTTTAGTCCACGACCAGTCCAGGTTTAGACCTGGTCTAGACCTGGTTTAGTTCTGGTCTAGACCTGGTTTAGACCACGTTTAGTCCTGGTCTAGTCTCTTAGCCAATCAGGACGCAGAACACAATGTTACACTATAAAAAAATAAATTTTAAAAATCCGCGAAACAGCGAGGCCGCGCAGAGTGAACCGCGATAGAGCGAGGGACCACTGTATTTATTTACCGTCCGTTCACCACCGCAGTAGTCTTGGGTGCACACTGGTCCACTGTTGAGTCATCCACATCCATAACTTTGTTTTCCAATAAACTCCAAACCAGTATCCATCTCCCGTTCACAGCGCTCACTGCCAAACTGAGCACCGATCGCACTTCCTTTTTCTTTCGTTACGCGCGGGACATTGGTGTCTGAGGTCACTGTGTCGTCATCAGAAATATAGGTAAATCATCAATATTATTATTACTGGTGCTGCTACAGGTGCAGGGACATGGGCATGTTGCACACTGTATTCCTATGTATTTTCTATATTTTTTGTTATTATTAAATGGGTTTTAATGGAGGAGACCCAGTATTCTTGTGTTAATTGGCTTAGGGGAGGAGCCTCGGTGGATTAAAGGGCCCACTCTCCCTCAGTCAGTCGGGACCTGGAGCCGTACAGAGAAGGTAACAGCCGAGCTTATGATTTATGGAGCAGCTTTCTGCGGTTGTGTGTATATATTGTAAATATCTTTTGTTGTTTCACTGTCTTGTATATAGCACTCTTCAGACTTTCTGCTTTTGGGAACTTCCTTAATTAAATAAACAAAACATCCTTCTGACTACGCCATCGTAATTACATTAGACACAGATCTATAGTAATTTTGTTCATTTTGGTTGTTTATTGCTTTTATAAAACACTTTTACATTAAATTCATTCAAATCTATTGAGCTCTATCCAGGGCTTTTGTTGTGTCCTTGAGCAAAACACTAATTTTCCTGTGAGTGGTGAGTTCTATAGTGGATTTCTATATCATGATTTTAATATATGGTAATTTTTGTTTCATTTTGGTTATTTATTGCTTTCGTGGTTCTGTCCGGCTCCAACCACGGCTGCTGTTGTGTCCTTGAGCAGAACACTTTCTTTATCATGAGTTCTTAAAAGCTTTTAATTATTTTGTTCATTTTGGTTGTTGATTTCTTATATTAAATAAATTTACAAGCATGTAAAGCTATAATCAGTGCTGTTGTTGTGTCTTTAAGCAAGACACTCGACTTTTACTGTGGGAGGGGTGGGTTCTATAGTAGGTTTCTATATGATTTTTTGTAAGCTATTAATCTACTGGATAATTGTGTGTTATATTATTGTAAAATGTAAAATCTATGGCGTCAAAATTAATTCAAGGCAATCGAGCTGCAGTCAGGGCTGCTGTTGTGCTCCTGAGCAAAACACTTTGCCAGCGGGAGTGGTGGGTTCTATCATCGATGTCTGTGTAACGGTTTCAAATAAACTTTTTCAAAATCATTTTCATCATTCAAATTCTTTGGATAAATTCTTACTAGCTCCATCAGCGCTTTGGTTAGATCAGGTTTATGTCCAGATTAGTCCTGATTAAGTCCTGGTTTAGGACTGGATTAGTCCTGGTTTAGACCTGGTTTAGTTCTTGTAAGGTGTATTCAGTTATTTTAGTCCTGGTTTAGTCCTTGTTAATCCATGTCCAGTCCTGTTTAGTTCAGGTTCAGTCCTGCTTTAGTCCTGGTTTAGTCCTGCTTTAGTCCTGCTTTAATTCTGGTTTAGTCCTGGTTTAGCCCTAGTTTAATCCTGGTTCAGTCCTGCTGTAGTCCTGGTTTAGTCCTGGTTCAGTCTTGCTTTAGTCCTGCTTTAATCCTGGTTCAGTCCTGCTTTAGTCCTGGTTTAGTCCTGCTTTAGTCCTGGTTCAGTCTTGCTTTAGTCCTGCTTTAGTCCTGGTTCAGTCTTGCTTTAGTCCTGCTTTAGTCCTGGTTCAGTCCTG
>JAVJIX010000245.1:332500-337500 GCA_036785185.1 Paratrypauchen microcephalus | reverse complement strand
CCATCTACTCCTCCCCCTTCTCTCTGTCTACCCCCGTCTTTCTTCTCTTTTTCTCTGCCCCTCTCTCCTTCCTTCCTTCCTTCCTTTCTTCCTTCCTTCCTTCCATCCATCTGTTTCCTCTCTCTCTCTCCTCCCATCCTCTCTCTTTCCAGTCAGCAAACATAAACTAAACCTCTTCTTATAGTTTCCTCTCCCTCACCTCTGTCTCCCTTTCTCTCTCTCTCCCTCTTTCTTTAGCACCCCCTCTCCTCTCTCTCTCTCTCTCTCTCTCTGTACTCCACTCTCTCTCCTCTCTCCCTCCCCCTTTCTGTCCCTCTTTCCTCCATCTGCCCCCCTATCTCTCTCCAGTGAACAGACAAAAACTACCTCTCCTTTTATCATTTCTGACCCCTCACTCCCTCGCTATCTCCCTCTCTCTCTCTCTCTCTTTCCAGTCAGTAGTTCACTGTCCCTCCTTTTCTTCTTTTCAAACTCTTCTTTGCTCTCTCTCTCTCCCTCTCTCCTCAGTCAGCAGACACAAACCTCTTCCCCTCCTCCTTTTAGTTTCCACTCTCTCTCTCCCTCCTTCCTCTCTGTCACACTGGAGTTATAAACCCGACCGACCCAGAGACCGGGATAAAAACCAGGACCAAACCAGGACCAAACCAGGACTAAACCAGGACTAAACCAGGACTAAACATGGCTCTTTTCTGGACTCGACCCGGTAAGAAGTGTATGATTTGTTTCATTCATTTTTAATAGAAAAAACTTGTGAAAAATAGAGCGAGAGAAACAGAGACACAAACAATTTGACAGAACGGTGATAAGAAGAGTAGAGGAATGTTTGACTTCTGCTTCTGCGCTGTGATTGGTCAGTTTATGAGATGAGGTCATGTGGTGTTATGATTGATACTTTGTGGCTGGGGGTGTTCTACATGTTCTGTATCTCTATGGTGCAATGTCCGGCAGTTGCCATGGAGACACAACATGCGCACATTAACAAAAGCTGAAAAAGAAACTTTTAAGACTGTCTGAAAACAAAATGAATTCAAACCGCACGTTTTCAGGAGCCTGTCATCAGTGTGAGCAGTGCCTACAGTTAGCTTCTGAAGATACATGTATGAATTCATAAGTTGTATTTGTTGTTTAATCTGGTCTTACATTGTTCACAACCAGCTTCATTAACAAAGATCATGAACAGTTTTTTTTTTTTTTTTTTGCTTTCCACCTTGTTATACAGTGGTCTCTCGCTCTATCGCGGTTCACTGTTCGCGGCCTTGCTGTTTCGCGGATTTTTTTATTTTATTTTATTTTATATATTTTTTAGTGTCACATTTTCTTTTAGAGTGTAACATTGTGTTCTGCGTCCTGATTGGCCAAGAGACTGTAGACCTTTGCCGACTGATAGATGGGGGACGCGGGGGGGACCAGGACTAGACGAGAACTAAACGTGGACTAAACCAGGTCTAGAACAGAACTAAACCAGGTCTAAACCTGGACTGGTCCTGGGCTAAACTGGGACTAGACCAGGTCTAAACCAGGATTAAATCACTCCGTGCGGCTCTTTGCTGGTTTCGTGCGTGTTCGGTTTGTGGCTCGGGCTGAGAGGACGTGGTCCTGAGGGGGAGGCATGGTCTAGGCTCCGCAGTTCGATCTCGTGCTCACGGCCTCGCACCGGTCGTGCTGCTCTGTCACGGATTTGACCACACGCACTTCTCCAAGGGGTTGGTGCGCGTCGCGTCCCGGGACGTGGCAGTGCCGCTGGTCCTTCCTGCGGATCCAGTGACTCATGTCTCCGCTCCGCTTGCGCGTCCGGCGGGGCTCCCGACGGAGCCCCCATGCTTCACTATTAATACATTTGTGTCCCACCATGGAAGCTGAGGGCGCATGCCGGCATTACAGATTCTCAGGAAATGCGTTTTTTGTGGGGTTTTTTCTCCAAATTTGTGATTTTCGTTTTTTACCATAATGTGCTAGTTGAGATCATGATGAAGCCTCTCCATGTTTCAGATAACAGCATTAGTGACGTTAAAAACATACATTTTTAATTTCAAAAATGCTTGTTAGGCAAGGAAGGCTGAAGAGACCAAACTTTGAGAAGCTGTTTCTGGAATTTCTGGGATCTGCCATGGCTGCTTTCAAATAGAGATAACTTTTTAAAATATGGTCAGATTTTCACATGTAAGACATCATTGGAAAGCTTAGAAGCTGTACTTTCAGAATCTGTGAATAACTCAAAACGCCTCCGCGACAACTTGGTATTGGTTTTCCTGCGGTTGGACACATTTTGTTGAAAATCTACGAAAGTTTGAGTGTTTAAACAAGACAGAAATGTGAGAAAATGTTAATTCCAGTGTTTTAAGGCATTTACAGCCTTAAAACATGTAGAATAATTGTAAAATATAAAGTTTTTCGCGGATTTCACTCATTGCGGGTTATTTCTGGAACCTAACCCCCGCGATAAACGAGGGATTACCGTAATCATCAAAAACATGTCTGAAGAGGTGTTAGGTCATCCATGCATGTTTGAGTAATTTAGTGATCTCTCCTGGACCCTATTCATGCCATAAATAAACAAAAACATGATACAAACCTGATGTGATGTGCAGTCGTTTCATTACGACGCTGAGGTGTTGTGGCAGTGTTCTGAAGGGGGAGTGACTTAGCGCAGGGAGCTCTATCTCTCTGTTCTTCCCTCTCTTCCTCTTCCCTCTCTTCCTCCTCCCTCTCTTCCTCCTCCCTCGTTCCTCTCTCACATTGAGGTCAGTGTGTCCGGCTCTGTTCACGCTTCAGTTTAGACTCAACATGACAACTCAACTAAACAACTCACCTCTCTGTCCTCTTTCCTCTCTCTCTCTCTCTCTTTTTCATTCCTCTCTCTCTCTCTCTCTTTTCATTCCTCTCTCTCTCTCTGTCCTCTCCCTGTTTCCTTTCATTCTCCTTTCTCTTTCCCTATGTATCTCTCTTGCCTGTTTCCTCTTTCCACTATTTATCTGTCTCTTTGCTCGCTCTTTCTTCCCCTTTTCTCATCTCTCTTCTCTCTCCACTAGCCTTCACCCCTCTCTCTTTCCTTTTCCAGTTGTGCTAAGTTATGCTCTCTCTCCTCTGTTTTCCTCTCACCCTTTCTCTTCTTCTCTCTCCCTTTCTGTCCTCTATTTATCACTCCTCTCTATCTCTCTCTCCTCTCATCTCTCTCTCTCTCCTCTCCTCTTCTCACTCGCTCGTCTTCATCCCTCTCTCCTTCACTTCACAGCTCAGTCCTCTTTTTAAAATTCTCCTCACAAAAACTGGACTCTTAGGTCTTTGACCTTTTGACCGTTTGAGATTTTAAAAACATTTTAAAACTTTTCCCTGAACCTCTTTTAAACTTTTGCTGCAGTTTCACATTTTCCAGATTTGTCAGTGTTTCCAGATTTGTGGTTTTGTGTTTGGGTGACGCTAGAGTTTTATTTCCATTATTCCATGTTTATTCTTGGAAAATTTGACAGATTTTTGGTTTTCTGCTGAATTATCTGGAACAATGTGTGTTTAAACTGCTTCATTCTAGATCAGGGGGGCAATTATTTTTCCCCAGAGCAATAAAACAAGTAGTTTTACTCACCAATAGCACTTTGGTGTCATTTGGAGGAGTTTCGTAGAAGTTATGTTGTAGCCGTTCTGTTCTACTAATGATCCCGTATCCGTTAGCGTGAGTGCTCGGGGCATTACTTTGCGGTGTCCAAATAACACAAACTTTAGCACTTTTCAAATCACAGAAGATCGCTGTGTCAGCGTAGACTTTTAGTAGATTCCAAAACGGCCTGAAACCCGATATCGCAACAGAAAAGTAAAGTTCAGAGCGGTGTTAGCTTCTTTCGGACTAGCGGTGTTTACAAAACAGCTGAGTTCACGCATGCGCACTGTCCTCTCTGATGACGTCATCAAATGAAACTATAGCTGCATATCGGGTTTCAGGCCGCTTTGGAATCCACTAAAAGTCTACCCTGACACAGCGATCTTCTGTGATTTGAAAAGTGCTAAAGTTTGTGTTATTTGGAGATTTTGAAGAAGGATTCATTTACAGTATTAGGGAACCATTAAGGAGCCATATAAAAGCATCAAGAAGTACCATGTCATGGGACCTTTAAAATCCCATTTATTTTATTTTATTTTATTGGTTTATTTGACAGGGATAGTGTACATTAATTAACATATCTGTAAATGTACCAGAATTAGCCATCATCATCAGAATGTTCAAAATCTGGAATGGAGGCGACTAGAGACAAAGTGAATCATAACAGATTTGGTGATTAACCAATTAACAAATCTAAAACAGTTTCATGCCATAACAAAAAAATGAACAACAATTTAGATTTTCCCAGGTACATATTAGTTAATTTGCTTTTCTGTTAAAAATATACATAATTTTCTGACCTTAAAATTGTATTTGAGCTTCAGAAATAGTATTATTCATGATGAAATGTGTAATCTGTAAATTAAGTGGACTCTTTTTCCTTTTCTTTTCTGTAAAGATTTGTCCAGTAAAACCTAAAAATATGGATTTTCTTTTGTCAAAAATGCTTAAAGTTGATCATAATCTCGTTTTAAATGAGCAAATAATGTAAAACACAATTGTAAATATTTTTAAACTGGACTCTGATATACAGTGGTACCTCACCTTACGAAAGACAAGTTACGAAACGCCTTCACGTCAAATTTTGGTCTCTAGATACGAAAATACGAAATCTCAAAAATTCAGTTAATGCGCGCTCAGATGCACGCCCCGAAACGTAAATACACTTTATCAACACACACGGGGTTAGGTTCCAGAGGTGGCCCGCGGTGGGAGAGGTCCACGAGGTAGGACAACTTTGTATTTTGCAATTGTTCTACATGTTTTATGGCTGTAAATGCCTCACCACACACATTCTACGCTTTTCTCAGACTGGAGTTGGGCTTTTCTCGCATTTCTCTCTTGTTTGAACACTCGAACTTTCATAGATTTTCAACGGAATGTGTTGATAGTGAAGCGTGGGGGTAGA
>JAVJIX010000245.1:160000-327500 GCA_036785185.1 Paratrypauchen microcephalus | reverse complement strand
CAAGTAGGCACTCACAAATGTACACAAATGTTCTTCTCATCATGCGGAAATAGTATATAAACTCCGTATCAGTGAAGTGCCAAAGCACGTAGCAATCCCACCACTCTTATCTGCGACTCCGCACCAACACGTTCATTTCTACGGACGTTGCTGCCACTGCCCCACAAAACGCCGTGGCCTTCTCCTTCTCTTTCTCCATCTCCTCCTTTAAACAAATACGCTGTACATGTTTTGGCTCCAGTACGACAGCAACTTTAGGCGACTTCCGTAAACACTGAGCACGCTCGCTGCACGTGACCTCGTCGTGTCCTCCAAGGCGCATGCGGGACACTTTTGGGGCGTTTAACGTTCACACTGGAGATCACATACAACGGCCTTGCAAAAAAAAATCTGATTTCACAAAAAAATCGGAATTGAGCATTAAGCCCTGCAGTGTGAACGTAGTCTATGTCTCCCGGCTGGCCTGGGAACACCTTGGGGTCCCCCCGGAGGAGCTGGAGGAAGTGTCCGGGGTGAAGGAAATCTGGGAGTCCCTGCTTAGACTGTTGCCTCCGCGACCCGGCCCCGGATAAGTGGAAGAAAACGGATGGATGGGGTCCATGGAGATGTTAGTACTTTGCCTAGAATGTTCCTCAGTATTAAACATTTGAAAACGCCTGCTTAATATGAGCGGCCTCGCCTCTCCACAGATCTGACCTGTAGTGGGGTCACCGATCTAGTACTTGGATTAGAGACTGCTGGGAATTCCAAGTGCCACAGTGGGGCACTAGTGGCAAAATTATTGTCATGTCATTAGGCAAGGCACTTCAGCCACATCCTAGTGTGAAAGTGGAGTGTGTGAGTGTCGGTCAGTATCGGTCAGAGTGCACCAGAGCAGCTAGTGGAGTGTGTGAGTGTCGGTCAGTGTCGGTCAGTGTGCACCAGGGCAGCTAGTGGATACAACAGTGGGTGAGGAGTGACACAATAAAGGGACTTGTATCATGTGGAAAAGTGCTGTATAAGACTAATGCATTATTCTAACAGTGTCTCACATGGAGACCAGCAGCTGGCTGAACATCCACCAGAAAAGTGACATAGTGCTGCTTTAGTTAAGAATAGCTGTAAGCAGTGGTGAAAGTAAAGCGGTGCGCACCGGAACGCAGCACCGGTATAAAATTCACAGCCGGTACGCAGCACCGCTAAGAGAATATGGTTAATGGTGGCCAAAACCCACATTTGAAAAAAAAAGTAAGGTGCACTATTTAAGTAGAAAACACAAACAACCACACTATGCCATTCGAGAATAACTGAAAGCTCCCCGAAACTCTCATGCAGAGATATCTGCAGTGTGTTAAGCAAGGATTGTCAAAACTTATCTGACTGTAGCCGTGAAAGTCGCCTAAACCATTGTGAGGCGGTGCTGCGCACTGGTAGAAGATTTAAGGCCGGCGCGCTGCCTGCACCTGTAGGCCCACAAAAATATGAAATAATTAGTATAATAAAATTAGTATTAGTATATTAAAAATCTATGAAAAAGGTGTAAAACGTTAAAAAAAAACAACGGGTAAAACGAGTGTTTAAAAAAACAACAACGGTAAAGTGATGCACTGGACATTATAGCACCTGTAAGAAATGAAAACTACTTTCACCACTGGCTGTAAGACACGTCTATCCTCTTTCTCCTCCTCTTTTTGTCCTATTCAGATTACCTTCACATTTCTCTGGATTTGTGGTGTTTTTTCTCTTGGGAAACATTCCTTTTTGGATTAGCCACAGCGGCGCTATCAGCTAACCCTCGATAAGAGCACATTTATACAGAGCTATGACAGGCTAACGGCGATTAGCATCCAAAACAAGACACAAATAAAGCTGATATGAAGAAACCATAGGGTTATCTGACTTTATCAATAAAGTGAATAAAAACACATACTTTGAGTAATATATTGTACAGTGTAACAGTACTTGTACTTGAGTAGAAGTTTTGGTTCCTCTTCCCACTGTGAGTAAATCTAAAGTGACAAAAAAATGTATGCGGACAATATGAAATGATTTGGACATTTGTGTTAATCCTGGTTCAGTCCTGGTTTAGCCCTGGTTTTGCCCTACTTCAGTCCTGGTTTAGCCCTGGTGTAGCTCTGGTTCAGTCTTGGTTCAGTCCTGGTTTAGTCCTGGTTCAGTCCTGGTGTAGCTCTGGTTGAGTCCTGGTTTAGTCCTGGTTTAGTCCTGGTTTAGTCCTGGTGTAGCTCTGGTTCGGTCCTGGTTCAGTCCTGGTTCAGTCCTGGTTTAGTCCTGGTTTAGTCCTGGTTTAGTCCTGGTTTAGTCCTGGTGTAGCTCTGGTTCGGTCCTGGTTCAGTCCTGGTTTAGTCCTGGTTTAGTCCTGGTGTAGCTCTGGTTCGGTCCTGGTTCAGTCCTGGTTCAGTCCTGGTTTAGTCCTGGTTCAGTCCTGGTTTAGCTCTGGTTTTGCCCTACTTCAGTCCTGGTTCAGTCCTGGTTTAGTCCTGGTGTAGCTCTGGTTCAGTCTTGGTTCAGTCCTGGTTTAGTCCTGGTTCAGTCCTGGTTTAGTCCTGGTTTAGTCCTGGTGTAGCTCTGGTTCAGTCCTGGTTCAGTCCTGGTTTAGTCCTGGTTTAGTCCTGGTGTAGCACTGGTTCAGTCCTGGTTTAGTCCTGGTTTAGTCCTGGTTTAGTCCTGGTGTAGCTCTGGTTCGGTCCTGGTTCAGTCCTGGTTTAGTCCTGGTTTAGTCCTGGTTTAGTCCTGGTTTAGTCCTGGTGTAGCTCTGGTTCGGTCCTGGTTCAGTCCTGGTTTAGTCCTGGTGTAGCTCTGGTTCGGTCCTGGTTCAGTCCTGGTTTAGTCCTGGTTCAGTCCTGGTTTAGTCCTGGTTTAGTCCTGGTTTAGTCCTGGTGTAGCTCTGGTTCAGTCCTGGTTCAGTCCTGGTTTAGTCCTGGTTTAGTCCTGGTTTAGCTCTGGTTCAGTCTTGGTTCAGTCCTGGTTTAGTCCTGGTTTAGTCCTGGTGTAGCTCTGGTTCAGTCTTGGTTCAGTCCTGGTTTAGTCCTGGTTTAGTCCTGGTTTAGTCCTGGTGTAGCTCTGGTTCAGTCTTGGTTCAGTCCTGGTTTAGTCCTGGTTTAGTCCTGGTTTAGTCCTGCTTCACTCCTGATTTAGCTCTGGTTCGGTCCTGGTTCAGTCCTGGTTCAGTCCTGGTTTAGTCCTGGTTCAGTCCTGGTTTAGCTCTGGTTTAGTCCTGGTTCAGTCCTGGTTTAGTCCTGGTTTAGTCCTGGTGTAGCTCTGGTTTAGTCCTGGTTCAGTCCTGGTTTAGTCCTGGTTTAGTCCTGGTTCAGTCCTGGTTTAGTCCTGGTTTAGTCCTGGTTTAGTCCTGGTTTAGTCCTGGTTTAGTCCTGGTGTAGCTCTGGTTTAGACCTGGTTTAGTCCTGGTTTAGTCCTGGTTTAGTCCTGGTGTAGCTCTGGTTTAGTCCTGGTTTAGTCCTGGTTTAGTCCTGGTTTAGTCCTGGTTTAGTCCTGGTGTAGCTCTGGTTTAGTCCTGGTTTAGTCCTGGTTTAGTCCTGGTTTAGTCCTGGTGTAGCTCTGGTTCAGTCCTGGTTTAGTCCTGGTTTAGTCCTGGTGTAGCTCTGGTTCAGTCCTGGTTTAGTCCTGGTTCAGTCCTGGTTCAGTCCTGGTTCAGTCCTGGTTCAGTCCTGGTTTAGTCCTGGTTTAGTCCTGGTTGGCTGTTGTTGGTGTAAAATGTTCCATATGGTCGCTTAAGTCTTAAGTTTTGGATTCTGCAGAGATCATCAGATTTTTGTCTCTCTGAAAATGTGAGATACCTTTAAAAACCGCCAAAGACCCAGAATGTGACACTTCAACCACAAAGATATTCACTGTACATGTGTGTGGCAGTGAAGCGGAGACAAATTCCTCCTTTGCCATTAAAGAACTTATAGAAGACAGTTTTTTCCTGATTTAATATTAAACTGTAACATATGTATGTAGATCGTGATTTGACCGTTTTTTTTCATTGTGAACTTCAGTATTGATCTAAAATGGCTTAATAACCGAAACAGCTCCAGTGACTTCCTCCATAAATTCTCCATAAATATACATTTTTGGCAAATTTTGCATTTTTAAAACAACGGTACCATGGTGATGTAAATGTGTGTTACCTATTAAGACTCCACAGAAGTAAATTAAGATATAAATAAAGATATTAATAATAATAATAATCAATATATGGAAATGATGGAATTGCCATATTGAAATTCTGCACGTCTGCTTTTGTTTTAGTGAGAAATAAAATGCTTTTGTTGTTTTACTTTTCATAAACCCACTCTTCTTCTTCTTCTGGAGTGAAACTGAATTATAACAGTATAATTCTGATTATTAGTCCGTAACTCATTCCCAGCGTTGTTTCCTTCCTGTTTCTTTGTGAGACTGAGGCGATGTCATTATGTCATTAGCGTAAAATCATGTTAGCGTGTTAGCATGTCTGTGTTAGCAAACATAGCACTCCGATTAGCATCTGACCCGCGCTACGCTAACTGATTTTTACTGCAGGATATGGCATTTAAAAGATGTACTGACTATAGGGCTGAACCATTTGAGAAACGATTTGGGAAATATATAAACCCTAACCCAGGCATGGGCAAACTACGGCCCGGGGGCCATATGCGGCCCGTTAAGCTTCTTAATCCGGCCCGCCGAACTTGAAGAAATTATATTAATAATCCTTGTTAATGTTTTAATGTTTTAATTTCCCTGCAATTCTGGTGCTTTCCAACAGCTGACGCACTACATACATTGACCTTTGTTGAGGTGCGGCGTTTTGCTCCACGTTTACTCAGAACTTTCAGTACTTTAAAACTATTAGTAATAAAAAAAAAAAGCTGTATTTTATTAATAAAAGTTTCTGTGTTTTAAGAGTCATTTCAATAAAAAGCTAAACACTGTGGAACTTGAAAGATGGACATTTTG
This sequence comes from Paratrypauchen microcephalus, assembly GCA_036785185.1. Lineage (NCBI taxonomy): Eukaryota > Metazoa > Chordata > Actinopteri > Gobiiformes > Gobiidae > Paratrypauchen > Paratrypauchen microcephalus. Next base: position 322,562 of record JAVJIX010000245.1, on the reverse strand, counting down.
TTATAATGTTTTTGTTCATTTTTAACTGAAGTAAAGCACATGTTTTCTACATATCCCATGTTATTTATAGTTTTTTTTTTTACTTTTTATTTATGCTTTTTCAAAAACAGAGGTATAGAACAGCAAAATCTGTGGGGTTCTACAGAAAAAACAAACAAGCAAACAAAAAGGGAAAAAAAACTATACATTTCTCTTGTTCTTATAGTCCATTTAGACCAACTTTTCTCAAATTTGCCGCCTTCAACCTTAGATAATGAGTCATTCTTTCCATCAAATAAATTTCCTCAATTATTTCAATCCACTTTCCATTTCCGTTCCAATGAGTCACTTTTTGCCAGTTCCTAGTTACAACTTCCTTACTGTCCATCAGCGTGATTTTAAACAAATAAAGGTCTTTGTATTTTTAGTGTTTTTACCAAAACACTAAATCCAGCAACTCCTGGTCCGGCCCTTCTGACAAATTTTAGAACCTTTTGTGGCCCACGAGTCAAAAACTTTGCCCACCCCTGCCCTAACCCTAACCTTAAACCCTAACCCTATGTAATTGTGATTTTGATTTTAGTTTCATGATTTTTGTTTTAATAATCCAATTCTCTTCAAAGTTCACATTTTAAACGTAAAGAAGAATTGACAAAAAGACTGAAATCTGAACTGACAAACAATACAAGAATCAGTGTTTGTACAGACTGAATCTACAGGCAGTTTTTATGCAGAATAAGACAGGAGATTTTGTCATTTGTGGAGGAAATTCTACAGTAGTACTTCATAAAGAGCAGTTTCTTTGTGTCTCCATTCGTCTCACAGCTCCGGCGTTTACTTCTTTATTCATCGTGCTTTTTTTCTGTTTTCTGTTTTATAAACGAAAGCAAGTGACTACACAACTCCGAACTAATTCATTGTCTTTCAAACTGACTTATGGTTGACGATTTGCAGACTTTGCAGTGGGGTGTTACCATGGTGACACAATGCACACATTAGAAAACAGTCTGAAAACACAAGAAAAAAACAAAACAAAAAGAACAAATTAGAATTAAAGAACTCATTTGACATTTTCAGGCGCCTGAGATCACCTGTTGTAGTTCCAGTTAAGTCAGTTCTTTCAGGTAAGATTGTGTTAAAACAAAGCTCAAATGAAAGACTAACTTAGCTTCAGACAGAGCGATGCCTCTGGTTAGCATCAGCCTCCCTGGGAATGTTAATAACACCAGCTGCAAAGTGTCATTTGGCCTGTAGAATGTCGTGACGTCATCTGACACCCAGCTGTATTCTGGATCTCTTCTGCAAACTGTCCGTCCTGTTATGCAGCTCTGTGTCCTGTAGGGGGCAGCACAAAGCCACTCAAAGAACATGGACTGGACCAAACCGCGCACACACCACCATCTTAACATACAAAACAGAAATGATGGAAAGAAATACTCCTATGCAACAACAATTAAGAGTTATCCAAATCCAAATCCACTTTATTTATATAGCACATTTTACAAACGTCGCCGTTTCCAAAGTGCTGCACAGAGATAAAACATAAAGAATACATAGTATGTGTGTATAAGTAAAATCAAATTAAAACGGCACCATAAAATGACAAAGTAAGCTTAAAAATAAATGAAATAAAATAAATAAATAAATAAATAAATAAAGTAAAATAAAATAAAATAAAATCAATAAGAGACACAGAGGACCACACAAACTCACGCAGTGTTAAAAGCCAGAGAGTAAAAGTGGGTTTTAAGACGAGACTTAAAACACTCGATAGTCGGGGCAGTTGGGACATGAAGGGGCAGATTGTTCCACAGCTTTGGGCCCGATCCCCCCTGGTTTTAAGTCTGGACTTAGGCACCACGAGCTGGAGTTGGCCCTCAGACCTCAGGTTTAGACCTGCTAAAGACCGGGTTTAGACCGGGTTTAGACCGGGTTTAGAGCTGGAGTTGGCCCTCAGGCCCTCAGGGGGTGTAGATTTGGATGAGGTCTGAGACATACTGTGGGGCCAGTCCATTTAAAGCTTTAAAAACAAACAATAAAATCTTAAAATCAACTCTAAAACGAACTGGGAGCCAGTGCAATGACGCTAAAATCGGAGTAATGTGCTCACATTTTTTGCTTCCAGTTAAAAGTCGCGCAGCAGAGTTTTGTACTAACTGTAAGCGAGAAAGTGCATGATGGCTAATGCCGGGAAAAAGTGCATTACAGTCATCTAAACGCGAGGAAATAAAAGCATGAATTACTTGTTCAAAAAATTTAAAAGATAAAAAAGATTTAATTTTCGATAAAAGCTGCAAATGATAAAAAACTGATTTAACGACCGCATTTACGCGTTTGGCAAATTTAAAATCACTGTCAATAGTAACGCCAAGGTTGGTGGCAGACTGTTTCACAGACTGTTTAAGTGGGCCCAGGTCAGTGAAGGGGTCGGTGTTGCCAAAGACAATGACCTCAGTCTTTTTCTCATTTAAACTTCAAAAGTTGTGGGCCAGCCAATCCTTGACATCACTAAGACAGTGAAGGAGAGGTGTCAGGGGGGCAGAAGCAAGTTTCTTCAGTGGCAGGTAAATTTGGCAATCATCTGCGTAAAAGTGATATAGTTAAATCACAGGGTTAACATGTTTTAGACTAATGAGACCTCATGCAGACACGGGGAGGGCATCTGGCTTCGAGGGACATTTCAGAACATGATTGTTGAAGTCTAAACTATAGGGACAGTCACGTTTACACAGAATAAAAATGGCATACTGTGGAACATTCTAGACCAGGGGTGTCAAACTCATTCTTTGATCCCAAAGGGGCTGGATCAGAAAACTCATGGCAAATATACCCCAAAAATAGCAATAAGTCCAAATATTTGTGCAGAAAAACACAAATCTATCACAGAAGTCTTTTTTATTTGATGAACTCTTTCTTTTACAAAATATTATAATATTATGAACAACCTGAAACTTTAAGAAAAATGGAATTTCATCACAATGTTTTAACATGAACTTGTGCATTTCACAGAATTTAATCATGCTTTCTTTTTGCCCCTTAAACTTGGCGTCTTTTAGCTGCACAAGTGCATCAGTATCAGACTCCAGGTCCTGAGGAGCTGCAACTTCACAATGTCATTCAAGTGTTTGTGTGTTTGCCCAAACATGTGCCATAGGTCAAATCCTCCAGGGCCTGACCACGTCTGGACTGGGACAAAAAAATGGCCCTGGCATTTTTGGCTTAGACCAGCCCCTCATAATTAGTTCAGACCTGATTTAGACCTGATTAGTCCTGGTTTAGTCCTGGTTCAGACCTGGTTTAGTCTTGGTTTAGTCCTGGTTCAGACCTGGTTTAGACCTGATTAGTCCTGGTTTAGTCCTGGTTCAGACCTGGTTTAGTCTTGGTTTAGTCCTGGTTCAGACCTGGTTTAGTCCTGGTTTAGTCCTGGTTCAATCCTGATTTAGTCCTGGTTTAGTCCTGGTTCAGACCAGGTTTAGTCCTGGTTTAGTCCTGGTTCAATCCTGATTTAGTCCTGGTTTAGTCCTGGTTCAGACCTGGTTTAGTCCTGGTTCAATCCTGATTTAGTCTTGGGGTTTAGTCCTGGTTCAGACCTGATGTAGTCCTGGTTTAGTCCTGGTTCAGACCTGGTTTAGTCCTGGTTCAGACCTGATGTAGTCCTGGTTCAGACCTGGTTTAGTCCTGGTTCAGACCTGATGTAGTCCTGGTTTAGTCCTGGTTCAGACCTGATGTAGTCCTGGTTTAGTCCTGGTTTAGTCCTGGTTCAAGTCCTAAATTGTGGGCCGGTCTCTAAGTAAAAAAAAAAAAAAGAAGGGCATCAGCCCCTAGGACTGTCGGCCTACCGGGAAAATGCCCGGTATGCCCAATTACCAGTCCAGGCCTGGGCCTGACCAATAACAAAACAAAATCATGGGGATGGTCCCCGGGTCAAATATAGAAACAACTTCTCCTGTGCGAGATCAATAAAGGTCAATCTTCTAATCCTTGACCACTGTAAGGCGCTTTGTGTTATAATTTTGTATGAAAAGCGCTTTATAAATATTGTTTGATTTGATTTGATTTGTTTTATTAATGTTCATTACTGAGAAAACGTGCTCACAAAAGTAGGTAGTCCCAAACATGCAGAGCAGAAAAGAGGCGCAGAAAATTATCAATATTTTAATAGAAAATTAAAATATAATTAAAATATTTGAATAGAAAATCAGCTGAGGGCCAGATTAAAGGTCTTGGAGGCCCAGATCTGGCCCCCGGGCCCCCTGTTCTAGACAAAGCATCACATCTCCATGGAGACAAGCAGTAAACAGACTCCCCACTAGAACATTTTTGTGACAATTGAATTGACCATGGAAACGATAAACTATTCATTCAAATCCATTGGCTTATTGATATTTTGCAGCTGATGTCATTAACATTCCGTGGGGGGTGTGACGCTAACTGTAGGCACTGCTTTGTCTGGGGCTTTTTCAGCCTTTGATCTCCGTTTTAATGAAATCTGACCATAAAGATCTGACTTAGCTACAAGTCCAAGTCCAAGTCTCTCACGCACAGGGTGACCAGAGAAGTCAAAAACTGGGACATTATCATCCCATTCATGACTAACATAAGTCAGTATAGTCATATTTTCTTTGCGTTTTGGTCATTTTTAAGCAGCTTTTCTGTATTTTACCTAAACAAATGACAAGTTGTGCCTCTCTTTACTGTCGGCAGATATCAGATCGGTGAAAAATAGGGACATAGAGATACACGTAGAACACCCCCAAAGCGAGATGTCACTGCAAAGTATCAGTTCCGCCTTTAGAAATGCTTATGACTCAAAGCAAATATTGTGTCTAAACTTGGCAGTTTTCTGATGAATAAGTGATGACGTTTGAGTAGAGTTTGCACACGGCGCTGAGCCCTGAGGCTGAGCGAGGAGCGCGAAGACGACATCGTACGTACACTGTAGAAACCCGTTTGTTTTTAGAGTCATGAAAGATGCAGGACTCAGATCAGACCCTGCAGAAGAACTGTGGATGTGAAGGTCCATATTTCACACTGCAAAGCTATCAACAAAAACACATCTAATTACTCTTATTAATCATTTTTTACTTGATGTGAGGAAAGATATCTGCAGAATGGACTTTTCAGAACTTTTTCAGGACTTTTTTCTTCTCATTTACTCTGTTCAAGTTGTATTTAGAGTGATTTGTGCATGTTTGAGACATCTTTATTCTCCTGTATTCAAGATGCCATCAGGGGCGTTCTTTGACGTGGGCCACCTGGACAATTGCCCCTAGCGGCATCGCGGGGAAGGGGGTACAGTGAACCCTCGTTTATCGCGGGGGTTAGATTCCAGAAATAGCCCGCAATCAGTGAAATCCACGAAGTAGGACAATTTTCTATTTTACAATTATTCTACATGTTTTAAGGCTGAAAACGCTTCACAAGACACATTATACACCTTTCTGAGACTGGTATTAACATTTTCTCACATTTTTCTCTTGTTTAAACACTCAAACTTTTGTAGATTTTCATTAAAATATATTAATAGTGGGGGGGGGGGGTTTGGTACCACATATCCATGCCATGTGCGAAAGTCGAGTGGAAAGCGACCTGGATATCATTTTGGGCAAGACTCAAGCCAATGCTAACAGTGCCAAACCGCTAACAGACGCCTCTGAGCACCAGTCCTCACCACAAGACCAGGTAAGACCAACCTGCGCTCACAAGAGTTGGTTGCATTTCACCCCGGCTCCAAAATCAGACCGCTATCAATGCGTCGCCAATACTCCACAGCTCTCTAGGACGGGGTCGGGTTCGTCCTCTCGGCGTGACGGGGAAGAGCCACTGTCTCCTCTGTGTGAAGGAAATCAGAGACTCTGTCCCTACCATCCCTGGTCTAGACCTGGTTTAGTCCTGGTTTAGACCTGGTTTAGACCTGGTTTAGACCTGGTTTAGTCCTGGTTTAGACCTGCTTTAGACCTGGTTTAGTCCTGGTCTAGTCTCTTAGCTAATCAGGGCGCAGGACAGAATGTTACACTGTAAAAAAAAAGTTACACTATAAAAAAAATTGAAAAAAAATAAATAAAAAATTGGAAAAGAAAATCCGCGAAACAGCGAGGTCGCGAACAGTGAACCGCGATACAGCGAGGGTTCACTGTATTGTAATATTATTGCAATATTGTGACCACCAGGGGGTGCTGGAGTGCACTTTTGCTTTCTTAAATAGCTGTAGGCCTACATGGCGATAATGTGAAATAATTGCGCCTTTGGTCTTTTTTATGTTCAAAAACTTTTTTTGTAATTATTGTTTATATTTTTTTATTGCAGTACTCATTAAAACTGTACATTTGTTTTTGAAAGTAGTTGTTGTGAATTGAGTTTGCTTGTTTGTTTTTGGGTGGTGGGGCGGATGTTAGGGTTTGGTCGCCCAGGGAGTAAAGCACTCTAGGAACGCCACTGGAACTTTATTCTCAAACTTTATTCGTATTTGGTTCAAATTAAAATAAATAAATAAATAAACATAATCTGCTCGATAACGTGATCTGCAACTGTCCATAAAGTGACGTCAGCTGCCATCGGACACCAGTTTTATAATGCAGAAGTTTGCAGACTTGTTTCTTTTCTTAAGGGAGAATTAACGTTTTTTACAATCTGAGCCTTATTTCGGTAATAAAACAAGTTGTTTTACTCACCCATAGCACTTTGGTGTCATATGGAGCACTTCCAGAGATGTTTTAGATTTGCGATCTCCGTAACGTGAGTTCTCCAAATAACACAAACTTTAGCTCTTTTCAAATCATAGAAGCTCAATGTCTTAGTCTACACTTTCGTTTGAGTCAAAAGTGGCCTGTAATCCGAGATTTCTCCATAATTTACAGCTTTGCGTTTCATGTTTGGGTCCCGGGAGCTGAGAGTGAAATAAGATGTGACTCCGCACATGCGCACTGTCCTCCTCATCTACTCGAAACTATGGATAAATCTCGGATTACAGGCCACTTTTGACTCAAACGAAAGTGTAGACTAAGACACTGAGCTTCTATGATTTGAAAAGTTTGTGTTATTTGGAGACCGCAAACATGTGCCCCGAGAACTCACATTATGGAGATCGCAAATCTAAAACATCTCTGGAAGTGTTCCATATGACACCAAAGTGCTATGGGTGAGTAAAACAACTTTTATTACCGAAATAAGGCTCAGATTGTAAAAAACGTTAATTCTCCTTTAAGTTCTATGTGAATATTGCGATTTAAAACGTACAAATTATAACATAAAGATTGATGGATGTCATACTGTAGATTGTAACTTATGGTTTCGAGAGGGACTGCTGAGTTGAGTACAGATTGAGATTTATTGTGTCTATTTTCATTATTTAACTTTTATCTTTTGCTGATTTTCTTTCTACCACTCTCATCTTCTCCTTTATGTCATCCTTCTGTTCCTCTTGTCCTTCAGAGCTGTGATCTTTAGCTGACATTTAGGTCCAGCCTCTCTCAAAGATCACTCTATCTCCTTCTCGCTGCATCTGCTCTGCGAAAAAATGAAAAGCATGAGGAGAAATGACAATACAAATATTTAACGCTTAAAATAATCAAATTTAGCATCTCCCATCTTATAATATTGTTCCCTCATCACAAACATGTCTGAAGAGGTTTTAGATGTTGTCCATGCATGTTGCTCTATTCAGACTCTCCTTACAGTTTGCAGTACGATTCTGTGCAAAGCTCCGCCCACAAGCCTAAGTCACCCACGCTCCCACACGACAATTCTCCATAAATGTACAAAAACATGATAAAACTGTACACAGCAACTTGACAAACCTGATGTGTTGTGTAGTTTCATTAGTGGGATGTACAGTAATCCCTCGTTTATCGCGGGGGTTTAGGTTCCAGAAATAACCCGTAATGAGTGAAATCCGTGAAGTAGGACAACTTTATATTTTACAATTATTCTACATGTTTTAAGGCTGTAAACGCCTTAAAACACTGGAATTAACCTTTTCTCACATTTCTCTCTAGTTTAAACACTCAAACTTTCATAGATTTTCAACAAAATGTATTAATAGTGAAGCGTGGAAGCTCCGCCGGGAGCGCAAGGGGAGCGGAGACATGAGTCACTGGATCCACAGGAAGCACCGCGCTCATCCAACGGCACTGCCACGTCCCGGGACGCGACGCGCACCAGCCCCTTGGAGAAGTGCGCGACACGTGCACCCCTCATCGTGGACAAATCCGTGACAGAGCAGCACGACGTGTACACCGGGGCTGCGAGCACGAGATCGAACCGCCGCGCCCGGACCGCGTCCTCTCAGCCCGAGCAACAAACCAGCCGCACAAAACCAGCAAAGAGCGACACGTGGTGGTTTAATCCTGGTTTAGACCTGGTCTAGTCCTGGTTTAGTCCAGGTCCAGTCCAGGTTTAGACCTGGTCTAGACCTGGTTTAGTTCTGGTCTAAACCTGGTTTAGTCCACATTTAATCCTGGTCTAGTCCCGGTCCCCCGCCATCTATCAGTCAGCAAAGGTCTACAGTCCCTTAGCCAATCAGGACGCAGAACACAATGTTACACTATAAAAAATAAAATAAAAAGTGCGAGGGACCACTGTACACTGATTGGGTTGTGGTAGCGCTCTGAAGGGGGAGTGACTTAGCATGGGGAGCAAAGGGGACAATAAAAGGAAACATGATGATCTAATGTGTTCTGTGTCAGCAGTTCATTCACGCAGTACCAAATATTACTACATATGACTTTAAATTCACATGTCTGCTCTCTCCTCCCCTCTCTCTTTTCCTCTTTCTGTGCCTCTCCTCCTCTTTTTCTTTCTTACTTCTCTTTCTCACTCTCTCCCTCCAGCTCTGTTCTTTTTCTCTATTCTTTGTCGCCGCGGTTACGCAATAGCGTCAGTGAAATGAAATATGATTCTATATCTGCTCCCTCCTCGGCTCTTTTTATCCAGAATCGCCACGGACAAAGTAAATGTGAGTCAATTGATTTAAAGCTGCACTACGTAACTTTTCTAGCTGCTTGTCTCCATGGAGATGTTAGGCTATTGCTTGGTCTGGAATGTCCCACAGTATGGCATTAAACCTCTAAACCTGTTTAAGGTGTTTCTATTGATCTAAACTACACTTATGGTGAGAGGGTCACTTCTCCACTTCTCCACAGATCTGACCCGTCGCTCCCTTTTTCCCTCCCCCTCTGCCCCCTCTATCCCTCCCTCTCTCCTTCTCTCTGTTGCTCTCTTTTCTCCCTATCTTTCCCTCTCCTCCTTTCTTTTTGTAACTTCATGTTTCTCTCCCCCTCTCTCCTCCTCTCTCTCTCTATCTCTCGCCACCTCCTTCTCTCTCTCTTTCTCTATGTTCTCTCTCTCCCTCCCTCTCTCTCTCTCTCTATCTCTCGCCACCTCCTTCCCTCTCTCTTTCTCTATGTTCTCTCTCTCCCTCCCTCTCTCTCTCTCTCTCTCTCTCTATCTCTCGCCACCTCCTTCCCTCTCTCTTTCTCTATGTTCTCTCTCTCCCTCTCTCTCTTCTCCCTCTCTCTCTCTCTCTCTCTCTCTCTATCTCTCGCCACCTCCTTCCCTCTCTCTTTCTCTATGTTCTCTCTCTCCCTCCCTCTCTCTCTCTCTCTCTCTCTCTCTCTCTCGCCACCTCCTTCCCTCTCTCTTTCTCTATGTTCTCTCTCTCCCTCTCTCTCTCCCCCCTCTCTCTCTCTCTCTCTCTCGCCACCTCCTTCCCTCTCTCTTTCTCTATGTTCTCTCTCTCCCTCCCTCTCTCTCTCTCTCTATCTCTCGCCACCTCCTTCCCGCTCTCTTTCTCTATGTTCTCTCTCTCCCTCCCTCTCTCTCTCTCTATCTCTCGCCACCTCCTTCCCTCTCTCTTTCTCTATGTTCTCTCTCTCCCTCTCTCTCTCTCTCCCTCTCTCTCTCTCTCTCTCTCTCTCTCGCCACCTCCTTCCCTCTCTCTTTCTCTATGTTCTCTCTTCTCCCCCCCTCTCTCTCTCTCTCTCTATCTCTCCCCACCTTCTTCCCTCTCTCTCTCTCTCTCTCTATCTCTCGCCACCTCCTTCCCTCTCTCTTTCTCTATGTTCTCTCCCTCCCTCTCTCTCTCTCTCTCTCTATCTCTCGCTAACCCCTTCCCTCTCTCTTTCTCTATGTTCTCTCTCTCTCACACTCTCTCTCTCTCCCTCTCTCACCACCTCCTTCCTTCTCTCTCACCTCTCTCTTTGTAGTCCATCTATCTCTCCGTCTCTCTGTCTCCTTCTCCCTCATTCTCAGTCTCTCTCTCTCCCCTCCTCTCCCTCCCTCTCTCCAGTGTCGCTCTCCCTATTGCGTCCTTGCTTCCTCTCCTCCTTCCTTGCTCTAATCCTTCCTACCTCCTAATTAAACTGAGTCATCACCTTTTCGTATTCACTCCAACTCCGCCCCTCTACTCTTTCCTTCTCCCCTTTGCTCTTCTCTCCTCCTCTGTCAGTCTGACTCGCTCCCTCCTTCTTTCTCCTTCTTTCCTCGTCCTCTCCTCTCTCCCTCTCTCCCTCCTCCTCTTCTCTCTCTGTGTACATTCATTAACATGTGTTAGTCCAGTGTGTCAGTCATTTTCATCTCTTTCTCTTATGTCTTCCCTTCTTTTTGTGCCTCCTCCCCCGTTTACGTCATATCCCCCTGTCCTCCTTTCTTTTCTTATTTTTCACTCCCTCCGTCTTCTCTCTTCCCTCTCATTAGGTGCTATCGTTTTCACTTTCTCTTCTCTCCTCCCCTTTTCTCTCCTTTCCTCCCTTCCATTAGTGCTACCTTCCTCCTCTCTTTCTCCTTCTCCCCTCTCCTCCTCTCGCTCCCGTTATTCCTCCCTCTTCTCCCTCCCTCCCTCCTCCTCCCCTCTTTTCTCTCCCTCTCATTTTCTCCCTGACAACAGGACATTACATAATCCGATCTCGGGGCATTAGCCGTTCAAACCCGACGCTTTGTAATAAATTTGCATGTGTTTTCATTTTCAAATGCACTCGTTTTCACCCCCTTTCGCCTCCATCCCTCCATTCCTCCGTCTTTCCCTCTACATTCATGTTTCTCGTCTGTTTTTATGCCGCGTTCTATCAGCCAATCATGTTTTATCAAATATCTCACACCCCTCTGGCCCCTCCTTCGATTCACTCTGTAGTGCACTGTAACCAGACTATAACCAGACTATAACCAGGCTATAACCAGGCTATAACCAGACTATAACCAGACTATAACCAGACTATAACCAGGCTATAACCAGACTATAACCAGACTATAACCAGACTATAACCAGGCTATAACCAGACTATAACCAGACTGTAACCAGACTATAACCAGACTATAACCAGACTATAACCAGACTATAACCAGACTATAACCAGACTATAACCAGGCTATAACCAGACTATAACCAGGTTATAACCAGACTATAACCAGACTATAACCAGGCTATAACCAGACTATAACCAGACTATAACCAGGCTATAACCAGACTGTAACCAGACTATAACCAGGCTATAACCAGGCTATAACCAGACTATAACCAGACTATAACCAGACTATAACCAGGCTATAACCAGACTATAACCAGACTATAACCAGGCTATAACCAGACTGTAACCAGACTATAACCAGGCTATAACCAGACTATAACCAGACTATAACCAGGCTATAACCAGACTATAACCAGACTATAACCAGACTATAACCAGACTATAACCAGGCTATAACCAGACTATAACCAGACTATAACCAGACTATAACTAAACTATAACCAGACTATAACCAGACTATAACCAAACTATAACCAGACTATAACCAGACTATAACCAGACTATAACCAGGCTATAACCAGACTATAACCAGACTATAACCAGACTATAACCAGTCTATAACCAGTCTATAACCAGACTATAACCAGACTATAACCAGGCTATAACCAGGCTATAACCAGACTATAACCAGACTATAACCAGACTATAACCAGGCTATAACCAGACTATAACCAGACTATAACCAGGCTATAACCAGTCTATAACCAGGCTATAACCAGGCTATAACCAGACTATAACCAGGCTATAACCAGACTATAACCAGACTATAACCAGACTATAACCAGGCTATAACCAGACTATAACCAGACTATAACCAGACTATAACCAAACTATAACCAGACTATAACCAGACTATAACCAAACTATAACCAGACTATAACCAGACTATAACCAGGCTATAACCAGACTATAACCAGACTATAACCAGACTATAACCAGTCTATAACCAGACTATAACCAGACTATAACCAGACTATAACCAGGCTATAACCAGACTATAACCAGACTATAACCAGTCCATAACCAGACTATAACCAGGCTATAACCAGTCTATAACCAGACTATAACCAGACTATAACCAGTCTATAACCAGACTATAACCAGACTATAACCAGTCTATAACCAGTCTATAACCAGACTATAACCAGACTATAACCAGTCTATAACCAGACTATAACCAGACTATAACCAGTCTATAACCAGACTATAACCAGGCTATAACCAGACTATAACCAGACTGGTTATAGTCTGGTTATAGCCTGGTTATAACCAGACTATAACCAGACTATAACCAGTCTATAACCAGTCTATAACCAGACTATAACCAGGCTATAACCAGACTATAACCAGACTATAACCAGACTATAACTAGACTATAACCAGACTATAACCAGACTATAACCAGACTATAACCAGACTATAACCAGTCTATAACCAGACTATAACCAGTCTATAACCAGTCTATAACCAGACTATAACCAGACTATAACCAGACTATAACCAGACTATAACCAGTCTATAACCAGACTATAACCAGACTATAACCAGACTATAACCAGACTATAACCAGACTATAACCAGACTATAACCCCTTTACCTCCTCAAAAACACACCTGGAGCGGTGTTTTGTTTCATTCACACATGTTTGAATAATCCTACATTATTAGTTCATCTATGTCTCCAAAGCTCAAAATACTCCAAATTTCGAGTTAACATCTACCTTTTACTTCAGTAGAGATCGGGAATTCCAGGGCTGAAATGATCCAAATGATTCTTGTGAAGAAGAAGAAGAAGAAGAAGTGAACTTTATTGATCTCACACTGGAGAAATTCTTCTCTGCATTTTAACCCATCCTATATATATATACATATATTAGGAGCAGTGGGCAGCACACATTAGGGCGCCCGGGGACCATCTCCATGATCTTCTTGCTTCGGCTTGGTCAGGACCTAAGCTGGAGGTACCTATGGTGCATGTTTTGGGTTGGTGGGGGAAACCGGAGTGCCCAGAGGAAACCCACCCAGACACGGGGAGAACATGCAAACTCCACACAGAAAGGCTCGGGCGACCCGGGGATCGAACCCGGAACCTTCTTGCTGTGAAGCAAGAGCGCTAACCACTCTGCTACCGTGCCGCCAAGGTGTATGGAGTTTAAAAACACAGTGGAGCACTTCCTGTCCCTCGCTCTAACGCGGTTCACTGTTCGCGCCCTCGCTGTTTCACGGATTTTTTTTTTTTTTTCCAATTTTTTTTATAGTGTAACATTGTGTTGAGCCTGATTGGCTAAGAGACTAGACCAGGACTAAACGTGAACTAAACCAGGTCTAGACCAGAACTAAACCAAGTCTAAACCTGGACTGGTCCTGGTCTAAACCAGGATTAAATCACTCCGTGCGGCTCTTTGCTGGTTTCGTGCGGCTCTTGCGTTCGTTTTGTGCGTGTTTGGTTCGTGGCTCGGGCTGAGAGGACGTGGTCCAGGCGCCGCGGTTTGATCTCGTGCTCGCAGCTCCGGCCACGCGCCGGTCGTGCTGCTCTGTCACGGATTTGACCACGATGAGGGGAGCACGTGTTGCACACTTCTCCAAGTAGTTGGTGCTCGTCGCGTCCCGGGACGTGGCAGTGCTCCTCGCGCGTCCGGAGTCGTGTCTCCCCCCACGCTTCACTATTAATACATTTTGTTGAAAATCTATGACAGTTTGAGTGTTTAAACTGTCATAGAAATGTGAGAAAATGTTAATTCCAGTCTGAGAAAAGTGTATAATGTGTGTGGTGAGGCATTTACAGCCTTAAAACATGTAGAATAATTGTAAAATATAAAGTTGTCCTACTTCGCGGATTTCCCTTATTGCGGGTTATTTCTGGAACTTAACCCCCGCGATAAACAAGGGACCACTGTATCGCCACATGACATCACAAGGTGGAACAGAGTGTTTTCAGTTTGAGAGAAGAACTCACTGCGTTCCAAATTATTATGCAAATTGTGTTTAAGTGTCATGAAGGTCAGATGTTTAGTTTTCCAGTGAAACTCGTGGATGTTCTTGTGTCTCACACACCTGAGCCAATGAGTGTGCAGGTTCGTCCAATTAAAGGAAAAACAACTTAAGGAGGAAGTTCCACATTATGAAGCAGAGCACCTTTTTCAAGCAATATGGGAAAGAAAAGGGATCATCGAGCTATTGCAGATAAAGACACAATGAGGAAGGTTTCTGCCAGACAAATACATCAGATTTACATTACAAAGCAGCAAACAGGTATTTGAAGCTGCTGGTGCCTCTGGAGTCCCGCAAACATCAAAGTTCTGCATAAAGCTTCTATTCGGCCACTCTTAAACAAAGCTCACGAGTAGAAACGGCTCCAGTGGGCCCAGAAATACATGAAGACTCATGTGTCTTGTTCACAGTCTTGTTCACTGATGAGTGTCGTGCAGCCCTGGATGGTCCAGATGGATGGTTGGTGAACGAACACCATGTCCCAACAGGGACGACGTCAACAAGGAGGTGGTGGAGTCATGTTTTGGGCCAGAGTCGTGGTGAGAGAGCTGGTCGGCCTCTTTAAAGGTCCCATGGCATGAAATTTTCACTTTCTGAGGTTTTTGAACGTTAATGTGAGCTCCCCTACCCTGTTTAGGCGCCCCCCCCCATGGTTAAAAGTTGCGAAATGTCTAAACTGAGCATTTGCGATCTTTTTCTGTGTTAGAAAAAATCGGAGCTCAAACGGGCGATTTTGAACAAGGAAACTTATTGACGTCAGCTCGAAAAAAGAAATGCAAATGCAGTTCCACCCCCGTCTGTCTGTACTCAGCGTCTCTGTAAATCACGCCCAGAGAGTTTGGACTGCGGAGGAGCTACGCAATGCGAAATGCGTTTTTTTATTTGCCTGGAGGCACTTGTGAGTGTTTCTAGGCTCGGAAGTCCTTTATCTGAGCCTGTGGATATCTGAAACAGCAGTGGTTTAATTTTATTTTCTGTGGAAATGTGTTTATTTTTCAATGGAACGCTTCTCATCTCTCCCCCCGTGCAAAAACACGGAAGTGGGTCACAGAGTTGTTTGTTTTTTTTATCCATGTAACCAGGGACTGCGGATGGAAATTAGCTTTGTAGCTATACTCTGGTGCAGAACATCTCTGTCTTTGTACATAATGTCTCTGTACATTGTCCCTTCAAATAAAGACTAAACTAAAACTAGAGCGGAGCGGAGAGCTTGGCCACACCCCCACCCCCTACTATAGGCCATCTCTGTCCTCCTCATTTGCATTCAAGCAACAACGCCCATAATGGAGTGTTCCAGAGTGACATTTATGACTCTTTCTCATCTTATCTCTGTTTCTCATGCACTGAGTGTTGATTTTGAAGAAGGATTCATTTACAGTATTAGGGAACCATTAAGGAGCCATATAAAAGCATCAAGAAGTACCATGTCATGGGATCTTTAAGGTCACTGAAGGTGTGAAAATAATCTCTGTAAAGTATGTAAAGCTTTTGACTGACCATTTTCTTCCATGGTACAAAAAGAAGAACTGTGCTTTCTGTAGCAAAATCATCTTCATGCAGGACAATGCTCCATCTCATTCTGCAAGGAATACCTCTGTATCATTATGCTATGGGCATAAAAGAAGAGAAACTCATGGTGTAGCCCTCATCCTCCCCTGACCTCAGCCCTACTGAGAACCTTTGAAGCTCCTCAAGTGAAAGCTCTATGAGGGCGGGAGGCAGTTCACCTCCAAACAGCAGCTCTGGGAGGATATTCTGACATCCTGCAAAGAAATTCAAGCAGAATCTCTCCACAAACTCACAAGTTCAGTGGATGCAAGAATTGTGAAGCTCCTGTCAAATAAGGACTTCTGTGTTAAAAAGTAACTTGACCTGTTCAGATGTTTGATTGAAATCGCTTCTACTTAATACTTCTAATTGAAAAATAAACCAATTTCCAGTTCTTTACAACAATAACGTGGTTTGAAACTCTGTTGTACATAATAATTTGGAACAGTTTTTATTTTTGAAAATAATGTTATCATTAGGAGGTTTGTTCAATAACATGATTGACATTTATATTGGCAATTTGGCAAAATCAGAGAAAAATATAATTTGCCTAATAATTTGGAACGCAGTGTATAAACAGTTTTTCCGGTAGTCGCTCTCACCTTTTTGTTGAAAATCAAACATCTACACAGGACCGTGAACACTTGGATTGATCACAGGTTCCTGAAAATGTGCTTTTTAAATCAATTTATATTTTTTAACCAATCTTTTTCGTCAGCGTTCACTAATGTGTGCCTCCAATGTAACTGCTGACCATTCCACCGTAGAGACACACGTAGGACACCCCCACTGCGACGTCAGGGCAGTGTATGATTATTGTTGGATTCCGGTTGTTTGTCATTATGAAATACACTGGTCCCTCACTCTATCGCGGATCACTGTTCGTGGCCTCGCTGTTTCGCGGATTTTTCCCCCAACATTTTTTATTTTTTTTTTCATTTTTTAAAATAGTGTAACATTGTGTTCTGCGTCCTGATTGGCTAAGAGACTAGACCAGGACTAAACGTGGACTGAACCAGGTCTAGACCAGAACTAAACCGGACTAGACCAGGTCCAAACCAGGATTAAACCGCTCTTTGCTGGTTTCCGCGGTTTGCTCTCGTGCTCGCAGCCCCGGCGTACGCGCGGCCTCGCGCCGGTCGTGCTGCTCTGTCACGGATTTGACCACGATGAGGGGTGCACGTGTCGCACACTTCTCCAAGGGGTTGGTGCGCGTCGCGTCCTGGGACGTGGCGGTGCCGTTGGATGAGCGCGGTGCTTCCTGCAGATCCAGTGACTCATGTCTCCGCTCCCCTCGCATGTCCGGCGGGGCTCCCGGAGCCGTGTCTCCCCCCACGCTTCACTATTAACTCATTCACTGCCGGCCTGTTTTCAGAATTCTAACCCCAGAGTGCCACAGGTTTCAGTAGAATTTCACTGATTTTCCAAGACCAACAGAATACTGAGTTCTTTGACTATATAAACATGGGACACATCAAAATAAAGTGTCGACTCTCTTCTTTCACCTGGAAAAAAAATTATGTTTCTAACCTTTTCGGTTCTCAAATAACTGATAGTAGAACATAGGGAAGTTTCAGCAAAAACACTGGTTTTTGAGCAAGAAATGGAGAAAACGAGCGTTTAGTTCAGAGAAGGATTTCGAGCAGATCAGTGACTTTGACATCAATATTTATCGATTTAGTGACAGATAACAGAGAAAGAGATTTTTGATGACAAAGTACATTTTTTATTTACAAATATAAGAATATAAGGCTCTGTGAATTGAAAATTCGTTCAAATCAATAGTGCCAAGAGATGTTTACAGGATATAATATCTTTTCATATAAAATAGAACTTTGTTGAGGCTTTGTCTGAGGCCCAGAGTACAGACCCATAATAAAAACTAATACACACACACACACACACACACACACACACACACACACATATATATATGTACATACACACAAGCCCATGCATAAACCTTTACACACACACAGCTACACACGCGCACGCACACGCGCGCACGCACGCACACACGCACACACGCACGCACACACACACACACACACACACACACAACTTCATTCATTACAATTACCACACAGCAGCATCTGCTGCTCCAAGTCAGTAAACTTCTTCTTTGGAGCTGTCGTAGTTCTGAAGAGACTCCCTGGTCCGTGCAGCGCACACATGACACGCCCCCTCCTCGAGCACAGCAGATCTCTGCTCAGACCTCCCTGCTTGATCCGGCTTGTCTCTGCGATCCTCTGATCCAGGATCCTGGGTCCCAAGAGCAATCTGATCGCTCCATAGGCGCTGATCAACAGTTATCTGCTTTTCCAGGTTCTCTGGCCTCGCCATCTTACTACTCTGGCCAATACACCATACACACGCTGCACTCCTCCTTTCTTCCCCGGCTCTGATCGGCTAATAATGATACAACATCGCCATCTACAGGTTGAGAGATGTGAATTACACCTCAAAAGTTGCTCCAGGCCGTAACCTAGCAACCCCCGCTGAAAAAAGCAATTGACGTCTATAGACGTCACGGCACTCAACGGTTGGATTCGAGGGGACGTCAATAGACGTCTCCGGCACTGAATGAGTTAATACATTTTGTTGAAAATCTATGAAAGTTTGAGTGTTTAAACGAGAGAGAAATGTGACGAAACGTTGTTTTAAGGCGTTTACAGCCTTAAAACATGTATAATATTTGTAAAATATAAATTTGTCCTACTTCGCGGATTTCACTCATTACGGGTTATTTCTAGAACATAACCCCCGCGATAAACGAGGGATTACTGTATACAAAATCATAACGCAAAACTGCACCCAACAACTCGACAAACCTGATGTGATGTGCGGTAGTATCATCAGAGGGATGCACGCTGATTGTGTTGTGAGAGAAAATGTGAGAAAAGGTTAATTCCAGTCTGAGAAAAGTGTATAATGTGTGTGGTGAGGCGTTTACAGCCTTAAAACATGTAGAATAATTGTAAAATATAAAATTGTCCTACTTCGCGGATTTCTCTTATTGCGGGTTATTTCACCCCCGCGATAAACGAGGGATTACTCTACATGCTTTTGTTGTGTCCTTGAGCAACACACCTTACCACTCTGCCTGCTGGCTGTTTTATGGCGCCATTTTGAGGACGGTTGACCATGCAGAAGATATGCTGTTTTGTTTTGGTTGTTAATCACTATGGCAACAGTGCAAACATTTCATTGTTCCAGAAGGACGTTATTATAGGAAAGTTCGTATCAAATGTGTCTGGTGTTTGATACATTCTGGTGATGGAGAACTGCTTTGTTTATGCTTTAACTTTATTTTGCATTTTTCTTCCCTCCCTTTCTCTCCTCCTCCTCTCTCCATGATCCTTCTTCCTCTCTCTCACTCCCTCCCTCTCTCTTCTGTCCTTCGCTTCTTTCACCCCTCTCTCTCTCTCTCCTTCTCTTTCTCTTCTTTCCCTCCATCCACTCTTCCCTTCCTCTCTCTCTCTCATTGTCCCTCTCTCATTTCCTCATTCATTCTACCTCTTCTCTCTGCTTCCCTCCATCCCTCCCTCCCTGTATCTCTCCTCCTCCTTCTTCTCTCTTCTCTCTCCCTCCCTCTTCTTCCTGTCTTCTCTACTTCTCCCCTCTCCCTTACTCCTCCTCCTCTCTCTCTACTTCCCCTCATTCTCTCTTCCCTCCCTCATCCCTCCCTCCTTCACTCCTCTCTCTCTCTTTTCCTCTTAACAGCCACGAGCGGTCTAGATTCCGATCCCCATCACCACCATCACCTTCACGCCGACTCCATCCACGGCAACGGAGGAGGAGGCGGCGGCCACGGCAACGGTAACCGCGGCGCGCACTTCCGGTCTCCATGGCAACAGAGCGTGAACGTCTTTGGGTCTTGGAGCAGGCCGGACTGTGTGGAGGAGCTGCACCAGCAAGCCCAGCTCAACCTCCAGAGCCTCCTGCAAGGTAAGAACCAGGGAAAAGACGACAGAATACAGGAAAACGGGTTTGAAATTTTGATTTAAATTTGAAAAATATTGCAAAATTAAGTAGAAATTTATTTTGGTTGCTCATTCCCAAGGTAGAGGGACAAATGTGTGTTTTGAATGAAATGAATGTATAAAGGAAGTCTTGGTGTAGTCCTGGTTCAGGTGCTGTTTTGGTCTCTGGTTTAGTCCTGGTTTAGTCTTGGTCTTAGTCCTGGTGTAGTCCTGGTGTTGCCCATGTTTCAGTCCTGGGTTAGTCTTGGTGTAGTCCTGGTGTAGACCTTGTGTAGTCCTGGTTCATTAATTTGTTTAACTCTAAAATTTGGTACTGATTTAATCCTGGGTTTGCCGTTGTTCAAGACCTGGTTTAGTTCTGGTTTAGTCCCCTGTTTAGCCCTGTTTTGGTCCTGGTTTAGTCCTGGTGCAGTTCTGGTTCAGTCACTTGTTTAACCTAAATCTGGTACTGGTTTAATCCTGTGTTTGCATTTGGTTAAGACCTGGTTTAGTTCTGGTTTAGCCCCCTGTTTTTTCCTGTTTTGGTCCTGGCTTGGTTCTGGTTTAGTCCTGGTTTAGCCCTGGTTTAGCCCTGGTTTAGTCCTGGTTTAGCCCTGGTTTAGTCCTGGTTTAGTCCTTGTTTAGCCCTGATTTAGCCCTGGTTTAGTCCTGGTTTAGCCCTGGTTAATCCTGGTTTAGCCCTGGTTTAGTTCTGGTTTAGCTCTGGTTTAGTCCTGGTTTAGTCCTGGTTTAGCCCTGGTTCAGTCCTGGTTTAGTCCTGGTTTAGTCCTGGTTTAGCCCTGGTTTAGTCCTGGTTCAGTCCTGGTTTAGTCCTGGTTTAGCCCTGGTTCAGTCCTGGTTTAGTCCTGGTTTAGTCCTGGTTTAGCCCTGGTTTAGTTCTGGTTTAGCCCTGGTTTAGTCCTGGTTTAGTCCTGGTTTAGTCCTGGTTTAGTCCTGGTTTAGCCCTGGTTTAGTCCTGGTTTAGACCTGGTTTCTGGTTTTGCATAGGAAAGATGTGGATGTTTTGGTTAGTGTTGGTGGGTGGTGCATGACAGAAATGGAGAGAGAGGAGAGAGCACAAGATAGACACAGAGAGAGAGAGAGAAGGAGAGGGAGAGAAGAGAAAGAACGAGGGAGGAGAGAAAGAGACTGTTTACATGCCGCGCACTGCATGATCTGGGTGTGTGTCTTCGTGCGCCGATCGGGTTAGCATGCGGACGGCACAATGCTATAAAGGCAGGCATGGGGACTGTAGGCGACGCGGATCAGGTAGGGCACTTTGCAAAGGGACACGTTACACAGAAACATGAAGACTGTAGGCGACGCGGATCAGGTAGGGCTGTCAGCTAGAGGACATGTCACACAGCAGGCTTGTATGTAGGCGACGCAAATCTGGTAGACATGTTCCAAACGCGTGCATGGGAAGTGCGGGTGATACAAATCAGGTAGGGCTGTTAGCAAAAGGATGGCACAGAGAAGATGTTGTAACAGCAGCGTGTGAACTGTACAACACGGATCAGGTTTGTACTGTAGGTTATTGAGGATTTTCATAGAGAGCATTATACTGTAAGATGATTTGACCTTTAATTTTATGAAGGATTTTGGCATTTTTGGGGCATTCATCAGTTAATTTCATGTGGCATCCAATTAGAGATTAGAAGCAAGTAATTCACACATTTGGAAATAGAAGAAAGATGGCGCTCTGTTGATGTTTTTATACACCTAGCATGTGTATAGACAATACGGATCAGGTAGGTGTTAGGATAAGATTGTAGACTAGGGCTGCACTGTTTTGGGAAATAAAATCTACTTTCTGTTACACCTCTGAGACACTAAAATCTAAACTTTAAAGGACCCATATGATGCTATTTTCTGATCTTTGTTCTAATGTTTCCTCATCACAAACAGACAGAGTTGTGTTTTGTTTCATTTGCACATGTTTAACACACAAACCCTGCAGTTCTTCTCAAAAAAACTGAAAACACTGTTCCACCTTGTGATGTCATGTGGTAATATAGTGCTCCACTGTGTTTTTAAACTCCATACATCTTCACTAGAATCACTTGGATCATTTCAGCTCTGGAATTGCCAATCTGTACTGAAGCGAAAGTAAAAGGATCACATCACAACAGAGCATTTTGAGCTTTGGAGATAAGATAAGATAATCCTTTATTTGTCCCACAATGGGGAAATCGCAGTGTCACAACGCAAGTTTCAGAAACAGTAGGAAAATATGAGCATGCATCAAAATTAAGATAAATAATAATAATAAGTATGTACAATCAACTAAAAAAACACAACAGTGTAAGGTTAAAAGACACAGGAACGCTGCACAATAAATGTCTTTGATTCTGAGCAGTGAAGAAACAGTTAAAGTGACTCCAGTTCAGTAATATATAATATCACTACAATAAAGTGACTCAGATGATTGTGAACAGTGCAGTGGTGGTTAAATAAATAAGTAGCAGGTAAAGTGACTTTAAAGATCCCATGACATGGTACTTCTTGATGCTTTTATATGGCTCCTTAATGGTTCCCTAATACTGTAAATGAATCCTTCTTCAAAATCAACACTCAGTGCATGAGAAACAGAGATAAGATGAGAAAGAGTAATTTTTCTCTCTCTGAACACTCCATTATGGGCGTTGTTGCTTGAATGCAAATGAGGAGAAAAGAGCTGGCCTATAGTACAGGGTGGGGGCGTGACCAAATTCTCCGCTCTCAGCTCTCAGCTGATCCATTTCCACGTTTTTGCGTGGAGAAGAGATTTGAAGTGTTCCATTGAAAAATAAACACATTTCCACAGAAAATAAAATTAAACCACTGCTGTTCAAAGGTCCAGAGGCTCAGATAAAGGACTTCCGAGCCTAGAAACACTCGGACGTGCCCCCAGGCAAATAAAAAAACGCATTTCACATTGCCTAGCGCATTCGCAGTCCAAACTCTCTGGGCGTGATTTACAGAGACGCTGAGTACAGACAGACGGGGGTGGAACTGCATTTGCATTTCTTTTTTCGATCTGACGTCAATAAGTTTCCTTGTTCAAAATCGCCCGTTTGAGCTCTGATTTTTTT
The DNA here is from genome assembly GCA_036785185.1 of Paratrypauchen microcephalus. Classification (NCBI taxonomy): domain Eukaryota; kingdom Metazoa; phylum Chordata; class Actinopteri; order Gobiiformes; family Gobiidae; genus Paratrypauchen; species Paratrypauchen microcephalus. Next base: position 299,709 of record JAVJIX010000245.1, on the reverse strand, counting down.
CTAATGCAGAAAAGGATCGCAAATGCTCAGTTTAGACATTTCGCAACTTTTAGCCATGGGGGGGGGGGGCTAAACAGGGTAGGGGAGCTCACATTAACGTTCAAAAACCTCAGAAAGTGAAAAATTCATGCCATGAGACCTTTAAACCAGGGGTGTCAAACTCATTTTGGTCCGGGGGCTGTATCCAACCAACTTTGATCCCAAAGGGGCCGGATCAGAAAACTCATGGCAAATATACCCCCAAAAAATAGCAATAAGTCCAAATATTTGTGAAGAGAAACACAAATCTATTACAGAAGTCTTTTTTATTTGAACTGTTTCTTTTACAAAACATTATAATATTATGAACAAACTGAAACTTTAAGAAAAATGCAGTTTCAACACAAGCATACAGGTTTCTCATTCACCTCCGTGAACAAATAGGAATTAGTCCATTTTTCTTGGAAAATCCTGCACTCGGCGTCCACTTTTCTCATTTTGCTGATGAGGGTGTCACGTCAGCAGTCAAAACGATGGTCCTTTAAGAGCGTTTGGAAAGAGGCGAGTCTTCATTTGTGCTGCTCTGGTGGGAGGGGCCACGCACAGAAACGCTGGAGACGCTGCTGTGCTAAACTGCGCAGAAAAGAGGAGCAGAAAATTAACAATATTTTTATAGAAAATGAAAATATAATCAAAATATTTAAATAGAAAATCAGCCAAGGGCCAGATTAAAGGTGTTGGAGGGCCGGATCTGGCCCCCGGGCCGCATGTTTGACACCCCTGCTTTAAACAATATTGCACATTGTTATTATTACTATGGAGATGACACATGGTTGCTATGGAGATGGACATGACTAGCATTGATCACTGTACAGTCTGACAGCAGCAGGAAGGAAAGACCTGCGAAATGTCTCTTTAACACAGCGAGGGTGAATCAGTCTGTCACTGATGATAAAAAAGATGTGTGAATGAAACAAAACACAACTCCAGGTGTGTTTTTGAGGAGGTAACAGCATTATAACATGACCTAAAGCTCAACAAGAGTCAAGTTTGTGTAATATACAACCTTTAAACTAATCTAAGAATTCCATGCATTTCAGAACATGTTTGGAGAAGAAAAAGAGGAGATTTAAAAGAAACAATTTCTCAAAAAAGGAGAAATTCTATAATCTAAGTAAATGAAGTCTTGGCGATTTGATAATTGCCTCAACTCAAACAGGGATTACGATGTCATTGCCATGTACTGTGCAGCTCTAGTGTAGGTGATACAGATCAGGTAGGCCCGTTAGCCTTCAGAGAAATGACAACAGCTGCATATGACTGTAGGTGATACGGATCAGGTAGGTACAGTGTGTTCGCATGGACATGGCTCTGACAGATGTTTGGCACATTTTCTTGACGGAGCAGTTAAAGGAAAAGTAACGTTTTTTTTTTTTTTTACAATTTCAGCCTTATTTTGTTAATAAAACAAGTTGTTTTACTCACCCATAGCACTTTGGTGTCATATGGAGCACTTCCAGAGATGTTTTAGATTAGCGTTAGCCTAGCGCGACTTCTAGCCATAGCTCGGGGCATATAATATATTCCCCGAGCATGTAATATGCCCCGTGCGGGCTCCAAATAACACAAACTTTAGCACTTTTCAAATCATAGAAGCCCGATGTCTTAGTCTACGATTTCGTTTGAAGCAAAAGTGGCCTGTAATCCGAGATTTAGCCATAGTTTACAGCTTTGCATTCCATGTTTGGGTCCCGGGAGCTGAGAGCACAGTCCGCACATGTGCACTGTCCTCCTCATCTACTCGAAACTATGGATAAATCTCGGATTACAGGCCACTTTTGACCAAACTAAATCGTAGACTAAGACATCGGGCTTTTATGATTTGAAAAGTGCTAAAGTTTGTGTTATTTGGAGACCGCAAAGTAATGCCCCGAGCACTCAAGTTAACGGATGCGCTACAACATAACTTCTACGAAACTGCTCAAAATGACACCAAACTGCTATGGGTGAGTAAAACTACTTGTTTTATTGCCGAAAGAAGGCTCAGATTGTAAAAAAACGTTACTTTTCCTTTAACAGGGTCACTTAAGGAGGAGGGTGTTTTTCAGACTGTGGTGCAGGAGCCACTGGTGTACACAGGCTTCTTAAAGGGGGAGTTTTATTTTTTTTATTTATTTTTTTATTTTTTTTACTTTCTACCATCTTATAACCTTGTTCCCTCATCGATAACATGCTTGTTGAGATTTTAGATGTCATCCATGCATGTTTGAGTAATTTACCAATGTCTCCTGGGCCCTATTCAAATCCTCCTTATGGTCAGCTGTAAGACTCTGTACAAAGCTCCACCCACAAGTCTACGTCACCCACGCTCCAAATGACAATTCTACATAAATACACTGGTCCCTCGCTCTATCGCGGTTCACTGTTAGCGGCCTCGCTGTTTCGCGGATTTTTTATTTTTTTTATAGACTGTAGACCTTTGCCGATTGATAGATGGGGATGCAGGGGGGACCGGGACTAGACCAGGACTAAACGTGGACTAAACCAGGTCTAGACCAGGGCTAAACCAGGTCTAAACCTGGACTGGTCCTGGACTAAACCAGGACTGGACCAGGTCTAGACCTGGACTAAACCAGGACTAGACCAGGTCTAAACCAGGATTAAATGACCCTGTGCGGCTCTTTGCTGGTTTCGTGCGGCTCTTGCGTTTGTTTGTGCGTGTTCAGTTTGTGGCTTGGGCTGAGAGGACCCGGTTCGGCGTTCCGGGCGCCACAGTTCGATCTCGTGCTCGCGGCCTTGCGCCGGTCGTGCTGCTCTGTCACGGATTTGTTCACAATGAGGGGTGCACGTGTCGCGCACTTCTCCAAAGGGTTGGTGCACGTCGCGTCCTGGGATGTGGCAGTGCCGTTGGATGAGCCGCTCCCCTCGCGCGTCCGGCGGGGCTCCCGGCAGAGCTCCCACGCTTTACTATTTTGTTGAAAATCTACGAAAGTTTGAGTGTTTAAACGAGAGAGAAATGTGAGAAAACGTTAATTCCAGTGTTTTAAAGCGTTTACAGCCTTAAAACATGTAGAATATTTGTAAAATATAAAGTTGTCCTACTTCGCGGATTTCACTCATTACGGGTTATTTCTGGAACCTAACCCCCGCGATAAACGAGGGATCACTGTATACAAAATCATGACACAAAACTGCACCCAACAACTCGACAAACCTGATGTGATGTGCGGTAGTTTCATCAGAGGGATGCACGCTGACTGTGCTGTGACAGTGTTCTGAAAAGGGAGTGACTTAGCATTGGGAGCAAACTCTGAGCATCAAAACCGAAAGTGAAATACATTGTTTTTGGTGAATATACAGTAACATTTTCAAAACAATAAAAGGTAACATTTGTGATAAATTATTAGTTGTAGTGTCGAAAGTGAGTAGCTTGAGTAGTTTGGGTTTCTTTGTTTGAGCCACTGTTTTCCTTTTGAATTTTTGACAAGACAGGTGAGTTGCACGTGTGGTTTACACATGTAGCTCACCTGTCTTTATTGATTTTGATTGGTCCGAGTCAAATGTAATCACATGCGAAAAGTGTCTGGTCCCATCCGTAGGGAACGCCAGGCTGTTGTAGTGAGATGCAGACGGTTCAGATGGTGTAAGAGCTCAACATGTCACTATACACAGATGGTTAGAAACATGAACGGATAACTGCTATTTTAAAGGGCCCATATTACGCTGTGTTCTAATATTGTTTCCTCATCACAAACAGACCTGGAGTTGTGTTTTGTTTCATTCTCACATATTTAACACACAAACCCTGCAGATTTAGGTGTTTAGGAGTTCTTCTCTCAACTAGAGTAGAGGCGACTGTGAGATTCCAGGGAGAAAAACTACTTTTGGTCAAAATGTTCTATCATATAAAGGCTGTGGCCAGTGGAACAGTCTGCCCACCTTTGTAAGAGAGGCACTTTCACAATGTTTAAAGATCCCATGACATGGTACTTCTTGATGCTTTTATATGGCTCCTTAATGGTTCCCTAATACTGTAAATGAATCCTTCTTCAAAATCAACACTCAGTGCATGAGAAACAGAGATAAGATGAGAAAGAGTCATAAATATCTCTCTCAAACACTTTATTCTGGGCGTTGTTGCTTGAATGCAAATGAGGAGAAAAGAGCTGGCCTATAGTAGAGGGTGGGGGCGTGGCCAAACTCTCCGCTCTCGCTCTGAGCCCTCAGCTGATCCATTTCCATGTTTTTTCACAGGGGGAGAGATTTGAAGCGTTCCATTGAAAAATAAACACATTTCCACAGAAAATAAAATTAAACCACTGCTGTTCAAAGGTCCAGAGGCTCAGATAAAGGACTTCCGAGCCTAGAAACACTCGGACGTGCCTCCAGGCAAATAAAAAAACGCATTTCGCATTGCCTAGCGCATTCGCAGTCCAAACTCTCTGGGCGTGATTTACAGAGACGCTGAGTACAGACAGACGGGGGGTGGAACTGCATTTGCATTTCTTTTTTCGATCTGACGTCAATAAGGTGCCTTGTTCAAACTCGCCCGTTTGAGCTCTGATTTTTTCTAACGCAGAAAAGGATCGCAAATGCTCAGTTTAGACATTTCACAACTTTTAACCATGGGGGGGCTAAACAGGGTAGGGGAGCTCACATTAACGTTCAAAAACCTCAGAAAGTGAAAATTTCATGCCATGGGACCTTTAAAGTTTACCTAAAGGAATGGCTAAGATCAACTCAAACATGTGAGCACAATCTATAAGAACAGGAACTTTAGGGAGGTGCAATACATTCAGCACTTTAGGGCAGGTGCAGTGCACTCAGCACTTTAGGACTTATGCAATATGAACTGTGTAACCCTCCCGAATTTATGTTTTTTGATTATGAATCGCTCCTGTGTGTAATCTGTGTGTTTAATGTATTTTTCTCTTGTTTTATTGTATGTGAGACCTTTTAATTGGCACCATCAACCTGTCCAGGGACAACAGAGGGAAATTAGCCTGTGGCTATAATCTGGCATATTTACATATATATTATATGTTCATTAATGTGCACTGTCCCGTTCAAATAAATAAATAAATAAATAAATAAATAAATAAATAAATAAATAATAGAAAACACATGTGTGAATGAAACAAAACACTCCAGGTATGTTTTTGATCAGGTAACATTATAACATGGCTTAAAGCGCTCAGTCAGTTTTGCGTAATATCCTCCTGAGACCTTACCTGGCCCGCCAAATGATATCTCTCTGTATTTGCTATACAGCGAGATACCATTTGGACACCCTCGCTCCACCCTCGCTCCACCCTCGCTCCACCCTCGCTCCCCCGGTTAACAACGGACTCCGCGATTCTGATTCGTTCAAAGATGGTGACGTCAGTGCACCCGCCTTTGCCCGCAACGTCCCTTCCATTCAGCTGTAAAATTGGTCTTAAATGACCTAAAACACATCGATTCCTTAAAACCACAGCAGCTGACAGCTCTAGAGGCCTTTCTTTTCTTTCTTTTCTTTTGTTTGATTGGTTCACGTCGCTGTCCGTTAACTGTTCTCTGATTGGTTCACTTAGCTGTCTGTCTATGCGCAACAGCAGCGCATTCTGGACCAAGCATTACCAGACTCGCCGCTGGTACAGCGATGAGTCATGGATTCTTCCAGGCAACCTGAGACCCGCACATTCATTTGTTTCCTTTATAGTGGACATCTTTTAAGTTTTGAGATAGACTCTAGTTTGTGGCTGCACTATGATAAAAAAATAATCATAATTAAAAATATAATAATAATAATAATAATAATAATAATAATAATAATAATAATAATAATAATAATAATAATAATAAATATATTAATAAAATACATAAATAAGTAAATAAATAAATAATACATAAAAAATAAAAATAAAACATAAAAAATTTGTAAATAATAAATAAATAAATAAATAAATAAATAAGAAATTAAAAGGGAGTCTAAAAACTTTTTGAGGCGTTAGGTTAGGTTAACTTGACATGGATTTAACACTATTCCAGTCCATTACAGAGGACATGTTACAACATTATGAATAAACATAAAATTAACAAAATGTAAATGCTAAAATGTTCATTTACCTCCAAATAGAAAATTTAAATAATAATAATAATAATAATAATTTAGATACTTTTTTTCTTCGGGTCCCAGGAGGATATAGGACCTTTAATATTATGTTAAAATGCACAAACATGTAAATGTTGACCCCGTTCTCTGTGTGCGTGTCTGAGGATCTTGGTTCTTGGTTTGGTGAGTGCCTGTAGTGACTGTAGTGACTGTAGTGACTGTAGTGACTGTAGTGACTGTAGCTCTCGTCTTCCAGTTTTAGCCTGTGAGATCTCAGGTTTGTGTCTTACGGGAGCGTTTCTTCAGACGATCTGTGGGTTAATTGACTTTCTCACCAGAGATTTGACTCTCCTCCTTTGTGACGTGAGGCTATGAGCAGTGAGGGGGCGACACTGAGCTGAGACTGAAGAGCAATAGCCTATAAGCTCTGCCAATATTTCTTTTTATCATACATATTGGTTGATTTTGATTATTTTCCTCAAATTATGTCGTTAAAATTGACTACTCATTTCCCACCAGCGCCATTTTACTACAAACCAAAAGCAGTGATATGCAGCGATATGTATTGGTCTATTTCTGTTTGGATATTTAAAATCGCAATATTGATCTAAAAACAAAGTTCTGAAAGTAGATTTAGCTGAAAATGCCCCCTACAGGATGAGATATAGACTCATTTTCTCAGGCTACATTTATACAGCGACGATCAAAACAGAAGACGTAAAAGTGGCGTCTCGTCTTCAATTTTTTATCCGTGTTTAGACGAGCGTTCTCGACAGGAAATCTTTGTTTATACGAAGATGCAAAAGTGGGCGAATTCGATTGAATATGCATGCCAGGCCGCTAATATAATGTCAGAGCGACCTTTTTCAGGACACCACAGGGGCTCTCATCACGGTTGTTTCACCCTCGATGCGCTGTGACTTTCCGCTTTTTTCATGATTGGCCACTTTCATCCCTGAAACTTGCCCCTGACGCCTGCGACGTATTTTTATTGTTTTTACCGGCTTAGCGCATCCAGTGTGACGTCAGGTGTATGCGGCGTGAACATGTTTTGCGCTTCTTGCCGTTTAGACGGAGACGCGACCCGGGCCGTCTTCAGAACTCCACACTCTGGAAGGAGTCTTCAGATTTTTGCGGTTTCAGAGCCCGACGGCGCTGCCACCGTGTAAACGAAAGACACTTCCGATAGAATATTTTGTCGTTTTCAGTCGCAATCGTCCTCGTCTAAACGGCCCCTAAGTGTTTGCATTCATTTAAAGGTGTATTGTTAAACTTTTTGGTCGGGGGTTTGTCACCTGCTTGTTTCTATGGTTATGTCATTGCTCTACCTGGAATGTTCCACAGTATGACATTAAACACAAACAACTTACACTGAAGACTAAAAGGATCCTTCACCAGAAAAGTTACACAATGCACTTAAACGTGTTCTATAGTGATTTGGAAACAGCGCTTCAGAGACTTGTCATTGTGTCCTTGGGCAAGACATTTTCACTCACCCTGCCTATGCCATTATAAGGTTGCTGGTTCACTTGTTAAAGGACCTGGCGTTCCTCTCCCCCCCATAGACCTTACCTGTAAACCTGCTGCTCCTGATGCCCTGGTCTGAACACAGCGTTCTACTTTGTTCATACAGCGGCCTCTCCCAAAGCAGCAGGTTTTGGTCTGGGCTTTTGTACATTTGTCTCCTTTGTTTTTGTTTATTTCATTAATTCGTCTGAACCACTGCCAGGAGCACATCTGAGCAGCTGCTGAGACGTGTCAACAAACAGATGGAAGAAATACAAGAAAATATCCAGTATAATAATAAAAAACATGGTTAAAGGTGTACGTTCTCTAATGGAGGATCTGCCATATGCTTGTCTTCATCCAGATGTTCCACACTGTGACAAAGACGGTCTTTGTCCCTGAATACTCACCTTCATTTCATTACATATTTGTGACTGAGTACGGCCAAACAGTCCTCAAGCCGGGATTACTGAAACGAAGATACAGTGGTATCTCACCTTACGAAATTAATTCGTTCCAGAAGTGGTTTCGTAACGTGAATTTTTCGTAAGTTGAGTAGCTATTTCAATGGAAAAAGTCTGCTTCGTTCCAAGGCCCCGATCCAAGTTTTTTTTTTTATAGTGTAACTTTTTTTATAGTGTAACATTGTGTTGCGTAGAGACTGTAGACCCAGGACTAAACCTGGACTATACCAGGTCTAGACCAAGGTCTAAACCTGGACTAAACCTGGACTAAACCAGGACTAGACCAGGTGGATTAAAGCGCCGCGCGCGGGTCTATTTCCTGGTTTCGTTTCGAGTCACGGCTGAGGCGAGCAGCGAGGGGGACCGCACACAGTCTGAGCGCATGAACGAGACCCGTGCTCAAACCGTGCCTCCTCTAGACCTCCTCTAGACCTGGTCTAGACCTGGACCTAGACCACCGCGGCTCTTGCATGCGTTTGTTCATGTGCTCAGACTGTGTGCGGTCCCCCTCGCTGCTCGCCTCAGCCGTGACTCGAAACGAAACCAGGAAATAGACCCGCGCGCGCGGCGCTTTAATCCACCTGGTCTAGTCCTGGTCTAGTCCAGGTTTAGTCCTGGTTTAGTCCTGGTTTAGTCCTCGTCCAGTCCTGGTTTAGTCCTGGTTTAGTCCAGGTCTAGACCTTCTGTCAGCCCCGCGCCGGGTCATGCTGCGCTATCACACGTGTTCTCCCCCCTCCTCCTTCCCCCCACACTTCACTATTAATAATTTTGTTGAAAATCTATGAAAGTTTGAGTGTTTAAACGAGAGACAAATGTGAGAAAAGTTTAAATCCAGTCTGAGAAAAGCGTATAATGTGTGTGGCTGAGCGCGCATTATTTGAATTTTTGAGATTTTGCATTTCGTAACTTGAATTTTCTTTCGTATCTAGAGACCAAAATTTAACGCGAAGGCATTTCGTAACTTGAAATTTTCGTTTGTTGAGTCTTTCGTAAGGTGAGGTACCACTGTATTTTCAGAGTTTGTCAACTGCTTAAGACCACATTGGCCAGACACACACACTGTTGCTTTAAACTTCTTTGGCACCACACAGACAAGTACGGGACGCCACCAGGCCACGTCACAGGTTGGATCTTTTCAAAGTTCAAATGCATGCTGTGCAAGATGTGCAAAGCAAAAACATCTCCTTGAGACAAGCAGGTGACAGACCCTCCACCAGAAAAGTTACACATTGCACCATTAAGGGTCCTGTACCTGATTTTCCCCACATACTGTATTTGCACAAAGCTTGTCTTGCCTCAGTACACATTTATTGTCTTAGTGGCTCTTGAGGTCAACATAAGTTTGCTGCGTTTTGTCTGCATCTAATTATAAAGTGTCTTAATGTCCGGTGATCAGGAAGTGTGTGTTAGCATGGTAACTGTTGTTTTACCTCGATAACAAAACTCCACTCTAGTGTCCGGAAGTTGTGAAAAGTAAAAGTAAACTCATTGTTTTGTTTCATTCTCGCATGTTTAACGCACAAATCCTGCATATTTAAGCTGAGTTCTTCTCTCCACCTTGTGATGTCATGTGGTAATACAGGAAGTGTTCCACTGTGTTTTTAAACTCCATACACCTTCACTAGATGCTTTCTCTCTGTCTCTCACTGAGGTTGGATGTGTTTTTCCTCCTCTCCCTTATCTGTTGGAGTAGATTTTTCCAATCCTAAATTATGGAATTGAGAAGCTGGTCCCTCAACGCAATTGGCTTTTTTTCATGAAGGAATGTGGGTTCGGGAGAGCCGACATGTCCGGAGAGAACTCATGCGGCTGGACATGGAGGGACGCTTGCACGAGTGGATCTCCGTCTGTCTGGCACCTCTGTTCCTAGACTTATTTGGATTTTTGATGGCAGGACATCTGATTGGCCAGGGGATGTTCTTGATCTATGGGAAAACTGGAAAACTGGCAGCCAATAAAGCCCCGTAGCTGTCACCTATCCTCTCTCACCACAGCGGAGCCGTTGCTGACCTGGTGAAGGTGTTACATCAGAAGGTGACACGGATGGAGGAACTGTACCATCTCCAATCTGTGGATACCCCCCCAATGCCCGGATTATATCATGAAAATACTTGTGGAACTGTGTAGGAGAAACAACATGGCTCAGTCCACAATAACACGCCCGGAAGAAAGGACTAGAGGTCTCACGGCCCTACAGGGGGACTTGAAAGTTGGGAGGCCTTGCAGTACCAGGTTTCTGACTAAGTGTCCATTCACCTGAGTTCTAAAGTTAACCCATAAGAACCCAGACCCATTTTTCCTTAAAGCAAAATTATGTGGGATATACCACAGACCTTTATTGTCCATGACCATGACCATGTTATTGTGACAAATAGGTCACATCAGGTTTTTCATTCTTAAAATGTATCGATTATGTTCATTCTCCCCCTAAAAGGTCCCATGACATGGTACTTCTTGATGCTTTTATATGGTGCCTTAAAGGCAAATTAACGTTTTTTTACAATCTGAGCCTTCTTTCGGCAATAAAACAAGTAGTTTTACTCACCCATAGCATTTTTCTGTCAATTGGAGCAGTATCGCAGAACTTATGTTGAGCCGTTCTGTTCTACTAATGATCCCGTATCTTTTAACATGGTGCATATAATATATTCCCCGAGCATGTAGTATGCCCCCTGCGGGCTCCAAATAACACAAACTTTAGCACTTTTCAAATCATAGAAGCTCAATGTCTTTGTCTACGATTTCGTTTGAAGCAAAAGTGGCCTGTAATCCGAGATTTAGCCATAGTTTACAGCTTTGTGTTTCATGTTTGGGTCCCGGGAGCATGCGCACAGTCCGCTATCAGCTCCCGGGACCCAAACATGAAACGCAAAGTTGAAAACTATGGATAAATCTCGGATTACAGGCCACTTTTGCTTCAAACGATTTCTTACATTAAGACATTGAGCTTCTATGATTTGAAAAGTGCTAAAGTTTGTGTTATTTGGAGACCGCAAACATGTGCCCCGAGCACAAATGCTAATGGTTACGCTACAACATAACTTTCTTCAAACAGCTCCAAATGACACGAACGTGATATGGGTGAGTCAAACGACTTGTTTTATTACCGAAAGAAGGCTCAGATTGTAAAATAACGTTACTTTGCCTTTAATGGTTCCCTAATACTGTAAATGAATCCTTCTTCAAAATCAACACTCAGTGCATGAGAAAGACCCATTTACACAGACATGGTCACAAATTCACTCTCTGAACAACTCATTCTGGGCCTTGTTGCTTGAATGCAAATGAGAAGGACACAGATAGGGTTAGAGGAGCGGGTGCCCCCCCCCACCCTCTCCTCTGCGCTGTCTCCCAACTTCCGCGTTTGAAGCACGAAGACAGAAAGGAGAGCCATTTCAGTAAAAAAAACACATTTTCACAGAAAATAAAATTAAACCACTGCTGTTTCAGAGGTCCAGAGGGTCGGGTAAAGGACTTCAGAGCCTAGAAACACTTGGACGTGCCTCTAGGCAAATAAAAAAACGCATTTCGCATTGTGTAGCTCCTCCGCAGTCCAAACTCTCTGGGCGTGATTTCCAGAGACAGGGGGTGGAGATCCAGACTATGGTGGAACTGCATTTGCATTTCTTTTTTCGATCTGATGTCAATAAGGTGCCTTGTCCAGAATCGCCCGTTTGAGCTGCGTTTTTTTCTAACGCAGAAAAGAATCGCAAATGCTCAGTTTAGACATTTCGCAACTTTTAGCCATGGGGGGGGGGGCTAAACAGGGTAGGGGAGCTCACATTAACGTTCAAAAACCTCAGAAAGTGAAAATTTCATGCCATGGGACCTTTAAGTATCTCCCAGAAATTCTGCTAAAACAGAACCTTTTGTTTTGACAGTCTGCTGCATTTGGACACTCCCAAGGACACAGCTGTGATAATTATCAAAAGGACATGTTTATCAGTCGGCTAGAACACGATGAACACGTATCTATAGAAACACTCTGTCCTTTTTACATACTGTAGCTTTCCACCTAAACTGGCACATATTTTCTGTATTTCCCCCTCCACCCCCCACCCCCACCCCCCCCGTAATGTTTTCCAAACAAAAACATACCTTGTGTAAACTATTCCACTGTATTATGTCTTTGTCTATTGTTATTGATTGTATTGATTCCTATTCTGTTTATGTTCTTGTATCACTGAAGAGAGGGGTGGGACGTTAGCGCCCCCTGTCGGCCGCTTTAAGGTCCATTCCATTAGAATCATTTGGATAACTTCAACCCTGAAATTGCTAATATCTACTAAACTAAAGGTAAAAGGAGCTGTTAACTTGAAAACTACCACTTCATGACATCACAAGGTGGATCAGAGCATTTTGAGCTTTGGAGATGTAGACAGACTGATAATAAAAGATTATTCAAACATGTGTGAATGAAACAAAACACAACTCCGGCTTTGTCTTTGCTTTTTAATTTTTTAAGAGAGTGAAAATGAGGTAGAGCGCCTGTAAAGTTGCGCTCTGTGTTTCCGTCTGTTCCGTCTGAGCACATTCACACTCTTTGTCTTTGGCTTTGGCTTTGGCTTTGGCCGTCTTCCTGTTTACTCAAAACAAGATGGCCGACAGCGTGGGGGACAGACGCTCGCCTCCGTCTGAGTGTGGGCGAGGATTTGAACTGGGAAACTCGCCCTGATGTGGCTCAGTCTGTGCACAGGGGTTGTTGGTGAGTGTTGGAGGTGATCGGAGGGGCCGATGGCGCAGATTGGCAGCCTCACTGTCTCTTGGCAGCTGTGGCTACAGTAGTACCTCACCACCACCAAGTGTGGAGTGAACCAACAATGAACTGTACAGAGCTTTGGGCGTCATGAAAGGCGATGTATAATAATAATAATAATAATAATAATAATAATAATAATAATAATAATAATAATAATAATAATAATAATAATATAAATTTACACTGAGCTGGAGCTGGTTAAAACTCTATGGTGGAATTTGCTGTGTGACTGTCAGATTGCACATCTGTTGACTTGACTTAGTCCTGGTTTAGTCCTGGTTTAGTTCTAGTTTATTCTGGTTTAGTCCTGATTCAGTCCTGGTTTAGTCCTGGTTTAGTCCTGATTCAGTCCTGGTTTAGTCCTGGTTTAGTCCTGGTTTAGTCCTGGTTCAGTCCTGGTTTAGTCCTGGTTTAGTCCTGGTTCAGTCCCGGTTTAGTCCTGGTTCAGTTCTAGTTTATTCTGGTTTAGTCCTGATTCAGTCCTGGTTTAGTCCTGGTTTAGTCCTGATTCAGTCCTGGTTTAGTCCTGATTCAGTCCTGGTTTAGTCCTGGTTTAGTCCTGGTTCAGTCCCGGTTTAGTCCTGGTTCAGTTCTAGTTTGTTCTGGTTTAGTCCTGATTCAGTCCTGGTTTAGTCCTGGTTTAGTCCTGGTTTAGTCCTGGTTCAGTCCCGGTTTAGTCCTGGTTCAGTTTTGGTTTAGTCCTCGTTCAGTCCTGGTTTAGTCCTGGTTCAGTTCTAGTTTGTTCTGGTTTAGTCCTGGTTTAGTCCTAGTTCAGTTCTAGTTTGTTCTGGTTTAGTCCTGGTTCAGTCCTGGTTTAGTCCTGGTTCAGTTTTGGGTTAGTCCTGGTTTAGTCCTGGTTTAGTCTTGGTTTAGTCTTGGTTCAGTTTTGGGTTAGTCGTGATTCAGTCCTGGTTTAGTACTGGTTTAGTCCTCGTTCAGTTTTGGGTTAGTCCTGGTTCAGTCCCGGTTTAGTCCTGGTTCACTTTTGTGTTAGTGCTGGTTCAGTCCTGGTTTAGTCCTGGTTCAGTTTTGTGTTTGTCCTGGTTTAGTCTTGGTTTAGTCCTGGTTCAGTTCTAGTTTGTTCTGGTTTAGTCCTGGTTCAGTCCTGGTTTAGTCCTGGTTCAGTCCCGGTTTAGTCCTGGTTCAGTTTTGGGTTAGTCCTGGTTTAGTCCTGGTTTAGTCCTGGTTCAGTCCTGGTTTAGTCCTGGTTCAGTCCCGGTTTAGTCCTGGTTCAGTTTTGGGTTAGTCCTGGTTTAGTCCTGGTTTAGTCCTGGTTTAGTCCTGGGTTAGTCCTGGTTCAGTCCTGGTTCAGTCCTGGTTTAGTCCTGGTTCAGTCCCGGTTTAGTCCTGGTTCAGTTTTGGGTTAGTCCTGGTTTAGTCCTGGTTTAGTTCTGGTTTAGTCCTGGCTCAGTCCTGGTTCAATCCTGGTTCAGTCCTGGTTTAGTCCTGGTTCAGTCCTGGTTCAGTCCTGGTTCAGTCCTGGTTTAGTCCTGGTTCAGTCCCGGTTTAGTCCTGGTTCAGTTTTGGGTTAGTCCTGGTTTAGTCCTGGTTTAGTCCTGGTTCAGTCCTGGTTTAGTCCTGGTTCAGTCCCGGTTTAGTCCTGGTTCAGTTTTGGGTTAGTCCTGGTTTAGTCCTGGTTTAGTCCTGGGTTAGTCCTGGTTCAGTCCTGGTTCAGTCCTGGTTTAGTCCTGGTTCAGTCCTGGTTCAGTCCTGGTTCAGTCCTGGTTTAGTTCTGGTTTAGTCCTGGTTTATGGTTCATGTCTCTATAATTATCCACATGAAACAAAAACAGGCACAAAGTTCTTTTTTCTGCCTGTATTGACACTTTACAGCTGATGTCATCCACAGTCCCTGGGGGTGTGAAGCTAACTGAAAGCACTACTCTGTCTTTAACGTCTTTGTCTTTAATCTGAGTTTATTTTACCACAATCTGATCAGAAAGAACGGACTTAGTTGGAACTACAACAGATGAAATTGTTTGTGCTTTTAAACGAGTCTCACATAAAATAACTGTCACAACCTGTTAACCGTTTTCCCGTTCGTCACTCTCACCTGATTATTGAAAATCAAACGCCTAAACAGGACCACGGACGCTCGTATTGATCACAGGCTCCTGAAATCTGCTGTTTCAATCCATTTTTAAACATTTTCCTTCTCTTCTCCCTCTCCCTTCATCTTCTTTTCTTCCTCTCTTCTCCCCCACTCTCTCCATTCTCCTCCCTACAGTATATATTTATGACCTGTCTCTCTCTCTGTCTCTTCCCTCTCTTCTCCATATATATTTATGACCGCTCTCTCTCTCTCTCTGTCTCTTCCCTCTCTTCTCCATATATATTTATGACCGCTCACTCTCTCTCTCTCTCTGTCTCTTCCCTCTCTTCTCCATATATATTTATGACGGCTCTCTCTCTCTCTCTCTTTCTCTGTCACTGCTGCAGATTTGTCTTTTATGCTGAGTTAAACCACTTCTCTAAGTCCCTCCATTTCTCCCTCTCCCTCTTTTCTTCTGTACTCTCCTTTGTCTCCCTCTCTCCTTCCCTCTCTCTACCCCCTCTTCTCCATCACTCTCTCTCTTTCTCCCTCTCTCCTCCATAAATATGTATGATCTCTCCCTCTCTCTCTCCTCCATATATAGTATTTATGACCTGTCTGTCTTTCTTTCTCCTTCTGGGGAACATATATTTATATCAATATCTTTCTCTCTCCCTCGCTCCCTCACTCTCTCCCTCCCTTCTTCTCTCTCTCTGTCACTTTCTCTGCTGCTGTTTGACCATTTGACTGTCACGTTTTATTTATTTAGACTTTCTCCCAAACTCGTCTGTGGTTTGTCAAAACGGAAGAAAATTAAATTGGACCTTTAGGGAAAGAGAGCGAGGCAGAGAGGAGAGACGGAGGAGAGAGCAAGGAGAGAGGGAAGGAGAGTGAGGAGAGGCAGAGAGAGGGAGAAAAAGGAAGGGAAGAGAGGGGTGAAGAAGAGAGACACAGAGAGAGAGAGACAAAGAGAGAGAGAGAGAAAGAAAGTGTGAGAGGAACACGGTCAGTAGAGAGAGAGAGAGAGGAACAGAGTCAGTAGAGAGAGAGAGAGAGAGAGAGAGAAAGGAACAGGGTCAGTAGAGAGAGAGAGAAAGAGAGAGGAACAGGGTCAGTAGAGAGAGAGAGAGAGAGAGAGAGAGAGAGAGAGAGAGAGAGAGAGAGAGAGGAAGAGAGTCAGTAGAGAGAGAGAGAGAGAGAGGAACAGAGTCAGTAGAGAGAGAGAGAGAGAGAGAGAGAGGAACAGAGTCAGTAGAGAGAGAGAGAGAGGAACAGAGTCAGTAGAGAGAGAGAGAGAGAGAGAGAGAGAGAGGAACAGAGCCAGTAGAGAGAGAGAGAAAGAGAGAGGAACAGGGTCAGTAGAGAGAGAGAGAGAGAGAGAGAGAGAGAGGAACAGAGTCAGTAGAGAGAGAGAGAGAGAGAGGAACAGGGTCAGTAGAGAGAGAGAGAGAGAGAGAGAGGAACAGAGTCAGTAGAGAGAGAGAGAGAGGAACAGAGTCAGTAGAGAGAGAGAGAGAGAGAGCGAGAGAGAGAGAGGAACAGAGCCAGTAGAGAGAGAGAGAAACAGAGAGGAACAGGGTCAGTAGAGAGAGAGAGAGAGAGAGAGAGAGAGAGAGGAAGAGAGTCAGTAGTGAGAGAGAGAGAGAGAGGAACAGAGTCAGTAGAGAGAGAGAGAGAGAGAGAGAGAGAGAGAGAGAGAGAGAGAGAGGAACAGAGCCAGTAGAGAGAGAGAGAAAGAGAGAGGAACAGGGTCAGTAGAGAGAGAGAGAGAGAGAGAGAGAGAGAGAGAGGAAGAGAGTCAGTAGTGAGAGAGAGAGAGAGAGAGAGGAAAAGAGGGAGAAAAGAGAGAGAGAGAGAGAGAGAGAGGAAGAGAGACAGTAGTGAGAGAGAAAGAGAGAGGAACGGGGTCAGTAGAGAGAGAGAGAGAGAGAGAGAGGAAGAGAGTCAGTAGTGAGAGAGAGAGAGAGAGAGAGAGGAACAGAGTCAGTAGAGAGAGAGAGAGAGAGAGAGAGAGAGAGAGAGAGAGAGAGAGAGGAACAGAGCCAGTAGAGAGAGAGAGAAAGAGAGAGGAACAGGGTCAGTAGAGAGAGAGAGAGAGAGAGAGAGAGAGAGAGAGAGAGGAACAGAGCCAGTAGAGAGAGAGAGAAAGAGAGAGGAACAGGGTCAGTAGAGAGAGAGAGAGAGAGAGAGAGAGAGAGAGAGAGAGAGAGAGAGAGAGGAACAGAGTCAGTAGAGAGAGAGAGAGAGAGAGAGAGAGAGAGAGAGAGAGAGAGAGAGGAACAGAGCCAGTAGAGAGAGAGAGAAAGAGAGAGGAACAGGGTCAGTAGAGAGAGAGAGAGAGAGAGAGAGAGAGGAAGAGAGTCAGTAGAGAGAGAGAGAGAGAGAGAGGAACAGAGTCAGTAGAGAGAGAGAGAGAGAGAGAGAGAGAGAGAGAGGAACAGAGTCAGTAGAGAGAGAGAGAGAGAGGAACAGAGTCAGTAGAGAGAGAGAGAGAGAGAGAGAGAGAGAGAGGAACAGAGTCAGTAGAGAGAGAGAGAGAGAGGAACAGAGTCAGTAGAGAGAGAGAGAGAGAGAGAGAGAGAGAATAGAGCCAGTAGAGAGAGAGAAAGAGAGAGAGAGAGAGAGAGGAACAGGGTCAGTAGAGACAGAGAAAGAGAGGAAAAAAGAGAAATATATAGAGAGAGAGAGAAAAGAAAGAGAGAGAGAGAGAGAGAGGAAGAGAGTCAGTAGAGAGAGAGAGAGAGAGAAAGAGAGAGAGAGAGGGGAACAGGGTCAGTAGAGAGAGAGAGGAAGATGAAGATAGAGACAGAGGAGCATGTTTAGTGTGGAGAAAGAGTGTAGGGAGTAAACATACAGGGAGTAAACACACATTATTTACAGTGAAAAGTCTCTGGATCTGTTCTGGACCAGACCTGGTTCAGACTGGAACTAAACCAGGACTAACCAGAAGAAATGACCCAAATAAACACATGTTCTGCCCAGGCTGGTTGGTGTCAATAAAATCATCAACACAGACAATAATTAACAATACTATTTTAGTCCAAATGTAAAAGAAATGCTCTGCTCTGTGTGATGTGCAGCGCTCCATAGGAGGGGCCCATAGGAGGGGCCCATAGGAGGGGCCCATAGGAGGGGCCCATAGGAGGGGCCCATAGGAGGGGCCCATAGCACGCGACGCCTTGTTGTGATGACGTTTACTAGCTGTAGGTTCTAAAGTGAAATTATTTCTTGTATTAAGTCATTTTAGATGAAGATTGCGGTTTAAAATTCTTCCATAATGATTCTCGAGTGTCATAGATTAAACTACAGAGCGGACACAAGCACTTAGGGCTCTTTTAACAAACTTCTTCTTCACTGTCGTCGCCGTAGTTGGTTTATTATCAGTGACATTGATTCTCGCTGAGGCAGAGCACTCACAGCAGCTCATTATCGATCCATCCGATTTGTGTCTTTGCCCAGAAAATAGAAGGATTGAAAAATAAACACTTAAAGACATGTACATATACTGGTGTGAACAGTAAATCTTACTTTATATACAGTCTTTGATGTGTTAAGGTTAAAATGAGTTCATGGTTAAAATATAAATAGTCTAATAACAGTTTGAAAAAGCATCTGTCTTTCTTCACCCTGAATTTTGAAGGGCCCATATTATTATTACACTATTTTCTGATCTATGTTAGAATGTTTCCTCATCACAAACAGACTTGGAATTAGGGATGTCAACAATTAATCGACTTACGATTAATTGTCGATCAAGACGTTGGTCAAACAAAATGCATTAATTGTAATTAATCGCTAATTGCGAACACGCGCACCCGCGTGATCACGAAACAAGGCAACCGCGCACCGCGCTCACTCAACAGCACAGCTGCTGAGCACGAGATTGAACCGCGGCGCCCGGAATTCGTAGTCTCAGCCCGAGCCACAAACCAGCCGCACGAAACCAGCAGCAGCACGTGGTGGTTTAATCCTCGTTTAGTCCAGGTCCAGTCCAGGTTTAGACCTGGTTTAGACCTGGTTTGGTTCTGGTTTAGTCCACGTTTAGTCCTGGTCTAGTCTCTTAGCCAATCAGGACGCAGAACACAATGTTACACTATTAAAAAAATGTTACATAAAAAAATAAAATTGAAAAAAAAAAAAAAAAAATCTGCGAACCGCGACAGAGCGAGGGATTACTGTATTTTGTTATTCAGCATCAATACATTTGTCTGCTTTTTACTAAGGAATAATTAATTGAGGAATATACAATATAATAATACTATGATATATTTTTGACTCAGTGTTATGTTACTATAGCTTATATTCTTAAAGACCCTATTGAAACACTCAAATTCAGGTGAAAAACACCGCTTATCAGTTAATCGTAAGTCGATCGATAAGGTCAATCAACTATAGATTAAAGGTCCCATGGCATGAAATTTTCTCTTTCTGAGGTTTTTGAACGTTAATGTGAGCTCCCCTACCCTGTTTAGCCCCCCCCCCCCATGGTTAAAAGTTGCGAAATGTCTAAACTGAGCATTTGCGATCCTTTTCTGCGTTACAAAAAATCGGAGCTCAAACAGGCGATTTTGGACAAGGAAACTTATTGATGTCAGATCGAAAAAAGAAATGCAAATGCAGTGAACGGGACCGCGTTTGTCTGTACTCAGCGTCTCTGTAAATCACGCCCAGAGAGTTTGGACTGCGAATGCGCTAGGCAATGCGAAATGCGTTTTTTTTATTTGCCTGGAGGTACGTCCGAGTGTTTCTAGGCTCGGAAGTCCTTTATCTGAGCCTCTGGACCTTTGAACAGTAGTGGTTTAATTTTATTTTCTGTGGAAATGTGTTTATTTTTCAATGGAACGCTTCAAATCTCTCCCCCCGTGCAAAAACACGGAAATGGATCAGCTGAGGGCTCAGAGCCGAGAGCGGAGAGTTTGGCCACGCCCCCACCCTCTACTATTGGCCATCTCTTTTCTCCTCATTTGCATTCAAGCAACAACGCCCATAATGGACTGTTCAAGGTTAAAATATAAATAGTCTAATAACAGTTTGAAAAAGCATCTGTCTTTCTTCACCCTGAATTTTGAAGGGCCCATATTATTATTACAGTATTAGGGAACCATTAAGGAGCCATATAAAAGCATCAAGAAGTACCATGTCATGGGACCTTTAATGAATTAATCGATAATTTTCATCCCTACTTGGAATTGTGTTTTGTTTTGTTCATTCAGGAGGTAACAACAGTGTAACATGCCTAAAAGCTCACAAGAGTCAGTTTTGTTTAATAAGAATATAGAACCTTTTATATTTTGTTCTTCGTTTGCCCAAATCATTGAAGTCCACATTCTAGTGTAAACACAAAGCTGAATGAATCAGAACAATGAACAGTCTGCGCTCTCACCAGCAGGGGGCAGTGTCTCTATGGAACTCATTCACAGGGCTTTTGACGTGTTTCATAATAGTGGTTTTTATTTCCCTTTTTTTTTTTCATTTCATTTGTAACACTGGGTCTGCGGATCTCTTCTCTTGGACTGACAAAAGCAGCCGGCGTCTCCTTCGTCTTCAGCGTCTGTGATGAGTCTGTCACATTTCAATATTTATTACATTTTAAAAATTTAATTAATTGATGCAGGGATAAGAACAACAACTGGACAACTCTCACCACTGGGACAGAGTTGGACGAAGGATGCCCCAGGTCTTTTTTGCCCACCTCTACATTAGTGGTGGAACGTAACGAAGTAAAAACAAAGCAAAAGTAGTAAAGTACTGTACATCAGTATACATTTTTGGTATCTGTACTTAACTTGAGTACATTTTAAAGTGGATATTTACTTTTACTTCACTACATTTGAGAGCAATTATTTGTACTTTCTACAAATGTATTTTTAATTATAGATTGAGACCTGCTGAAAAAGGTCAGGGCTTGGTTTGAGTGCATACTTTGAACAAACAAAAATATACAAAAAAAAAAACCTCAGAAAAAAATGTAATTCAGGCTACGTTTATACGGCGACGATCAAAACAGAAGATGCAAAAGTGGCATCTCGTCTTCAATTTTTTATCCGTCTTTAGACGAGCGTTCTCAACAGGAAATGTTTGTTTATACGAAGACGCAAAAGTGGACGCAAAAGCCAGTGAAGGGAGGCGCTGTCAATAACTGGAATGAAAAAAAACAAAACAAAACATCACAACAGCGTCAAGTTACATTTCTAAACACGACTGTACCGGAAAAGAGAAAGGTAAAACTTCAAAATAAAATGTTCTAGTTGCGTTTTAAATGAGTTGTTAAGTTCCGCTCCAAACATTTCAGTGACTTGTATTTTTGTTGACATGTTTTTGAATATTGTACTGAAAATAGTGACATTACAGGAGGATTACAGTGAATTAGAAAATATAAAATCACATGGGGTTTTGCATTTGAAGTGCCTCATGGGGAAGTCGCTTGTCTTGGCGTCTGTGGCTGTGAGAGTGTGAGAAAGACTTGTACGCCGTAGACGTGTGTGTGTGCGATTTATACAATTGTTGAAATGACTTGTATGTTGACTAGAGCTGCTAGCGCAGCTTGAACATCCGTGGTATCAAGGTGTGACATATCTATGTGACGTAAACTCGTACCGACGTGAGCAGATCTGACCAGTTTTGCGTCTTGGGCAGTTTACACGGAGACGCTACAGCGGAGCGTATTTAACTTTTCCACTCTGGAGGGTGGTTTCAGATTTTTGCGTTTTTAGGCCCCAAAAACGCCATCACCATGTAAACGAAAGGCACTTCCCATAAAATATTTTGTCGTTTTTACCCGTAAGCGTTCTCGTGTAAACAGGCCCTCAGTTGTTTCTGCTGAACAAAATTCAGCACAAATCTGTATCAAAATCACTACATTTGAAGCTTTAATAGATCTAAAAATATGCTCGAAATACTTTCTAACTATGTTCGGTTGGGGGTCCGTCTTGTTCGTTTCTACGGATATGTCATCGTTCTGCCTGGAATGTTCCACAGTATGACATTAAACAGCTTTGTCTTACAGGTGGTTTTTATAGCTCAAAAATACCTATAAAAACAGGCATTCTGACTGTGAAAGTGTCGCCTTTCCACAGATCTGACCTGTAACCAGTAGTCGAGTTGTAAAATGAAACCAGGGGGGATGGTGAAATTTAGACCTGGTGAAAATTTAGACCTGGTTTAGTCCTGGCTTAGTCTTGGTTTGGACCTGGTTTTGTTTTGGTTTAGTCCCGGTTTAGACCTGGTTCAGACCTGGTTTAGTCCTGGGTTAGTCTTGGTTTGGACCTGGTTTAGTTTTGGTTTAGTCCCGGTTTAGTCCTGGTTTAGTCCTGGTTTAGTCCTGGTTTATACCCGGTTTAGATCTGGTTTAGTCTTGGCTTAGTCCTGGTTTGGACCTGGTTTAGTTTTGGTTTAGTCTTGGTTTAGTCCTGGTTTAGTCTTGGTTTAGACCTGGTTTAGTCTTGGTTTAGTCTTGGTTTAGTCCTGGTTTAGTGCCGAAATAGATGCAGAAATAATCTGATAATATGACTCACCCATAAGAATGCGGTCAGATCCATTCTAACAGTTTGCCGTGTTGTCTTTAATAATCCGGAGCTCCGGAGAAAAGGACATATCCCGAACGTATCCCGTGTCCCGAGGCGAGAGTTCCTTCTTGCGTAGCATTAACGTAGCAAGTTAAGGATTCTTCTTCTCTTGGAAATGCCGCGTAAACATTCACGCTGCTCGCTCACAGCTGATCGGCGAACAGGCGCAAACACAACAGCGGCAATCGTCATGATTGGCGGGAGCGCGTATCGGTGGGTAATTATGCTGCAACATGATTGGAAGCTGGAGCGCAGTTCGGCCTATGATTGGCTCTTGGGCACTGGCCATTTTGACTTAAAAACAGCGAAATTCGCCAAAAGTTTAGGGATTTTCATGCCTGATTGATAAAATGCCATAGGGGATGGAAGAAGGGATGCCCGTTTTAGAAGAGGGATGATTTTGACTATTTTTGACTATTTTTTCTCGAGTACTGCCTGTAACTCGGTCTGGTTTGGTCTCCATGATGACAGAAAGGTTTAACGCCATTCTGCGACACATTCCAGACAAAGTAATAACATCTCCATGGAGAAAATCATTTGACAGACCCAGACTCCAGCAGAAAAGTTGCACAGTGTAGCTTTGAACAGATTGTGGCTCTGTGTTCGTCCTTGGAGCAGCCCCATCTGCAGTCCGACCTCCTCTGAGCTGCGTCCCAGGTGTGGGAGAGTATGTACGCCCCCTTATCCTCATTAACAGTCTGGTGGGCGCGTTTCCACATCCAACTACCGTATTTGTTGTCTCTCTGTGTGGAAATCGGGATAAGGGGGCGTTCCAAGTCTCTGTCGTTTCACTGCTCCATGTTACTCATTCACACAGTTTTTTTACGCTCCGTCACCCTGTATTATTTGTAAAACAGGGCCAAATACTCTGTTCCACCTTGCGATGTCATAGTTTTCACGTCATCAGCTACCTTTTACCTTTACTTCAGCAGAGTTTGGCATTTCCATTTCTGAAATCATCCACGTGATTCTACTGAAGGTGTATGGAGATTAAAAACACAATGGAGCACTTCCTGTATTACCACATGACATAACAGAACTCGTGTGTTAAACATGCGTGAATGAAACAAAACACAACTCCAGGTCTGTTTGTGATGAGGAAACATTAGAACAGATCAGAAAATATAGTGTAAAATGGACTCTTTAAACTTTTGCATCTTCTATTGAATTATTGTCAAAGAACTGATTATTTTGCGTATTATTCTGGGCTTTTATTCACCCTGTTGATGTCCCCTCTGTCTCTGGTCCCTGTCCTCCTCACAGACTTTCTCTTCTCAGTGTTAGAGGATATAGACCACTTGTTTTACTAGAATACAGTTAAGATCATTGTGAGGTCTGAGCCCACTGCGTAGTTGAAGTTGAATGAATGAATTTATTGAGTATGTCACAAAGTCAATACACAGTACATAATACATTACACGTATACATGTACGTGTAGACACGTGTAGTCCCATGACATGGTACTTCTTGATGCTTTTATATGGCTCCTTAATGGTTCCCTAATACTGTAAATGAATCCTTCTTCAAAATCAACACTCAGTGCATGAGAAACAGAGATAAGATGAGAAAGAGTCATAAATGTCACTCTGGAACACTCCATTATGGGCGTTGTTGCTTGAATGCAAATGAGGAGGACAGAGATAGGCCAGAGTAGCGGGTGGGGGCGTGGCCAAACTCTGCGCTCTCTCCTCTTCAGCTGTGCGCTGGCCCCACTTCCACGTTTTTGCGCGGAGGAAGAGATGAGAAGCGTTCCATTGAAAAATAAACACATTTCCACAGAAAATAAAATTAAACCACTGCTGTTAGATGCTGTCAGATATCTAGAGGCTCAAATAAAGGACTTCCGAGCCTAGAAACACTCGGACGTGCCTCCAGGCAAATAAAAAAACGCATTTTGCATTGCCTAGCGCATTCGCGGTCCAAACTCTCTGGGCGTGATTTACAGAGACGCTGAGTACAGACAGACGGGGGTGGAACTGCATTTTTCGATGTGACGTCACATTGTTTCCTTGTTGAGAATCGCCCGTTTGAGCTCTGATTTTTTCTAACGCAGAAAAGGATCGCAAATGCTCAGTTTAGACATTTCTCAACTTTTAACCATGGGGGGGGGGGGGGGGGGCTAAACAGGGTAGGGGAGCTCACATTAACGTTCAGAAACCTCAGAAAGTGAAAATTTCATGCCATGGGACCTTTAATATAATTTCTTTACAGAAGTAAACATATCTCAAAGGTTTATGGGAAGAAGCAGGGGTGTAGTGGGCGTGGTACGCGGGGGTACGCCGTCCACCCACTTCTCCCGACGTGAGATATAAAAAAAATAACAAATATAAATTCAGGGATGAAAGAGTTCCGTTTTTTAGCGGATCTCCGCTTTTTTTTTTTCAGCCGCGGGGTAGCCTATTATTTATTTATTTTTTACATCTGTGCAAATTCGTTGAGAAAGATTTTGGGTGTATATATATGTATAGTTGTGTTTAGGGTCGCCAACCGTCCCTTGAAAAACAGAATCGTCCCATATTCAGAACAAAAGTACATGTCTCGTATTAAACTTCGTATTAAACTGCGGGCCGCACGAGCCCGTGTCTGGAGCCGCGGACCGAGCGAGTGAGCGCAGCTCTTTCGTAACAGCCTGTACCATTGCGTGTACACAGGTTAAACTTTATAAAACATCCTATACCTCATCCTACCTGCCCGTGCCTCACTTAACGCGTCGCTCCTCGCTTTGTCACCTGCGCCTTTTAGCATAAGCTTCTCCTCAATGCCTCTGATTAGACGAAGTGCAAAGCAAAAACAAATCCAATATATACTACTAGTAGGCCTACCTGTTAATAAAATGTGGGTTTGTTTGTACTTTTATGTACAGTTTTACTTTATTGCTAACATATAGCATATAGAAATCAAAATTTCAGAAATTTAACATGACGTCACAAATCGCGTACACCCACTTAAAAAATCCCCACTACACCACTGGGAAGAAGTGTTCACTTTTTGAATCCCGCCCCTTACAGTCACTTAAACATTAATATTGTCCAGTTTCCTCTGAACCATCATCACATTTATCTGGTGTTACTACAACTTATATTTACAATGTTCATAGATAAGGTATTTATAATGATTTAATACACTAAACATTACAACATTACATCACTATAATGACTCAGAATACTAGATTTGTATAATTTTTTAAACTGCTTAAAGTTTGAACAGTGTTTTAGTTCGTCACTCAGGCTGTTCCATATTTTCACCCCACAGACCGATAAACAAAAACTCTTCCTTGTGGTCAGCGCTCGAGCATGTTTATATACTGCTGTTCCTTTTAGGTTATATCCTACTTCTCTTTCTGTAAATACATTTTGAATATTTACTGGTAGTTGTTGATTTCTTGCTTTGAACATAATAAGTCCTGACAAATATTCTACTAAATCGGGAAATTTTAAGAGTTTTGATTCTAGAAATAAGCTGTTGGTGTGCTCCCTGAACCCCACATTGCACGTTTTTGTAATATTGTTAAAGAATGTATGTTGGTTTTATAATTATTTCCCCAAACTTCTGCACAATAGCTTAAGTAAGGGTAAATGAGTGAAAAGTATAGTTGCTGAAGAGACTTTTTATGTAGCTCTTGTTTTGTCCATGTCGTGTGTCTGGAGCTCCACAGTCCGTCCGTCTCAGCGCCTCGGGACTCGAGCGGGGCGACGGCGTTCTATAGAGGCCCTCACAAACATACATAAAGGAAACAACAACAGGAGCATTGTGACGGCCCCTTCCTCCTCCCGTGCCCCCCCGCCTCCCTCCTGAAGCCCGGGTGACCCAAATTTCACACGACCCGGGCGCTTATTACCAAACGAACGGCTCGTTACAGTAGAATCAATCATCCGACCAAAAATAGGCTTTGATAAATCTTTTACAGATGCGCTACGTAACTTTTCTGCCGGACGGTTTCACTCGCGTCGCTGAAATAAACGAATCCGCTCGGACGATTATGTTGTGTTCAGGGACCAGGCTGATGTCCCTGTATAAAAATACCATCAAGGAATGTTCCACAGTACGGCATTAAATGTATCGCTTATTTAATGTCTTTAAATAACACGCGTCTCTCCACAGACCCAACCTGACTGGTGAATTTAATGCCAAAGTGTGGAATATTCCAGGCAATGCAAAGACATCAGGAGGCAAACCCTCAAACAGAAAGGAAAGTTTTGAATTGTCTGTAGTTTTGTTTGATATATTTCGGCTTTTAAATAAATTTATATTTATTTAAAGGGACAGTGTGTAAGATTTTTACCCGTTAATTACTGAAATTGAAGATACACATTCAAAAGTACATTGTTTTCCAAACCTTTTCACTTCCATCATGAAATCAAAGTATTCTTTTGGACTTAGATATAGTCACATAAAAGGGGGATCTTCCCCATGCAGAGGCAGCCATTTTGAATACGAGAGCCGCAGAAGGACATTTGGGCTCCGCCTTCGGCAAGGCTCGTGGTAGCACCGGAGGCAAAGCAGGCGGAGCGCTTGGCGAGAGAGAGAGAGAGGTGCCGGTCGGGGGGGGGGGGGCTCGTGGTTTTGGATAAACAACACAAGCATGCTGCCGGATCAGACGTCGTAATGGATCTAACACGTGTTTTGGACTAAATTGTTTTACTGGATTTTATTCGCTGGATCCTTACGGACAGATTGAGAGCAAGTTTATGGTGAAATACAGAGTTTGACGTGTCCAGAGCCTTCAAAGGTAAGCTAAGTAACAAACCTCGTTTTGTGCTTTTTCGTATAAAAGCCCCATGTGCTCGGGGAGTGATTGTTGTGCCGGGAAATGAATTGCATAGTCAAAAAGAGGAGACTGTAAGGTTTCATTTGATGTGTAGATTGTCATGGTACATGATCGGGAATGTGTGTTTTCATGCGGAAAGAAAAAAAAAACAGTGAACGGGACCGCGTTTTATTTATACCGTTGTTGTCGGCCGGGTGCACGCCGGGTGCGTGCGCGGGTACGCGAGCTGTCCGCTACGGCGCGTCCGGGTGACCCTCGAGGTTTGCTGTAGCTAAAACAGGAAGTGCCATAGCCACTATCCACCTATGCGCCACGAATCCTACACACTGGACCTTTAAATGTCTCAGAGTCAGTGTGCTCTGTGCATATTTTTAACCAAGGTCAAACCTGCTTTATCATCACATCGTTTTAGTTCATTTTCACAAAACATATTTTTAGCGACTGCGTTAAAATAACTTCCTATTTTTAGATTTAGGTCAAACTTTAAAGTTCTGTATCTGTATTTTCTATAAGAAGCTGTTGAGGTCAAAATAAATCCACTGTGCACTGTCTGCATTATAAAGCTTTTTTAATGTACACTTCAGGAAGTGCATGTTAGCTTGATAGTTGTTTTCAGCTTCACCGGAAATGCAAAAGGGCCCATACTGCACTATTTTCTGATCTATGTTCTAATGTTTCCTCATTAAACAGACCTGGAGTTGTGTTTTGTTTCATTCTCACATGTTTAACACACAAACCCTACATATAACACTCAGTTCCACCTTGTGATGTCACCTGGTAATACAGGAAGTGCTCCGTTGTGTTTTTTTTTTAACTCCATACACCTTCACTAGAACCATTAGGATAATTTCAGCCCTGGAATTGGCAATTTCTACTGAACTAAAAGAGGTAAAAGGAGCTGTGAACTTGAAAACTACTTCTAGATGACATCACAAGGTGGAACAGAGCATTTTGAGCTTTGAAGATGTAGACAGACTCATAATAAAGTGTTACGCAAACATGTGTGAATGAAACAAAACACAACTCCAACATTTTAACATGATTTAAACCTCAACCTCAAGCGTCACTTCAGTGTAATATCCTCCTGGGACCTGAAGAAAAAAAGTGTATCTGAATTATTATTATTATTATTATTTTAATTTTCTATTTGGAGGTAAATGTACACCTTAGCATTTACATTTTGTTAATTTTATTTTTATTTATAATGTCGTAATGGACGTCAGGGACATTTTGGTGTTAAATCGATGTGAAGTTAACAACCTGACAAAAAGGGCTTATAGATATGCTAATACAAGACGCCAGAGGAATTCGTAAAACAAAAGAGAGTAACTGGGATAGGTTCAGAGCTTTGTTCAGGGTAGTTAGCTCCTCCCTTGCAGCTAGATATAAACAGGGTCTAACCAGCAT
Source organism: Paratrypauchen microcephalus (assembly GCA_036785185.1). Taxonomy (NCBI): domain Eukaryota; kingdom Metazoa; phylum Chordata; class Actinopteri; order Gobiiformes; family Gobiidae; genus Paratrypauchen; species Paratrypauchen microcephalus. Next base: position 271,136 of record JAVJIX010000245.1, on the reverse strand, counting down.
GAGGGCCAGAGCTGACGAAGCCTCTCGGATGAGCGGCAAAACGTTTTCAACCAAACAAACTTTGTCCAATTGACAAATTGAACTTCTCCTTTTATCAACCTGACAAAAACATTTTTTCTGACAAGTTTCTACAGTCACCTCAAATAGGTGACTGTTTTCATTTCTTATTTATTTATTTTGTATTTATGTATTTATATTTATATTTTTAAGTATTATTTATTTTTATTAATTTATTGTTATTTATTTTAGTATTTTTTATTTTTATATATTATTTATTGTTATTTATTTATTTTAGTATTTTTTATTTATTTTTATTTTGATGTATTATTTATTCTGTATTTATTTATATTTTTATTTTTATGTATTATTTATTTTTATTTATTTATTTTGTATTTATTTATTTATTTTGTACTTATGTATTTATATTTATATTTTTATGTATTATTTATTTGTATTTATTTATTGCGTGGAAAGTCCCTCAGTCGTCCAGGTAGAATCCATGATAACAGGAGAAGTTCAATTTGTCAACTGGACCAAGTTTGTTGGTCCAGTTGACAAACTTGGTCCAGTTGACAAATTGAACTTCTCCTGTTATCATGTATTTATTTATTGTTATTTATTTATTTATTTTAGTATGTTTTATTTATTTTTATTTTGATGTATTATTTATTCTGTATTTATTTATTTCTATTTATTTTAGTATTTTTTTTTATTTATTTTGATTTTGATGTATTATTTATTTGGACAGAGCGGTTAACTCGATGTCCACTATAAAGGGCACAAATGAATGGGCGGGTCTCAGGAGGATAAAGGGCCTTTAATGTTTTTAAGGCAGCAAAAATCAGGTGCAGCACCTTTAAGAAGAACAAAAACAAATGTTAAAATTGATCCTGTAATTGTGTCTGGCACTGATTGGAGCTTGTTTCTTTTTCCTTCAGGCTAAACCTTTGTCAATATCCCGGTTAGTTTCACATGAGTGATTTGGTGGCGTGTCTGGCTTTGAGGCACGAGGGTAGAGGGGGTTGTGGGGGGTTCTCTCTGTTTTGGGGGCGTGGCTAACATACCTTTACATCTCTGGACCAATGAGACGCGAGTTAGCCCCCTCCTCTTGTTGTCGCTGGGCCGTAGCCTGCAGACACACTCACTACGATGCAGCACTCTGGACCTTTTAACACTTTGAATGGGAATTTTTGCATCTCAGGAAAGTTTTGGGAATAATTTGGCAAAGAAAGGTATGTTTTTTCACTTTTTTTTTTCGTATTGTTTAAAGGTGCACTGTGTAACTTTTTAATTGGGGTTCTATGACCTGCTTGTTTCTACGGATATGCTGTTTCTCTGCCAGGAATGTTCCACAGTATGACATAAAATAGCTCTACTTTACATTTATTCCATTACAGGTGGTTTTACATCTCAAAAATACCTGGAAAAACAAACATTCTGACTGTGAGCGGCGTCGCCTCTCCACAGATCTAACCTGTAACTTGGTCTGGTTTGGTCTCCATGGAGATAGAGAAGTTTAATACCATACTGTGAAACATCTCCATGGAGAAAAGTGTTTGATGGACCCTCCGCCAGAAAAGTTACACAATGCACCTTTAATTGCAGTCATTTTCTTGCTTTAAAGATCTCATGACATGGTACTTCTTGATGCTTTTATATGGCTCCTTAAAGGGACAGTGTGTAAGATTTTTACCTGTTAATTACCGAAATTGAAGATACCCATTCAAAAATACATTGTTTTCCAAGCCTTTTCATTTCCATCATGAAATCAAAGTATTCTGTTGGACTTAGATATAGTCACATAAAAGGGGGATCTTCCCCATATAGAGGCAGCCATTTTAACTACGAGAGCCGCAGAAGGACATTTGGGCTCCGCCTTCGCCTTCGGCAAGGCTCATGGTTTTGGGTAAACAACACAAGCATGCTGCCGGATCAGACGTCGTAATGGATCTAACACGTGTTTTGGACTAAATTTTTTTACTGGATTTTATTCGCTGGATCCTTACGGACAGATTGAGACCAAGTTTATGGTGAAATACAGAGTTTGACCTGTGCAGAGCCTTCAAAGGTAAGCTAAGTAACAAACCTTGTTTTGTGCTTTTCCGTATAAAAGCCCCATGTGCTCGGGGAGTGATTGTTGTGCCAGGAAATGAATTGCATAGTCAAAAAGAGGAGACTGTAAGGTTTCATTTGATGTGTAGATTGTCATGGTACACGATCGGGAATGTGTGTTTTCATGTGAAAAGAAAAATGGGACCGCGTTTTATTTATACCGTAGTTGTCGGCGAGGGCTCGCACAGCGCCGGGTGCGCGCTGGTACGCGAGCTGTCCGCGTTACGGCGCGCCCGGGTGACCCTCGAGGTCTGCCGTAGCCAAAAGGGAAAGTACCTACACCACCTATGCGCCACGAATCCTACACACTGTACCTTTAATGGTTCCCTAATACTGTAAATTAATCCTTCTCCAAAATCAACACTCAGTGCATGAGAAACAGAGATAAGATGAGAAAGAGTCATAAATGTCACTCTGGAACACTCCATTATGGGCGTTGTTGCTTGAATGCAAATGAGGAGGACACAGATAGGTTAGAGTAGCAGGTGGGGGTGTGGCCAAACTCTCCGCTCTTTCCTCTTCAGCTGTGCGCTGGCCCCACTTCCGCGTTTTTGCGCGGAGGAAGAGATGAGAAGTGTTCCATTGAAAAATAAACACATTTCCACAGAAAATAAAATTAAACCACTGCTGTTTCAGAGGTCCAGAGGGTCGGGTAAAGGACTTCCGAGCCTAGAAACACTCTCACGTGCCTCCAGGCAAATAAAAAAACGCATTTCGCATTGCGTAGCTCCTCCGCAGTCCAAACTCTCTGGGCGTGATTTACAGAGACGCTGAGTAGAGACAGACGGGGGTGGAGCTGCATTTTTCGATGTGACGTCACATAGTTTCCTTGTTCAGAATCGCCCGTTTGAGCTGTGTTTTTTTCTAACGCAGAAAAGGATCGCAAATGCTCAGTTTAGACATTTCGCAACTTTTAGCCATGGGGGGGGCCTAAACAGGGTAGGGGAGCTCACATTAACGTTCAAAAAACACAGAAAGTGAAAATTTCATGCCATGGGACCTTTAAAATACATCCAGGATTGATTTTGTGAATAATTTGACAGCTTCTTGTAATAGTCAGAGATGGTCGTGCAGTATTGTTCGTGCCAGATTTGAACTGTTGCTTTTAGAAGAATATGTGAGGTCAGTTTTGCAGACAATACAAGGTAAGAAACAAATACATTTTGGAGTTGACATGTTGAGATGACGAAACAAGTCTTTTGTACAGTAGGTCTGATGTCATTCTTAGTCTTAGAAACATCGATTTTGGCCATACTTTTTCATTTTTGATGATTTTGTGAGAAATGTTTGGTGTGAAAATGAGTTGAGGTGCTTTAGAATGAGTTCTTATTGATGTTCCACAGTATGGCATTAAATTACAAGTGCTTGAAGACAGTAAAATAGATTAATACTATACTGGTATGTCGGTGCAGATATTGAAAATGATGTTGGATTGGATATTGGCTCCACTTTGGTGTATATATTTATATATATTTGGTGCAGTAAAGTTATTTACTGGCCAATTCTGGCTGGAAATGTCTCAGAATATTAAACTTTTTAGAAAGTTGCAGTTGCAGTTACTTTAATCGGGTATCAGCAGATACTTAAAGCCAAAATATTAACATTGGAACGTTAAAAGCTGGATCAGTGCATCTTTATTTTAATATATTTGAGTAAACTACAGTGAATACTGTTTGTCACGCTCCAAAAGTGATCAACATGTCAGAAAAACATCCGGTAAAACCACATTTTCAAATGATTGTCTCTCTGGTGGAGTGTTTTTGTGTCTAAATAAGATAATAATTAAAATAGTGAACATTTTTAGGTTTATATTCTTGACATAACCCAGTAACATGGTAGTAGTGTTTTGTTTGTCTTTATTGAAAGCTCATACATTATTCGGGTCGTCCGGTTTCCCCCATCAACCCAAAACATGCTCCAGGTAAAATCCTCCGAAACCGAAGCAACAAGATCATGGAGATGGTCCCCGGGTCCGGTGCTCCTGATAACAGGATGGGTCAAATGCAGAGGACAGTTTCTCCTGTGTGAGATCAATAAAGTCAATCTTCTTATTAATATTTCCATGGAGAAACCAGGTGACAGTCCCAACTCCAGAAAAGTTACATAGTGCAGCTTTAAAATAACTTCTCTTTTGTTTATTTATACTGACAGAGAAGATGTTGAGCTTTGTGTCAGTTTTTGTTTCATGTGGACAGGCCCAGTAATTACAGAGAAATGAACCATAAACCAGGTCAACAAATCTACACTCTGACAGTTAAAGTATGTCGAAAAACTGACTCTTGTGAGCTTTAAAGTCGTTTTCACACCTTGTTTGGTTCGTTTAAAACGAACCAGAGTTCGTTTGCTCCTTTGATTCGGACCTTTTGTTCTGGTGTGAATAAAAACCAAAAGTCTCGATCCGGAGCAAACAAGCGAACCGAGACCACCTAAAAAGCTCGGTCTCGGCACGGTTCCATTCGAATCCTGGTGCGGTTCGTTTGAGGTGAGAATGCAGACCGGACTCGATCCGACACAAGTTGGCTTTTTGTACTTAACGAGCTCCCGTCGTGTGTCGAGCATTATGGGAAACTGAGGCTGACGAAACTAAACGAAAGGAAACTTACGAGGCTTACTTACGTTTTGCGTGAAGAGCAAGAGTCAGAACTTGATGCGCACATGAGTTCTGTCCTCCGTAGCCGTCTTGTCCTGTGTCTTCGTCGTTTGTAAATTGATTGTAAAATAGTGTAAACCTCACGATGCTGCTCAAACATTTGTGCGAACTGTAAAAACTGTGTATACCATATCGCTATGACGACACTGAAAACAGCAACACCATGATTCTCCTCCTTTACTGGTTTGGACACGGCTCATTTCTGTCCAATGTCTGAACGACCTCAGCACACGTGCTTTTGTTTACAGATGTTGGTCCACTTACAAAAAAAAGTACAGTGTGAAAGCGAACCGCACCAAAAAAAAAAAAAAAAAAAATTTGGTCCTGCCCAAACCAAGTGACCTATCGGACTTTCCTGTTGTGAATGCGCCCTCAGTCATGTTATAATGATGTTTCCTCCTCAAAAACAGACCTGGAGTTGAGTTTTGTTTCATTCACATGTTTGAGTAACACTTTATTATTAGTCTGTCGACGTCTCCAAAACTCAAAATGCTGTTCCACCTTGTGATGTCATGAAGCAGTAGTTTTCAAGTTATCAAATCCTTTTACTTTTAGTTTTATTTATTTTATTTATTTTATTTAACGCGTGAAAAGTCCCTCAGTCGTCCAGGTAGAATCCATGATAAAAGGAGAAGTTCAATTTGTCAACTGGACAAAGTTTGTTTGGTTGAAAACGTTTCGCCGCTCATCCGATAAACAGGGTCTAACCAGCATGAGGGCCTGAGCTGAAGAAGCCTGAGCGGCGAAACGTTTTCAACCAAACAAACTTTGTCCATTTGACAAATTGAACTTCTCCTTTTATCATATTTTATTTAACCTTTATTTAACCAGGAAAAAAGACTCATTGAGATTAAAAATCTCTTTTACAAGAGCGTCCTGGCAGCAGTTCAGTTACATGTCGGTTACAGGTCACTTTCAACACACACACAATTGATAAAATTTTACAGTTCAGAAATCACAGTTTCTAGATAAAAATGTCAAACTATTTCACAATAAAAACAACACAATCAGGAATAGCAGCTACATACAGATGTTACAGCATCCCGCTCAGTTACATTTTTTTTTTTTTAAAGATTCTAAGGAGACCAGCTCCCTCAGTTTCAAGTCTTTCTGTAAAAGGTTCCATGCAGAAGGAGCAGCGAACTGAAAAGCCTTCTTTCCCCATTTCAGACCTGACCTTTGGAACTGACAATAAAAATAAATCCGAAGAACGAAGATTATAAGAACCACTTTGTTGCGAAATGTAGGTTTCCAAGTATGGTGGCAGCTGGCCAAGTACACAGTTATAAATCAGCACATACAAATGCTTAAGTCTTCGGGACAACAAAGAGGACAGTAAAGACTGACAATTCCAGGGCTGAAATGATTCTAGTGAAGGTGTACGGAGTTTAAAAACACCGTGGAGTCCTTGCTGTATTACCACATGACATCACAAAGTGGAACGGAGTGTTTTCCGTTTGAGAGAAGAACTCCAGGTTTGTTTGTGATGAGGAAATTATAACATAGATGAGAAAATAGCGTAATATGGAGCCTTTAAACAGCAAATTCCACCGTAGAATCTGACCTGTCTCCAGCTCAGTTTAAACTGTATATTTATATTTATTGTTGACTTTCTTATTTGTTTTTAGCTGATGCTGCTTTTCTTGGAGCCAGCATTTTCCATAAAGAGGCGTTTTCTGGACAGGCTGTTGACAATGTGCCTGAGCAAAATTATTCTCAATAATGAGGCAGGACTGAGCAGGAAAGTTTAAATCCTGCCTGTTATTGGACACATTTTCATGATTTTTAAAAAAAATTCTCAATTAATTGCACTGAATTACTGTAAAAAGTTCTGAATTAAAATATTCTCCTCCAAGTTGACATGGAAAACACATTAAACCACCTTTATTTAATTCGTGTGAGGGTTGGGAAGGGTTCTGATTGGACAGGCAGCGCACAAACGTATTTATGTCGACCAAAACACAGAATGCTACCGGCTTTTTCGTCGTCTCGGTTTGTCGTTACGCCACGGACACAAACATGACAAACGTTTTCCGCAGTCGTTCCAGTGATAATGAAGCAACAGCTGGAGAATTCTATCCTCACGCTTTACATCTGTCGCTGAGGAGGAGAAGAAGGGAAGAGTGCCGGAGAAGGAGGAGGAAGACAAACTAAATGAACGGCTGCTCCACCTCAGCCCACTCCCGCATCCCGCTCACAAACCCAAAGAGCAGTGGATCAAAGTCTGAAGTGAGGACTGGTGGAGCTGGTTTGAAGGGCACCCCAACGAACACGTGCCGAATGACCGGAATTATTTAGAAGAAGAATAAAAGTTTACATGATCAACGGATAAATTAATTTGGTTTTAAAATCAGAATAAACCGCCCACTTACTTCAGAGTTAAAGGGACAGTGTGTAAGATTTTTACCTGTTAATTACTGAAATTGAAGATACCCATTCAAAAATACATTGTTTTCCAAGCCTTTTCACTTCCATCATGAAATCAAAGTATTCTTTTGGACTTAGATATAGTCACATAAAAGGGGGATCTTCCCCATGCAGAGGCAGCCATTTTGATTACGAGAGCCGCAGAAGGACATACTGTATTTTGGGCTCCGCCTTCGCCGTTTTCTTTATACAGTAGTTGTCAAACGGCTCGTGGTTTTCACACAGCGAGATAGTACGCGTTTGGATAAACAACGACAAGCATGTTGCCGGATCACACTTACTCCGCACATACATCGCAGGAGCAAGCACCTTCATCTAAGAGGAAAAGAAGAAGGACATAGTACCTACCGCGGCTGGGGCTTTGTTGCAGCGCGGGCCCGCACCCCGGGTTCACGCGTGCGCGCGGTTCGTGCGCGGCTGCCGGAACCCACCTCCCGGTACGTTGAGCTGTCCGCGTTACGGCGCGCCTGGGTGACCCTCGAGGTCTTCCGTAGTTAGAACCGGAATTGCAATACCCACCATCCACCAATGCGCCACCATCCTACACACTGTCCCTAAGTTTAATTCCAAATACAGTGGAACCTCGCCTTACGAAAGACCCTACAAACAAATAATCCAAGTTACGAAACGCCTTCACTTAACGTTTTCGTCTCTAAATACGAAAGAAAATTCAATTTACGGAACGCGAAATCTCAAAAATTCAAATACCTAATGCGCTCTTATGATAACAGGAGAAGTTCAATTTGTCAACTGGACAAAGTTTGTTTGGTTGAAAACGTTTCGCCGCTCATCCGAGAGGCTTCGTCAGCTCTAATAAGAATACTGGTAAGACACTTGCTTATATCGCTCTAATGCGCTCTTAGTTGCGCGCTCGGCTTCGCAGCCCGAATCCCCCGAAACGTAAATACACTTGTAGCATTCTGTATTTTGTTCATCTCCATGATACCCATGATGCTTTTCATGTGCCTTCGACCCTCGTTCGTCACGGAGTTCTAACACGCGTAAAGGACAGAGTTACTGTTGTTTCGTGAGTTATTCTTCGTTATTCCAATCCAATCCAACTTTATTTATAAAGCACTTTAAAAACAACACCGTCGATCAAAGTGCTGTACACAGGTTAAAACACAAAACATGAGACACAGTAACAGTAAGAACAGCATGATAAATGTCAACTACGCGAGCAAATTAATTTCGTAAGGTGAGGTTCCACTGTAATAATTTTCTAGGAATTGTCACGTTCTTCCTAAAGCGTCATTCAGGACCTTTAACGACGTGAGGGAGCTCATCCACAAATTTGACATTCTTATGCAGTTTTTTGTATCAAGTTTTTGTATATTTCTGGAGAATTGTCATGTGGGAGCATGAGTGAAGTCGACTTGTGGGCGGAGCCTTGTACAAAAAATGTACAGCTAACCGTAAGGAGCGCTTGAATAGAGCCCAGGAGAGATCACTATATTACAAACATTACAAACATTACAAACACGGATGACATCTTCAGGCAGGTTTTTGATGAGGAAATGTTATAGTTTGGTCAAAAGTAAAAAAAAATAGATTTTGTATATGACCTCCTCTTTAAACGACATAAACGGACCTTTAAAAAAACAGACGCAGCTCCAGATGTCGACTTCTTTATGATCTTTACATTTCCAGTGTTTATATTGTGTGAGGGGGAGAAAGAGACGGAAAGAGAGAGGGAGGATGGAAAGAGGAGAAAGAAAGAGAGAGGGAGGATGGAAAGAGGAGAAAGAAAGAGAGAGGGAGGATGGAGAGAGGAGAGAGGCAGAGACCTTCGACTGAATAAGGAAGTGAACTGAGGAGGTGTGGTGCAGTCTATAGGAGAGACAGAAGAGAGAGAGAGGAGTGGGGGAGAGCACAGGAGAGAGAGAAAGAGGGAGGAAAATAGGAGAGGAGTAGGAGAGAGGGCAGGAGAAGAGAGAGAGGGAGGAAAAGAGGAGAGGAGTGTGAGAGAGTGCAGGAGACGAGAGAGAGGGAGAGAGAGAGAGGATAAGACTGGGAGAGAGCATAGGAGAAAGAGAGGGAGGAAAAGAGGAGAGGAGTAGGAGAGAGAGCGCAGGAGAAGAGAGAGAGAGACAGACAGAGGATAAGAGGAGTGGGAGAGAGCATAGGAGAAAGAGAGGGAGCAAAAGATGAGAGGAGTGCAGGAAAGTGCAGGAGAGAGAAAGAGGTTGGAGAAGAGAAGAGGAGCAGGAGAGAGCGCAGGAGAAGAGAGAGAGAGGATAAGAGGAGAGGAGTGGGAGAGAGCATAGGAGAGAGAAAGAGGTAGGAAAAGAGGAATGGGAGAGAATGCTGGAGAAGAGAGAGAGAGGGAGGAAAAGAGGAGAGTGGGAGAGAGCATAGGAGAAAGAGAGGGAGGAAAAGAGGAGAGGAATGGCGTAGAGTACAGGAGAGAGAGATAGAGGGAGGAAAAGAGGAGTGGGAGAGAGCGCAGGAGAGAGAAAAAGAGAGACAGAGAGGAAGGAAAAGAGGAGAGGAGTAGGAGAGAGCACAGGAGAAGAGAGATAGAGGGAGGAAAAGAGGAGTGGGAGAGAGAGCAGGAGAGAGAGACAGAGAAAGGGAGGAAAAGAGGAGAGGAGTAGGAGAAAGAGCAGGAGAAGAGAGAGACAGGGAGGAAAAGATGAGAGGAGTGTGGGAGAGTGCATGAAAGAGAGAGGGAGTAAAAGAGGAGAGGAGTGGGGGAGAGAGAGCAGGAGAAGAGGGGGAGTAAAAGAGGAGTAGGTGGGAGGACATATGGCTCAGTTAGATTAAAAACACATATTTATAAAGACGCTGCTAAAATGTCAATTCATGAATATTTACAAAAACTCCCACAATGCAACTGGACCGGAACATCCAAGGTCTAAATTTAGAAAAGCAGAATAAATATACCAGAGTGCTGGTCATTTATTTAAACTAGGAAAACCCTAATGTGAGGAAATGTTCCACAGTGGAGCTTTAACACTGTTCTAATGCTCCACCATGTTCTAACATTGTTCCTTCATCAGAACACGCCTGAAGAGGTTTTAGATGTTTCATTCATGCATGTTTGAGTAATGTAGCGATCTCTCCCGGGCCCTATTCAAACCCTCCTTACTGTTCGCTGTAAGATTCTGTACGAGGCTCCGCCCACAAGCCTACATCTGTATTTAGAACGGCTTTTAACACTTTGTGGCCCTGTGACACTTTCTTTATTTTAATGGTTTATCTTAATTGGTATTTTAATGTGCTTTGTTGTCCTTTTTGTATGATATTTATTGTTTTTTATCGTGTTTTTAATGTTGTACAGCACTTTGGTCGGCTTTGGCTGATGGAAGGTGCTATAGTCAGACCCCCAGGATTTCACAGGCATTTTTTGTGATTGTTGCGGCTAAAATGCCTGAATTTGCGGGAGCTTTTCCAAAAAGTTGTGATGAAAGTTGCGGTGCTTTTAAGGTTTTTGTTGCGATTTTGTTGCAGGAGGAAGTGAAAGTTGCGATAAATAGTTGCGATTTAAAGTTGAGTAATATTTTGAATACTGAGTTATTACTGACAAAGAATAATACAAAGACACAGAGATCACAGATATGGTCCTAAAACAACCTTAACAACATCAAAAATAAATTACTACTAGGAGGGGAACTGTTTCGGTCTTTTGCTGTTATTTTTGTGGGCAAATGGCGCCGCAGACATGTTTCTTTGCCATTAGAAGCCGTGTCCCAATTCCCAGAGTGCGCGGCTCGGAGCGTGGCCCGAAGGGCATGTGCGTCACACATTTCGCCAGAACACCGGCGCGACGACTGCTGTCCCACTTCTTTTTTGTCCCATGCGCAGTTAACACGCGGTCCGAAGACCACAGTCGTTAAACGGTCCGCGGACTGCAGTCGGGGCTGAGCAAGTGTGCACCACCTTGACTGCAGTCTGAGCCCCCTTCGGGCCGCGCTCCGAGCTGTGCGCTCTGGGAACTGGGACACGGCCGCAGTTTCGTTTTGTCACACGGAAGTAAAGCAGAAGGAAGTTGGTCGGCGTTCAATACGTCGCCGATGATTGGTCAGAATTGTAAAAAAAATTGTAAAAATTGCGGGAAAGTTGCGGTGATTGGTCAAAATTGCAACACCGCCCTGAATTCACGGGGATTGGCTGAAGTTGCGTTGAAGTTGCAAATCGCAACATCGCGAATTCCTGGAGGGTCTGAATAGAAATAAAGTTTGATTGATTGATTGGTCATCCACGCTCCCACATGACAATCCTCCATAAATATACAAAAACATGATACAAAACTGTACACGACGCTCTGAAGGGGGAGCGACGTAATGCCGGGAGGAGACTCAGAGCGTCAGAAACAAAAGTGTAAAACATGTTAAAATGTTAAATATGTCATGTCTAAATATGTCACGTGTGCGATTAATACCCCACAGAAGTAAAAGTTACATAGGTGCACTACGTAACTTTTTGGTTGGGGTCATTTTCTATGGATATGTCATTGCTCTGCCTAGAATGTTCCACAGTATGGCATTAAACAGCTCTACTTTACATTTATTCAATCACAGGCGGTTTTATAGCTCAAAAATACCAAGAAAAACAAACATCCTGACTGTCGTGGGGTCGCCTCTCCACAGATCTGACCTGTAACTTGGTCTGGTTTGGTCTCCATGGAGATAGAAAGGTTTAATACCACACTGTGAAACATTCCAGACAAAGCGATAGCATCTCCATGGAGAAAAGCATTTGAAAAGTTACACGGCGTACCTTTAAAGTTTCTTGTTTGTCTGTTTTTGTCTTTCAGATTTTGAGGAACAGTTGTGCGACTCCAAACCGGGCCAAACGTTTCGTCTCCCTTCTTCGTCACAAAGTTCAGAAGAAACATCTCTGACCCGATCTCCGGCCTCTCCAGGGTCTCCAGGAAGCTCCGGGAAAAGAACGGACTTCATATTTCTGGTAAAAAAAATATAAAAATGAGTGAAATGTTTGGAGACTGTCGCCCCTTTCTCTGTAACTGCTGCTGCGAGCCTCGTCTTTTTGGTTTTAAAATGTTCATATTAACCCAGTCTACATGATCCTGGTGTTTTTATTTCACTATTTTGTCCGTAAATCAAGATATGAACATTAATAACAGACAAATGAGGAACCTTCTTTCCCCGAGGTCACTCCTTTAGTCCACTTCTTTATACTGTACAGTCTATGGGGAGGGCAGAAAAAACGTACTCAAAGTTGTGTTTTGTTTCATTCACACACGTTTAACACAAAAACCCTGCAGATTTAGGCTCTTTCTAAGTTCTTTTCTCAAACTGAAACCACTCACAGTGCTCCACTCTGTTTTTAAACTCCATACACCTTTACTAGAATAATTTGGATCATTTCAACTCTGGAATCGCCAGTCTAAACTAAAGGTAAAAGATAGCATAAAAACTACATCACAAGGTGGAGCAGAGCATTTTGAGCTTTGGAATTACAGTGGTACCTCACCTTAGGAAATTAATTAGTTCCAGAAGTGGTTTCGTAACGTGAATTTTTCGTAAGTTGAGTAGCTATTTCAATGGAAAAAGCCTGATTCGTTCCAAGGCCCCGATCCAAGTTTTTTTTTAATAGTGTAACTTTTTTTATAGTGTAACATTGTGTTCTGCGTAGAGACTGTAGACCCAGGACTAAACGTGGACTATACCAGGTCTAGACCAAGGTCTAAACCTGGACTAAACCAGGACTAGACCAGGTGGATTAAAGCGCCGCGCGCGGGTCTATTTCCTGGTTTCGTTTCGAGTCACGGCTGAGGCGAGCAGTGAGGAGGACCGCACGCAGTCTGAGCGCATGAACGAGACCCGTGCTCAAACCGTGCCTCCTCTAGACCTCCTCTAGACCTGGTCTAGACCTGGTCTAGACCTGGTCTAGACCTGGTCTAGACCACTGCGGCTCTTGCATGCGTTCGTTCATGCGCTCAGACTGCGTGCGGTCCCCCTCACTGCTCGCCTCAGCCGTGACTCGAAACGAAACCAGGAAATAGACCCGCACGCGCGGCGCTTTAATCCACCTGGTCTAGTCCTGGTCCAGTCCTGGTCTAGTCCTGGTTTAGTCCAGGTTTAGTCCTGGTTTAGTCCAGGTTTAGTCCTGGTCCAGTCCTGGTTTAGTCCAGGTCTAGACCTGCTGGCAGCCCCGCGCCGGGTCATGCTGCGCTATCACACGTGTCAGAGTGCAGTTTTCTCCCCCCTCCCCCTTCCCCCCACACTTCACTATTAATACATTTTTGTTGAAAATCTATGAAAGTTTGAGTGTTTAAACGAGAGACAAATGTGACAAAAGTTTAAATTCAGTGTGAGAAAAGCGTATAATGTGTGTGGCTGAGCGCGCATTATTTGAATTTTTGAGATTTCGCGTTTCGTAACTTGAATTTTCTTTCGTATCTAGAGACCAAAATTTAACGTGAAGGCGTTTCGTAACTTGGAATTTTCGTTTGTTGGGTCTTTCGTAAGGTGAGGTACCACTGTATATCAATAAATTGATTTGTTGTCATTGCCGATACATCTTGTTATCATTATTTATGAAAGTTCAGAAATACACAATCGTCCTAATACTTTTGTCAGGCCGTGTAGACGGAGACAAATGAGGTCTGAGCCCTCCATTTCTGTTCAAGGAAGGACTCTCTTTCTTGACAAAAATATCCTCTTTAACTCCTCCTCTCAAATTTTGTCTGGAATGTTTCACAATATGGCATTTAACCAAGTTACAGTTCAGATCTGTGGAGAGGTGACCCCGCTCACAGTCAAAATGCCTGTTTTTCTAAGTATTTTTGAGCTCTAAAACCCACCTGTAATTGAATAAATGTAAAGTAGAGCTGTTTAATGTCACACTGTGGAACATTCCAGGCAGAGCAGTGACATCTCCATAGAAACAAGCAGGTGACGGACCCTCATCCAAAAAGTTACACAGAGCCCCTTTAAAGTTCAGTTCAGAGTTAATTTTGTGTAATATTGGACCAATCCCGAACAAACAATGAGAAGGTTCAGCATCTGTGGATCAGAAGTTTGGAAATGAATTTCAAAAACAGTGAGGTTCCCGTAGAGTTATACAGGCCTCTCTTTTCTCTCTGTCTCTCTTCTCTTCTTCTCTGACTCACTTGTTCCGTCCGTCATTGTCACAGACTCGTGTTGTTTCTGTCACTTTACAAATTCAGAATGTCGCTGTGGACGGGATTTCACACTGACCTCGGTCCAGTAGAGATGTGAATGTGTCAGTCTGATCTGAGTTTATTCACTGTGGAGTCCTCAAGTCCAACTGAACTCCTGGGTCATGTTTATGTTTAGACCTGCTCCAGTCCTGGTTTAGACCTGGCCCAGTCCTGGTTTAGACCTGGTCCAGTCCTGGTTTAGACCTGGTCCAGTCCTGGTTTAGACCTGGTCCAGTCCTGGTTTAGACCTGTTCCAGTCCTGGTTTAGACCTGGTCCAGTCCTGGTTTACTGCTGGTTTAGGTCTGGTTTAGTCCTAGTTTAATACTGCTTTAGTTGTGATTTAGTCCTGGTTTAGTTGTGGTTTAATACTGGTTTAGTTCTGGTTTAGTCCTGGTTTAGTTCTGGTTTAGTCCTGGTTTAGTTCTGGGTTAGTCCTAGTTTAATACTGGTTTAGTTCTGGGTTAATTCTGGTTCAGTCCTGGTTTAATATTGGTTTAGTTCTGGTTTAGTTCTGGGTTAGTTCTGGTTCAGTCCTAGTTTAATACTGGTTTAGTTCTGGGTTAGTTCTGGTTCAGTCCTAGTTTAATACTGGTTTAGTTCTGGGTTAGTTCTGGTTCAGTCCTAGTTTAATACTGGTTTAGTTCTGGGTTAATTCGGGTTCAGTCCTGGTTTAATATTGGTTTAGTTGTGGTTTAGTCCAGGTTTGGTTCTGGTTTAGTCCTGGTTTAGTTCAGGTTTAATATTGGTTTAGTCCTGGTTTGGTTCTGGTTTAATACTGGTTTAGTTCTGGTTTAGTCCTGGTTTAGTCCTGGTTTAGTTCTGGGTTAATTCTGGTTCAGTCCTGGTTTAATATTGGTTTAGTCCTGGTTTGGTTCTGGTTTAGTCCTGATTTAGTTCAGGTTTAATATTGGTTTAGTTGGGGTTTAGTCCTGGTTTGGTTCTGGTTTAGTCCTGGTTTAGTTCAGGTTTAATATTGGTTTAGTTGTGGTTTAGTCCTGGTTTGGTTCTGGTTTAGTCCTGGTTTAGTTCAGGTTTAATATTGGTTTAGTTCTGGTTTAGTCCTGGTTTAGTTCTGGTTTAGTCCTGGTTTAGTTCAGGTTTAATATTGGTTTAGTTGTGGTTTAGTTCTGGTTTAGTCCTGGTTTAGTTCAGGTTTAATATTGGTTTAGTTCTGGTTTAGTCCCTGGTTTAGTTCTGGTTTAGTCCTAGTTTAGTTCAGGTGTAATATTGGTTTAGTTGTGGTTTAGTTCTGGGTTAGTTCTGGTTTAGTTCAGGTTTAGACCTGGTTTAGTTCTGTTTAATCCTGGATTTGTCCTGCTTTAGTCCTGGTTTAGTTCAGGTTTAATATTGGTTTAGTTGTGGTTTAGACCTGGTTATTTCTGTTTAATCCTGGATTTGTTCTGCTTTAGAATGGCTTTAGTTGTGGTTTTTTAATGAGCCCTGGTTTAGTCCTGGTTTTTGTTGTTTTTTAAACCTGGTTTAGACTTTTTTGTGATATTTTGAACTCTGGTTACACACCGTCTCTTATTTTAAAATAACTTGAAACTTTCTTTAAACTACAAACTTAAAACAAAATATAAACTTTTTAAATAGTTAAAAATACAATAGTGTCTCTGTCCTCCCTTATCTGTGTGTCCTTTCTCTCTCTCTCTCTCTCTCTCTCTCCTCTCATCCTTACACTCTCATTCTATCTACCCATCCCTCTTTCTCTCCTCTCTCCTATTTTTCTCACTTTCTCTCACTCTGTTTCTCCTTTCTCTGTCTCTTCCTCACCTCCTTCATTCATTCTACATTCACTCCACCCTCCTGTTTCATCCCTCTTTCCCTCTCTCCTCCCTCTCTTCTATTTTGGTCCGGTCGATTTCACCTTTCGTTGGATTTACAGTCGTACTTTGGCCAATAGTGATGCTGCAGAAATGAACTTGTATCAGAAACTGACCCGTTATTAAAATAAACGAGTGTGAAACTGAACCCTGGATTCTGCAAGGTCATTTCTATTGAAACTTTGCACTGACATCACGTCGGGGTTGTTCCACGTGTACGTCTACGGCAGTGACGTGCGGTGGGGTCATGGCTGGTGACGTTATGAGTGACATCACCAGGTGTCGGCCAGTTTCTCTCCCTGTAAGTGACTGGAGCTCCAAATATTTTTGACGTGAAGCTGAAAATTAATTATTATTGTTCAGTGCATTTTCCAGAGGGCCCGAGTAGCATCGTAAATTAAAATAGCGATATTTTTAACTCGATCTGAGCCGTGGACCGCTCATGTTTAACGAGGCTTCTTTGCAAATTTTTCAGGTCACAATATCTGAGTCCAGATAATGTCACAGCAGGTCGAGAAAAGAAGGAAAAGCAGAAAAGACGATTTCTTCCCACGCCGTTTGAAAAGAGTCTTTTGTCCCGTAGTCTGGAGCAAACCCTTTAGCTCCGGCGTTGGTCTTTGTTTAATTATAACCTCCTGTTTGACCGAAAGTCCAGTTTAGAAAACTGCTCCAGCTTTAATATGAAATCTTCCTCCATTTAAAAAGTCGGGCCAGACAAGAAGAAAAAAGTGAAGTTGAACGGATTATTAAACTTGACTTAACTCTAAATTGTATCTTGTGTCACTTATTCTAATCTGCTGCTCCAGGAGTTGCAGAAGAATCTCTGGGCTCACGAGTGCCTCCACCATGAGGCCAGGGAACTACGAGCCTCACCCGGCGCCTTTTCACCGCCGCTTTAACCCGGCGCCTTTTCACCGCCGCTTTAACCCGGCGCCTTTTCACCGCCGCTTTAACCCGGCGCCTTTTCACCGCCGCTTTAACCCGGCGCCTTTCCACCACCGCTTTAACCCGGCGCCTTTTCACCGCCGCTTTAACCCGGAGCCTTTTCACCGCCGCTTTAACCCGGAGCCTTTTCACCGCCGCTTTAACCCGGCGCCTTTTCACCGCCGCTTTAACCCGGCGCCTTTTCACCGCCGCTTTATACCGGCGTCTTTTCACCGCCGCTTTAATCCGGCGCCTTTTCACCGCCGCTTTATACCGGCGTCTTTTCACCGCCGCTTTATACCGGCGTCTTTTCACCGCCGCTTTATCCCGGCACCTTTTCACCTCCGCTTTAACCCGGCGCCTTTTCACCTCCGCTTTAACCCGGCGCCTTTTCACCGCCGCTTTAACCCGGCGCCTTTTCACCGCCGCTAGAACCCGGCGCCTTTTCACCGCCGCTTGAACCCGGCGCCTTTTCACCGCCGCTTTAACCCGGCGCCTTTTCACCGCCGCTTTAACCCGATGTCTTTTCACCGCCGCTTTAACCCGATGTCTTTTCACCGCCGCTTTAACCCGATGTCTTTTCACCGCCGCTTTAACCCGGCGCCTTTTCACCGCCGCTTTAACCCGATGTCTTTTCACCGCCGCTTTAACCCGATGTCTTTTCACCGCCGCTTTAACCCGGCGCCGGTGCTACAGCACAGTCAGTCCAGGTGAGGCACGAACGGCTCTTCTCAGTATTTGAATGGTAAAAGTGAAAATTTAGCAGTTTTGAATAAAAAAAGAATTAAAATGGTGAAGTTAAATAGAAAATAACTTTATACTACAAATCATTGGATAAATATAACCATTTATTTTTATTTTTTTTCTCTGTGATGACAGGTGAGGCACTTACAGTGCACTTTCACTGTAGCATTTACAGTGAAAGTTACGTATTTTCTCCATTTCACTGCCCTTATCCTCTTCAGATGTAAGATCTGTCTTACGATCCTGCTCCTCTGTACGAGGCCGACAGATCGGCGTCCCGTAAAACAGCCACGATTCAGCTCATCTGCATTACATTTTGCTTAGTCCGTCTTCATTCAATAATCAAAGTACAGTAAGTGCAGCTTACAGTAAGTGCTCATGAGGTTTGCTTCTAGCACACAGCTGATTGGCGGAAAAAGAAAACAAAAAGCGCTAATTGACACGTGAATGGTCAGTAGTGCAAACTTATGGTAATTATCGTATTTTACACACACATTCTTCACATTTCAAAGACAAAATGTATGCTTTTAAAGTAACCAACGCTGTTATCTGAAACATGGAGAGGCTTCTTCATGATCTCAACGAGCACATTCTGCAAAAAAATGAAAATCACAAATTTTGAAAAAAAAAAAAAAAAAGGGTTTAACGTGATTTTCTCCTGTTTGCTCTGAGTAACTTGTGGCAAGTTTTGCCGTGGTCGGTCACGTCTGCCCCTATAACTGCTAGCCTCGATGAGCTTCATTCTGTGACCTGTTTCAAGACGGTAAAATCTATGAATAACTCCTGGTGCTGACAGCAGAGAAAGCTCATTAAAATGAAGGTGTAGTTTATAAAGTGTGTTTTCTAAATGCAGACAGTTGAAGTTTTAAAATGTGAAATCCCTTTCTCGAGGTGTCCAAAAGTCTGTTTTCTGTGTCCCGTCTGTAGCCGGCGTCGAAGCAGCTGTACGACGATGAGACCTCCTCCTCTGTGTTTGGCCTTCGCTCCATCCTGAACGCCTCCCCCTGTGGATCAGAGCGCCCCCTGCAGCTCTGGGGCTCTCACAGCAGCTCGGGGCCTCCTCCTGTGGCAGAGAAACCGCGCTGGACCCACGGGCGAAGGACCCCCGCGCAGCTCCTCCCTCTGGACATCACAGGTACTGCACTTTTTTAAAACACGGGGTTCAGACCAGGTGATGTCGCAACATTCTACAGGCCAATAAATGAATGCGGAATGTACAATGAATACATGAGCAAACACTTCAAATTAAAGGAAAAGTAACGTTTTTTTACAATCTGAGCCTTATTTCGGTAATAAAAGTTGTTTTACTCACCCATAGCACTTTGGTGTCATATGGAGCAACCCGAGATGTTTTAGATTTGCGATAGCCGTAGCGTGAGTTCTAACCGTAGCTCGGGGCATATAATATATTCCCCGAGCATGTAATATGCCCCGTGCGGTCTCCAAATAACACAAACTTTAGCACTTTTCAAATCATAGAAGCTCAATGTCTGAGTCTACGATTTCGTTTGGTCAAAAGTGGCCTGTAATCCGAGATTTAGCCATAGTTTCGAGTAGAAGAGGAGGACAGTGCGCATGTGCGGAGTCACAGTTTATTTCGCTCTCAGCTCTCGGGACCCAAACATGAAACGCAAAGCTGTAAATTATGGATAAATCTTGGATTACAGGCCACTTTTGACTCAAACTAAATCGTAAACTGAGACATTGAGCTTCTATGATTTGAAAAGTGCTAAAGTTTGTGTTATTTGGAGACCGCTCGGGGCATATTACATGCTCGGGGAATATATTATATGCCCTGAGCTACGGCTAGAACTCGCGCTACGACTATCGCTAATCTAAAACATCTCTGGAAGTGCTCCATATGACACCAAAGTGCTATGGGTGAGTAAAACAACTTGTTTTATTACCGAAATAAGGCTCAAATTGTAAAAAATGTTAATTCTCCTTTAAGTTTTAAGAGTAAGTAAAAAAAAATACAGAATGGATTAAGGCTACGTTTATACGGCGACGATCAAAACAGAAGACGCAAAAGTGGCGTCTCCTCTTCAATTTTTTATCCGCGTTTATACGAAGACGCAAAAGTGGACGCAAAAGCCAGCGAAGGGAGGCGCTGGACTGAAAAAACAAACAAAGAAAAAAACATCACAACAGCGTCAAGTTACATTTCTAACCACGACTGTACCGGAAAAGAGAAAGGTAAAACTTCAAAATAAAATGTTCTAGTTGCGTTTTAAATGAGTTGTTAAGTTCTGCTCCAAACATTTCAGTGACTTGTATTTTTGTTGACATGTTTTTGAATATTGTACTGAAAATAGTGACATTACAGGAGGATTACAGTGAATTAGAAAATATAAAATCACATGGGGTTTTACATTTGAAGTGCCTCATGCGGAAGTCGCTTGTCTTGGCGTCTGTGGCTGTGAGAGTGTGAGAAAGACTTGTATGGGTGCGATTTATACAATTGTTGAAACAGGGCTCTCAAGTTTTGAGCGGGGTCGTGCGTGAGACTGTAATTTCCGAGGAGCGGGGGTGCGAGTGAACAATTTTTTCCCTAGGAGTGGGGGGGGGAATTGCGTGAGAAATGCCGTGTGAACGTCGAATTGCGTGTTGAGAGCCCTGTTTGTCTAAAGAGCAAACTTAAACTACAAAGCAACTAATGAGAGCTATATAAATGAAGTTATTACCTGATGGTTTGTTTTATCATCACCGCACTGAGAGGGACGGGGAGGAGGGACCGGGGCGGGGGGATGGGGGGGGCGGGACATTTTTAACGGATTCATGTAAGAGTCTGGTTAATGCACCGGGCCCGCGTCTCACCGCGTCTCACCATGGGCAGTTCGGCTCTGGGCCGCGCGTATTCCGCGCGTAAGCCGTCGGGGGGGACACGTTACGCACAGACGGAGACACCGGGACTGAGGCTCAGGACGTGCCCGGGGGACGGCGCGTCTGCTTCCGGCCTCGCTCGGACCGTGCGCCCGGAGCAGGGGGAGTTTTTTTCGCTGAAAACGCGCGGAGCCTGCATAAACTAAGCCACACAGACCGATTTTCTGGGCACAAAAAAAAAAAAAGAAATCAGCGTGAGAAATGCCATGTGTGGCGTGTGAGCGTGTGAACACGTCGAATTGCGTGTGTCACACTCTCAATGCGTGAGACTTGAGTTGAAATGACTCTTGTATGTTGACTAGAACATCTGTGGTATCAAGATATGCCGCATCTATGTGACGTATCTATGTACCCATAAGCGTTCTCGTGTAAACGGGCCCTTAAACTACACAAAATTGTTATCTTGCTCAGTCTATTTAAACTCTTGGCTGAGGTCAGTGGCGCCCCCTGCTGTTCAGTCTGAGCGAGGATCACAGTTTGAGTCTGACGCACGTTCTGTCCTCGCAGGGAAAACAGGGAGGTGGAACACACGTCACCCCACCTCTCTTTCTTTTCTCTCACTCTCCTCCCCCTCTCCTCTCTCTCTCTCTCTCTCTTTACACTTTCCTTTTCTTTTCTCTTCCCTCCGTCCCTCCTCCTCTTTCTCTCTCTCATGGCGTACCGTCAGAGCCAACTGGAGCAGAAGTGCCGTAGTGGCTTTTTGCTCCTTGTCCACTGTCCTTCTGGAAGCTGGACCTATATAGTGGTTGTCATGGCAACTGATTCATCAGACTAGCCCCTGCTCTCTCCTTTTGTCCTTTCCGCTACTTCTTCCTTCTCCCCTCCATACCTACAACTCACTCTTCCTCTGCATCTGTCCCGAAGATCGGAGAATCGATTTCTGCTCAGAAAGTTCTGTTGTTGTGCCCTGAGACAAGACGCTTTATAAATGTGGTGTGTGAGTTTTTTTCAGAATGAGAAATTTGGCCCGTTGCCATAGCGACCAACAGTTTAAAACAAAATATTATATCTTTTGAATGGGGAAAACGTCCTGCAAATGTTGCCGAGCTGAAATCCAACAGTAGTATAGGGACGGGCAATATATAGAACTTAAAGGAGAATTAACGTTTTTTACAAGTTGTTTTACTCACCCACAGCACTTTGGTGTCATATGGAGCACTTCCTGAGATGTTTTAGATTTGCGATCTCCGTAATGCGAGTTCAGCATGTAATATGCCCCGACCGGTCTCCAAATAACACAAACTTTAGCACTTTTCAAATCATAGAAGCTCAATGTCTTAGGTCGTTTTCACACCTGCCTTGTTTGGTTCGTTTTAAACGAACCAGAGTTCGTTTGCTCCTTTGATTCGGACCTTTTGTTCTGGTGTGAATAAAAACCAAAAGTCTCGATCCGGAGCAAACAAGCGAACCGAGACCACCTAAAAAGCTCGGTCTCTGCACGGTTCCATACGAACTCTGGTGCGGTTCGTTTGAGGTGAGAATGCAGACCGGACTCGATGCGACACAAGTTGGCTTTTTGTACTTAACGAGCTCCCGTCGTATGTCGAGCATTATGGGAAACCGAGGCTGACGAAACGAAACAAAACAAAACTAAACAAAACTTACGAGTTTTACTTACGTTTTGCGTGAAGAGCAAGAGTCAGAACTTTATGTGCACATGAGTTCTGTCCTCCGTAGTCGTCTCACCCTGTGACTTCATCGTTTGGAAATTGATGGTAAAATAGTGTAAACCTCACGATGCTGCTCAAACATTTGTGCGAACTGTAAAAGCAAAACATATCGCTAAGGCTAGATTGAAAACAGCAACACCATGATTCTCCTCCTTCTGTGTTTGGACACGGCTCATTTCTGTCCAATGTCTGAGCGACCTCAGCACATGTGGTTTTGTTTATAGTTGTTAGTTCGCTTGGGGAAAAACCCGAGACCCGTGCTCAAACCGTGCCTCCTCTAGACCTCCTCTAGACCTGGTCTAGACCACCGCGGCTCTTGCATGTGTTCGTTCATGCGCTCAGACTGCGTGCGGTCCCCCTCGCTGCTCGCCTCAGCCGTGACTCGAAACGAAACCAGGAAATAGACCTGCGCACGGCGCTTTAATCCACCTGGTCTAGTCCTGGTCTAGTCCAGGTTTAGTCCTGGTTTAGTCCTGGTCTAGTCCTGGTTTAGTCCTGGTTTAGTCCAGGTCTAGACCTGCTGGCAGCCCCGCGCCGGGTCATGCTGCGCTATCACACGTGTCTTCCCCCCCTTCCCCCCACACTTCACTATTAATAATTTTGTTGAAAATCTATGAAAGTTTGAGTGTTTAAACGAGAGACAAATGTGAGAAAAGTTTAAATCCAGTCTGAGAAAAGCGTATAATGTGTGTGGCTGAGCGCGCATTATTTGAATTTTTGAGATTTCGCGTTTCGTAACTTGAATTGTCTTTTGTATCTAGAGACCAAAATTTACCGTGAAGGCGTTTCGTAACTTGAAATTTTCGTTTGTTGGGTCTTTCGTAAGGTGAGGTACCACTGTATTTGTAAAAATGTGTAGCAATTGGTGAAAAACGACATTACATTACAAAATATTCAGTTTTTGGGGTTAATTATAAGCTGTTTTTTAATCGTAGGATCTGCAACTCCAAAAACGAGGAGCAGAACCGGTGTAGATGCTGTCTGGCCTGAATCTGTTGCCATGGTAACACTCTACTCTTCCCCCCAAAAGATACAAGAGGAAAAAAATAGAAAAGCATTTTTTTTAAAGAAACAATATCTCCAGTGGAGGAGGAGAGAGCGTGTGAACGGGGGAGAGAGGGGGAAAGATGGAGAGAGGAGGGATGAATGGAGAGGAGAGTGAGGAGAGATGGAGATAAATAGAAGGAGAGGGGAAAGAGAGAGGTAGAGAGGGGAGGGATGAATGAATGGAAGGAGGGAGAGGAGAGATAATGAAGGGGGCAGAGGAAAAGATGAAGAAAGGAGGAGTAGAGAGAGAGGAACGAGACAGAAAGGGAGAGAGGGTAGAAGAGATGGAGAGAGAGAAGGCAGGGGAGGAGAGGGAGAGGAAAGACAGGAGGTTAGAGAGAGAAGGGAGAGTTGTACTGTGTAGAGAGGTAAGATGAAGCGATAGAATGAGGGGGGGAGGGAGAGAGAGAAGGCAGCGGTAGAGAAAGAGGTAAGATGAAGAGATAGAATGAGAGAGAGGGGACGGATGGAGAGGGAGGAGAGGGAGGGTGAACAGAGGTGCTGAATGGAACACGTTGTCACAGCTGTCTGCGTTTTTGCGTCGATTCAGAAAAAAACAGAGGTTTGTTTTTTGTGAATGGAGAGAAACACGACTCAGAACAGCATCAGTGTGATTCAGATGTCCTTATGTGTTTGACTGTTCCAATTCTTTGTTTTTTAGACACATTTTTAATTTCTCATGCACATTTAAGTCTCTTGGCTAGTGGCTTTTTTATTTTATTTAGAAGAAAACCCAGAAATGTCAATCGTTTGTGCTTCGTCTGTGCTGTTTTGTGCTGCAAAAAGTTTTGTTTGTGCTGCTTTAGTTTTTGAGATATTAATGATTCTTTTATAGGTCAAATTGGGGTCAGCCAGCCCCCCCTCAAAAACTAAAGCAGCACAAAACAGCACAAACGAAGCACAAACAATTGACACCATTTTTGGCAATTTTAGAGCATTTTTAAGCTTCGTGGGGGGGCTGACTGACCCCAATTTGACCTATAAAAGAATCATTAATATCTCAAAAACTAAAGCAGCACAAACAAAACTTTTTGCAGCACAAAACAGCACAAACGAAGCACAAATGATTGACACCATTTTGGGCAATTTTAGAGCATTTTTAAAGGGACAGTGTGAAAGATTTTTACCCGTTAATTACTGAAATTGAAGATACCCATTCAAAAATACATTGTTTTCCAAGCCTTTTCACTTCCATCATGAAATCAAAGTATTCTTTTGGACTTAGATATAGTCACATAAAAGGGGGATCTTCCCCATGCAGAGGCAGCCATTTTGAATACGAGAGCCGCAGAAGGACATTTGGGCTCCGCCTTCGCCTTCGGCAAGGCTCGTGGTTTTGGGTAAACAACACAAGCATGCTGCCGGATCAGACGTCGTAATGGATCTAACACGTGTTTTGGACTAAATTGTTTTACTGGATTTTATTCGCTGGATCCTTACGGACAAATTGAGAGCAAGTTTATGGTGAAATACAGAGTTTGACCTGTCCAGAGCCTTCAAAGGTAAGCTAAGTAACAAACCTCGTTTTGTGCTTTTCCGTATAAAAGCCCCATGTGCTCAGGGAGTGATTGTTGTGCCGGGAAATGAATTGCATAGTCAAAAAGAGGAGACTGTAAGGTTTCATTTGATGTGTAGACTGTCATGGTACATGATCGGGAATGTGTGTTTTCATGAGAAAAGAAAAAAAAACAGTGAACGGGACCGCGTTTTATTTATACCGTAGTTGTCGAAGAGGGCTCGCACAGCGCCGGGTGCGCTTCATGCGTTCGTGCGCGGGTACGCGAGCTGTCCGCGTTACGGCGCGCCCGGGTGACCCTCGAGGTCTGCCGTAGCTAAAAGAGGAAGTGCAATAGCACCATCCACCTATGCGCCACGAATCCTACACACTGGACCTTTAAGTTTGGTGGGGGCTGACTGACCCCAATTTGACCTATAAAAGAATCATTAATATCTCAAAAACTAAAGCAACACAAACGAAACTTTTTGCTGCACAAACGAAGCACAAACGATTGACATAGTTTTTGTGTAGGTGTGCGTTTGATGGGGGCCAACTTCACGCAGATTTTGATTACTGGTGACGTATGTAAAATATAGCTGTATAATCAGTGTCTATACATTAGTTGCGTTGCTCATTGACACGGTGGCAGGTGGCAAACTCCACCAGGAAACCCCTTCACCGCCGCGCTCTGAGTCTGCTGCGTCTCCGTACAAAACTGATTCAGTCTTTCACAAAAAAACCTGAAAAGAGTTTCTTAAGGCGGGGTATTATGCAAAATAGATTTTTTTTTTTAAACATAAAAGAACTCTGCAGCTCAGTGCGTGAATTCTGGAGGTTCGGAGCTTTCACGTGAGGCCTGTCCGTAAACTCAGAATGTGAAAAAAGATCTGCAGGTTAAAGGAAGGCTAAACACATAAACTCAACCTCACACAGCGAGATCACTTCTCATGATGCAGTATTTGTGACTTCACAGACTCACGAAAATCCATTTATGCTGCGATAGGGTGGAGGGCAACCGTTCACACTGCAGCGCTGAGGTTTGTGTAGAAGCCCAAGGTGAAACGCCCACATGACCCTAAACCAGTGCTTCTCAAATAGTGGGGCGGGCCCCCCTGGGGGGGCGCGGTGTGATGCCAGGGGGGGCGCGTGTGACCCTGCGAAACATGCTTTTTTGCCGTACTGTACTAGAACTAAGTGTAATTGCACATCAACAACAGTAGTTTATGCAGATTGGCCATGTGATTTTAAGTTTCGTTTCTGTAAAACGTGAACAAATGTGTGCAAAGCTGCATCAAAAACACATTAATATTTGAGTCCTCAGTGCAAAAAGACAGTGCAGTTTGCTTCTTTTTTTGTTTTTAATGTTAATAAAAGGATACAATGTTAGGCAGAGGTGTACTAATAATTTTCTACACAAATAATACTATTAATAGTCGCGCGCAGGGAGGGGGGCGTGACATTTTTTCTTCTTCCTAGGGGGGGCGTTGCAGAAAATAATTGAGAAGCACTGCCCTAAACAAACATGGAGATGGCGACAGACATTCTTAGCCTATTTTAAAAGAAATACTGACGATTTTGTTTGTGAAAAAAGAAGGCAGAAGGGAAGCATTGGCACGGCTTTGTGTATTTGGGGACAAGGACGATGTCTGCACTTTTCTCTCAACTGGATTTCACTAAAGTCTTGGTTTGTTCTACTAATGCTTCATCCAATAATAGTCATGATGTTGTGTTTTCCGTTCAGATTGATGATGGGTAGAACTCTATTCAAACTGACACACAGAAACTGGCTCGCCTGTATTCAGCCTCACTTTTTACTATGTGTAGTTTTATGTATTTTAGCCTGTGTGTGTGTGTGTGTGTGTGTGTGTGTGTGTGTGTGTGCGTGTGTGTGTGTGTGTGTGTGTGTGTGTGTGTGTGTGTGTGCGTGCGTGCGTGTGTGTGTGTGTGTGTGTGTGTGTGTGTGTGTGTGTGTGTGGGTTGTTTTTAATCACTGTAAAGCACTTGCTGTTGCCTTTTTTTTTGTATGAAAAGTGCTTTATAAATAACGTTTGATTGATTGATAAACTCCACCCACAACCACATTTCAAATAGAGCTGGAGGAGCTGGAGGATGAACGGAGAGAGTGCGGGGGAGGAGGGGCAGGGTCTGGACATACGAGGAACAGTGTGATTGGTCAGGTATTTGTAGAGCAGCACAGAACTGGACAGAAAAAGACTCAACAAGCTGGTCAGGAGGGCCGGCTCTGTCCTGGGCTGTCCTCTGGACTCTGTAGAGGAGGTGGCTGAGAGGAGGGTACTGGACAAACTTAGGCCTAGTCCCCACGACAACGTTCAGAACGAAGATTTGCGCTGCGTGAGCAGAGTTTTTGCCTGTAAATCGATAGTTAGTATTACTTGCTATCGTTTTATTAGATAGACATTAACAAGTAGAACTCTCGTTAACCTTGGGCATGTTATTTAGGCAAAATGCTTATTTGGATCTTAATACGGGAATGTTAAACATACTCGGACATTATGTTGGCTTTTCGGCGAGAATATACAACTGGGGACCATCACAACGGGCAGCTATATATTTTTGTGTGTGATACTGCATGTGCCTGTTTGTAAAAGGTAAATTTTCATTCAATAAAAAAGAGAAGAAATGGTTGCTCTTTTTCTTTATTTACAGCACACAACACACTCAAATTGGTATGTGCTCCTCATTGTCCACTATCTGCCTTTTCAGCGATGGGATCTTTCCAGTTTTAAAATACGTGTTTAGCTTTGAATTGGCAAACATGGTTGTTGTTATCTGGTCGTTACCTGCGGAAGGCGCAGGGTTACCTTCTGGTCACCGGTCACGTGATGATTACGTCATCATTTTCCCAACAGTCGCGTTTTTCGCCGCCCACACGGCAACACGACCCCCGGCGTTCTCCGACTTCTCCACTCTGGAATCCGTTTTTGAAAAACACTGTTCTCACCTCCAAAAACGCTGGCGCCGTCTGGACGACAGGCCCAAACGCACACAAACTTCCCCGTTTCCTCCAAAAAACGTCGTGGGGACAGGCCCTTAGGTCCATCATGGACGACACCTCTCACCCTCTGCACCGGACTGTAGAGGAGCTGAGCAGCTCCTTCAGCAGCCGACTGAGGCACCCCCAGTGCAAGAAGGAGCGCTACTGCAGATCCTCCATCCCCACCACCATCAGACTGTATAACTCCACTGTAGAGTCTAAACGTGCAATATCGTTTTTCCAATACTCTCCCTGTCACTGTTTTATTATTATTATTACTTATTCGAATTATTACTTATTTTATTATTATTATTATTATTACTTATCTTTATTCCATTCTTGCTGCATGCACTTTTCTTTCTTGTTCAAACTGTCCCTACCTGGAGCTACTGTGACAAGTAAATTTCTCCTGCGTGAGATCAATAAAGTCTTATCTTATCTTAAAATCCCTCAGTCATCCAGGTAGAATCCATGGCAAAGGAGAAATTCAGTTTGGAAATAGAATTTCATCTAGTATCTAATTTCTTCCATCAAGTATCTACACTTTAAGCTCCGCCCTCGCAGCCAGGTGTTTGTATCAGAAACACAAGGCAGTCCTTTGTGATGTCACATAGTACTTGCAAAGAGTGTGGGCCACATCTGAACAGAGCACCGCACCTTCCCATTTGAAACATGTTTGTGTGTGTTTCAGGTGAGACAGGAGGAGGAGGAGGAGGAGGAGGGAGGTTCCACGGTGTAGACCTACTTCAGCACTCCCCCTGCCCCTCCCCCGCAGACCTGCCCCATCAGCCCCGCTCTCTGGAGCCTGTGACAGACACTCTCCACCAGGGGCCGCCACTGAGGAAGACTCACTCCGATCTGGAAGCCGCCCTGACCCCGGGTGAGAGGGGGACGAGGGAGACAGGGGTGTGAACACATGTACAAACGGGGATTGAGTCATGTTTGAGGTTTGAAGTTATTGTGCTCCTTTAAAGGTCCCATGGCATGAAATTTTCATTTTCTGAGGTTTTTGAACGTTAATGTGAGCTCCCCTACCCTGTTTAGCCCCCCCCCCCATGGCTAAAAGTTGCGAAATGTGTAAACTGATCATTTGCGATCCTTTTCTGCGTTTGAAAAAAACACAGCTCAAACGGGCGATTCTGAACAAGGAAACTGTGTGACGTCACATCAAAAAATGTAGCTCCACCCCCCGTCTGGATGTCTACCCACCGTCTCTGTAAATCACGCCCAGAGAGTTTGGACCGCGAAGGAGCTACGCAATGCGTATTTGCCTGGAGGCACGTGCGAGTGTTTCTAGGCTCGGAAGTCCTTTATCTGACCCTCTGGACCTTTGAACAGCAGTGGTTTAATTTTATTTTCTGTGAAAATGTGTTTTTTTCATTGAAACGCCTCTCCTTTCTTCCTTCGCGCATAAAACGCGGAAGTGGGAGACAGCGCACAGCGCACCACTAAAACAAGGAACCAGCGGCGCGTTTGGCCCCCCCCACCCGCTCCTCTAACCTATCTCTGTCCTTCTCATTTGCATTCAAGCAACAAGGCCCAGAATGAGTTGTTCAGAGAGAGATTTTCTTACTCTGACTGTGTACATGTGTCTTTCTCATGCACTGAGTGTTGATTTTGAAGAAGGATTCATTTACAGTATTAGGGAACCATTAAGGAGCCATATAAAAGCATCAAGAAGTACCATGTCATGGGACCTTTAACGTAAGAAATATTAATATTTGGAAATAAAAAAAACATCTGTTGTCATGTGTCACTCCTCTCCTGACTTGTATCTATGACTTGAATTGCCAGAAGGTTTACTTTATAATCTTCTACAAGCTTGTATAACCTCAAATAGAGTAAATAACATTACAGCCTGAAACATGTTCTTGCTGGAATAGTATGTCCAAATTAAGTTTGTGTTATCTCCTGTCCTCCAGACCCTCCAGCGCAGTGTCACTTGGACCTCTCCCCAAGAGCGATGGACCATTCTGGGCTTCTGTGCTCCTGGAATGGCCCCAAAGGCTCCACGTTTTCCCCTGGAGCCTGGAGTGAACCGTACAACCACCACAACCACAACTACCACAGCACCTCCACCAAGGGCCCTGCCGTACCCCCAAAGCAGCACACTGTGGTGGGGGGCTGCATCCAGGCTCTTCCCCCTGAATCCAGAGCTCCGGTCGGGATGAGAAGTGAGACTGAGGGGGGAGAGGCCAGCAGGGGACGCCAGAGATCCGCGCGCTCCATTGCAGCCGCTAATGCTTTCAAATTCAGAGAGAGATCGCTGTCTACACCGACCGATTCTGACTCTTTTGGCTTTGATGGACGTTTACTGACAGGAAATGGAACCAATGACCAAAGACACAATAACTACCTGGGTGAGAACTACGCGTTGCTGTATCCTAGTGGTAGCTCAGAGGATAGCGCGAGTACGACGGACACGATTTCGGTTGCTGCTTCAGATTACAGCAACGAAAGCAGGTTAAGACTGCGCTCCCGATCCATCTCGCTGAAAAAGTCCAAGCGGAAACCTCCTCCGCCTGTACGAAGTGTGTCTCTGATGAAGAATTTGGGTGAAGCAGAGGGGCGGGCGCACCATGGGAGGGGGCTGTACCGAGACGGGCGACCCAAGAGCCTGCACATCCCCCGGGATCAGTACCACGACTTCCAACCCGACTTCCTGCTGGCAAGCTCGGGGAGAAACTCGCGCGGAGACGGCGTGGAGGAGCGGAAGGTTGAGAGACCTCCGAGTCTGGAGATACAAGCGCCTGACCAGGAGGGGGAGACAGAATTCACCAACCACTGGCAGCTCGGAGAGTGGAAGAACAACAATGACCCCTACAGGTGAGAACAAATATTACAAATACTGCTAAACCTGTAATTTAGACTTCCACAAACATGATCTGAACTGCATTTGATTCTTGTCAGAGGTTTATCAGTATGTAACTTACCTCTCCACAGACCTGACTCTTGTTTGGCCTGGAGAAGGACCTCCTCCTGCTTGTTTCCATGGAGATGTTGTTCCCATAATGGCTATAGTATTACAAAATTTGGCGTAACTCTCCACGGAGAAAGTTACAAATTGTGGCTTTCTATTTCCATGGAATCATGCAGGTGAAATGGGGCATTTGTAAATCAAATCAGACATAAAAACTGTTCTTATTCAAACTATCTAAGTATCTTATTCAAAGATTCAGAGAAATGTATTGTGTGTACACAGTGGTAAAATGAAAGTCTAATGGCAAATTTGTGAAGAAGATATCTGTGCTTTTGGACTGATACTGGATTTAAAGGAGAATTAATGTTTTTTTTTACAGTCTGAGCCTTATTTCGGTAATAAAACAAGTTGTTTTACTCGCCCATAGCACTTTGGTGTCATATGGAGCAATTCCAGAGATGTTTTAGATTAGCGATAGCTGTAGCGCTAATATATGCCCCGAGTGGTCTCCAAATAACACAAACTTTAGCACTTTTCAAATCATACAAGCTCGATGTCTTAGTCTACGCTTTCGTTTGAGTCAAAAGTGGCCTGTAATCCGAGATTTATCCATAATTTACAGCTTTGCGTTTCATGTTTGGGTCCAGAGAGCTGAGAGTGAAATAAACTGTGACTCCGCACATGCGCACTGTCCTCCTCATCTACTTGAAACTATGGATAAATCTGGGATTACAGGCCACTTTTGACTCAAACGAAAGTGTAGACTAAGACATTGAGCTTCTATGATTTGAAAAGTGCTAAAGTTTGTGTTATTTGGAGACCACACGAGGGGGGGGGGGGGGGGGGGCGTCGAATTGTCTCTCTCAATGCGTGAGACTTGAGAGCCCTGCTGTAAATGTTTGTCTAAAGAGCAAACTTCAACTACAAAGCAACTAATGAGAGTTATATAAATGAAGTTATTACCTGATGGTTCTCAGTTTGTTTTATCATCACCGCAGTGTGCGCTTAGCAGCTGAAACTACACTCTACAGTCTGCCCAACAACAGAACAATCTATTTTCTGATTGGCTGATTTTTTTCCGGCGGGCGGGGAGGAGGGGCAGGGGGAGTTTTTTTCGCTGAAAACGCGCGGTGCCTGCATAAACTGAGCCACACAGACCGATTTTCTGGGCACAAAAAAATAAAAATAAAAAATAAAAAATCTGCATGAGAAATACCATGTGTGGCATGTGAGCGTGTGAACACGTCGAATTGCGTGTGTCACACTCTCAATGCATGAGACTTGAGAGCCCTGATTTACAGCTTTGCGTTTCATGTTTGGGTCCTGGGAGCTGAGAGCGAAATAAGCTGTGACTCCGCACATGCGCACTGTCCTCCTCATCTACTCCAAACTATGGATAAATCTCGGATTACAGGCCACTTTTGACTCAAACGAAAGTGTAGACTAAGACATTGAGCTTCTATGATTTGAAAAGTGCTAAAGTTTGTGTTATTTGGAGACCGCTCGGGGCATATATTAGCGCTACGGCTATCGCAAATCTAAAACATCTCTGGAAATGCTCCATATGACACCAAAGTGCTATGGGTGAGTAAAACAACTTGTTTTATTACCGAAATAAGGCTCAGATTGTAAAAAATTCTCCTTTAACAAAGGTTTGATTCCTCTGCTCGCCTGTGATGTGGCGTATTGTGGCAAAATTTTAAATCCAATCTCTAAAATAAACATCTTAATTTCTCTTTCTGTATTTCTTTCAAATCAGTGCATGGCCCATTCGATCACATAAACCCACCTATTCACTTCTATTTGGACTGACAATGCTGGTAGACTATATTGGAGTCCACCATTCTCCTTCTTCACATTAACAGCTTCCTTCACTCCTCTAGCGAACCAATTTTTTCTCTCTGCTGGACTTAGTCTTAGTGTTTCAGGACAGTTCTGTCAATTGAAACTGGCTTCTAGATGGAGCCAAAATGTTTTGATTGCAAAAATAGAGCCCAGATGACTTTTGAAATGTATTTTAACACTAGTCATACACTCGTCAATCATATCTTGCTCTTCGTTCCTCAGGTCGCTCTCCAGTTCGAGCACAGCCACTGGGACAACGGTTCTGGAGTGTATAAAAGTCAGAGACAGCTCCGAGTCTCTCCGCGAATCGCCTTCCACCTCCCGAGCCACCTCCCCCTCGCCACTCGCCATGGAAACCGACCACAAAGGCTCCTCCCCCTTCAGACCGCCGCATGGACTCATGTCGCCCTCTAGTGGTTACTCCAGCCAATCTGAGGCCCCTACACCCACTGTGCCATACCAGCCGGGCACCGCGCACGCCACTGTCACAGTAACGGGGTGTAAGCTCCGCCCCAAAATACCAGAAAGAAAGTCATCACTGCCTTCGCCAAAAGATCCGGCCGCACGGTCAAGACTGTCATTTGAAATGCCTGGGAACGCACATCTTGAGTTATCTTCTCTCAAACCAAAGCAGAAAGCAAACCGGCGGCATTCGGACACATCTACGGCAGAAAAACCGGGAAAGATCAGCCCGAGTTCGTCTCAGGCGCTTCCTGTGGTGACGCAAAATGAGCTGAAAACCATACGACTCCGCTCTGTCTCCCGTGGTGACCTGGAGGACTGTCCCGACGGTGCGTCTGATACCATAGAAGAAGAGCATGGGCGAGATATAAGCGAGAATCCGAGTCCTCCACCCACACTGCCCAAACCTAGACCACCAGTCGCGATCAAACCACCTTTGCCCAAACGCCCAATGAACCTCCAGCTGAAGCCCCCCTCGCCATCATCCACGCCCCTGTCCAATGATTCTCCACCTGCTTCACCTGTCGACCGCCCTGTCCCACTCGGAAACATCTACAAAGTCATGAGAAAACCCAAACTGAAAAAAACTCCTCCCCAAGTCCCCACCAGTCCAGATGTCAGCTCCAGCGCAATCCAAAACTATGAGCACCAGTTCATGTCTCCTTCATTGTTTGATTTGCCTCCTCTCCCGGATCCCCAGCCTCTGCTCGAGGACCCAGGACTTGAGCCGGAATTCGACCACGATCCGGAGCTGCGTTTGGGGGATGGAGGCTCACTGCCGTCCCCCTGTAGCACCCAGGAGCCTCCAGAGCTCCAGGACAAGAGCAGAACCCTGCCCCCCAGAACCAGCAGCTCCTGTGGGGCAGAGGTCCCAGACAGGAAGAAACCTAAGGTATGGCGCATCAGCCCTCCCACCACGTTCTTACTAGGCAATGTGGGTGGCACCTGGCATTCCCAGCAGTCCCCCATCCAAGTACTAACCAGGCGCAGTGCTGCTTAGCAAAAAAGATTTGAGCAGATCAGGCTTTGACGAGGAGGAACTGTGCTAACACTCATTATTTATTTTTATTTTTTAGGGTGTTAAAATGTACAGTATTATAATGTAGAGTGCTAGAATTGTCCAATGAAATACTCATATCTGACTTTCTCTCCAGGTCCCTCCTCCCGTCCCTAAGAAACCCAGATGTGTAAAACCCACATCCACCCACAACTCCAACGGGGGCAACAGCGAGCGCCCCAGCACCCAGGCCGACAATCCCATGGGTGGTCAGTCACCTCTGGGTGCCCTCCCGCCCAACGACCGCCCAACCACACCTTATATCCCCGAACCTTTACCAACCATCTCCCATGTCCCAGACCCTGTCCCAGAGGAGCAACCAGGCGAGTATGCACGGAGGCCAGAGGAGCAGGAACAACCACACCCATTACAGCACCCATGGGAGCACCCACCCAAAGAGGACACACCCCCACCCGAAGAGCAGCCACACCAGCACCCACAGGACAAGCACCCAGAGGAGCTGCAGGAGGACAGCTCCAAAGAGTCGTCTCTGCAGGACTCCTCCCTCTCGGAGCTGGACAACAAAATGGCCGCCGCGGACATCGGAGCCGGTGAGTTTATTTTGATCAAACTCACGCACGAGCGAACACGAGCGGCAGAAATGTGAACACAGTATTATTATTTTATATTGAGTGAATCAGACCTATTCTGCAAAATCGATTTTTCAGAGATTTTAACCATGATATAGGTGTCTCTCCTTCTAATTTGCCCTCTCAAAGTTGTATTTGGAGTGAATGATTGCAGACCAATCATTATTGATTGAACTAATCTCTAACTGATTCATAATTAATAGAAAATAATAAGTCTTTAAAGGTCCCATGACATGGTACTTCTTGATGCTTTTATATGGCTCCTTAATGGTTCCCTAATACTGTAAATGAATCCTTCTTCAAAATCAACACTCAGTGCATGAGAAAGACACATGTACACAGTCAGAGTCAGAAAATCTCTCTCTGAACAACTCATTCTGGGCCTTGTTGCTTGAATGCAAATGAGAAGGACAGAGATAGGTTAGAGGAGCGGGTGGGGGTGGGGGGGGGCCAAATGCGCCGCTGGTTCCTTGTTTTAGCGCTGCGCTGTGCGCTGTCTCCCACTTCCGCGTTTTAAGCGCGGAGGAAGAAAGGAGAGGCGTTTCAATGAAAAAAACACATTTTCACAGAAAATAAAATTAAACCACTGCTGTTTCAGAGGTCCAGAGGCTCAGATAAAGGACTTCCGAGCCTTGAAACACTCGCACGTGCCTCCAGGCAAATAAAAAAATGCATTTCGCACTGCGTAGCTCATTCGCGGTCCAAACTCTCTGGGCGTGATTTACAGAGACGGTGGGTAGACATCCAGACGGGGGTGGAGCTGCATTTTTTGATGTGACGTCAGAAAGTTTCCTTGTTCAGAATCGCCCGTTTGAGCTGTGGTTTTTTCTAACGCAGAAAAGGATCGCAAATGCTCAGTTTAGACATTTCGCAACTTTTAACCATGGGGGGTGGGGGGGGGGCTAAACAGGGTAGGGGAGCTCACATTAATGTTCAAAAACCTCAGAAAGTGAAAATTTCATACCAGGGGACCTTTAAGGTAGAAAGGTCCAGTGTGTGCTGTCTGCAATTATAAATTGTTTTATTGTCCAAGAATCAGTAACTGAAAGAAAGATTGTGAACACTGAGGGCAAAACTCTTTTCTGAAAGGTGTGAAAAGTGCAAACTCATGTTGAATAATTAGGATGCTCTGAATAACCCGGAATTTACCAGAGCTGCACATTCTCACATTTAAACACTAAACTTATGTATTCATTGTTGATTGGATGAATTATAGTTTAAATCACAATACAAAAGTTGACAACAAAAGAGATGGTGCTTTGCAGCGATAACGAGCCGTATCTGCGGTGCTGCATTAATTAAGCTCCTCACCATTTCACTTTGTCTGCACTGCGACTTTTCCTTCAGAAGCTGCTCTTGTAAAGTTGCTGTCTAATGCCGTAAAGTGTTTTATATTTATCCTCCACAGCTGTAAACTTTCTGCAGTATTTCTGAGCGTATTTTAAAAGGGCATTGGAGTTTTATTTTGTCACCATGTGCTTATTTCCTGTCCTGCTCCTGCTAAAAAGGCTGGAGACGCTCCAATAACACTGCAAATTTAAAACTCCAACCTAATTTGAGCAGCGCAGAGCATAATGGTGCCCGTTGGACACACGTATGACACTGCTGTTGTAAATTGTTCGACTGGTTAAAACCGAAAGCGATACTTGCACGTGTGCTGCTCGTGTGCTGGGCTTTTACACTTTGGACCACTGCCAACTGTTTAAAGTGAATTTGTTCTGTTTTTCACATTTTTAAAACAGTAAAAATCAGGTAGAACGTCCTTAAATATGATTATATGAGTATTGCACTTGTTTTGTGTTCAGACGAGAGCGCCGTGAGCGAGACCTCAGAGCCACAGGTTTCCGAAGAAGCCGAGGACGTCCTGAGCTGCTCCACCCACACCACAGAAGACCTGTTCACCATCATCCACAGGTCTGAGCTAATGCTTAGAATAACACCTGTGTCAATGCACCTTTTTAATCGAACTTGTTTATCTCTTTTAAACATGTTACTTACAGTTACTAAAGCAACTTCAGCACTTGTGCCAGATTATCTGGGTTTGCTCACTTTGAAAAATGGTCGCAAATCAGGCAGAGACAACTGTTAGGGTGCTGTCCTAACCAGTCCTGGAGTTGTACAGAGACTCTGGATGCACATTAGTACAGTGGTACCTCACCTTACGAATGACCCAACAAGTTACGAAACGCCTTCACGGTAAATTTTGGTCTCTAGATACGAAAGAAAATTCAAGTTACGAAAAATTCAAATAATGCGCGCTCAGCCACACACATTATACGCTTTTCTCAGACTGGATTTAAACCCCTCTCACACCTGTCCCCCGTTCAAACCCCCACAGATTCCCAACAAAACGTATCAATAGTGAAGTGTGGGGGAAAGCGGGAGGGGGGAGAAGATTGCGCGCGGACATGTGTGATAGCGCAGCATGACCTGGTGCGGAGCTGCCAGCAGGTCTAGACCAAGATCTAAACCTGGACTGGACCAGGACTAAACCTGGACCAAACCAGGACCAAACCCAGACCAAACCAGGACCAAACCAGGACCAAACCCAGACCAAACCAGGACCAAACCAGGACTAGACCAGGAAATAGACCGTGCGGTCTATTTCCTGGTTTCGTTTTGAGTCACAGCTGAGGGGAGCAGCGAGTAGGACTGCACGCAGTCTGAGCGCATGAACGCATGAACGAGACCCATGCAAGAGGTGGTCTAGACCTCCTCTAGACCTGGTCAGGTCTAGAGGAGGTCTAGACCACCTCTTGCATGGGAGGCCTAGAGGAGCTGCGGTGGTCTGGACTAAACCAGGACTAAACCTGGACTAAACCAGGAGGAGCCGCAGTGGTCTGGACTAAACCAGGACTAAACCTGGACTAAACCAGG
Source organism: Paratrypauchen microcephalus (assembly GCA_036785185.1). Classification (NCBI taxonomy): domain Eukaryota; kingdom Metazoa; phylum Chordata; class Actinopteri; order Gobiiformes; family Gobiidae; genus Paratrypauchen; species Paratrypauchen microcephalus. Next base: position 233,479 of record JAVJIX010000245.1, on the reverse strand, counting down.
ACTAGACCAGGACTAGACCAGGACTAGACCAGGTGGACCAAAGCGCCGAGCGCGTCCACCCCCTGGCCTCGCCTCGAGCCACAGCCGAGGCGAGCCGCCGCTCGCACGCAAGAGCCGCGGCGGTACAGACCCGCTCCAGACCTGCCCGCGTAAGGTTCTCACAGAGCGGCCTGGATAGAACCGTGAGGTCGGCCTCTTCAAGACCTCCAGGCCGGTGACCGGGACAATCCCCGGACCTATGCCCGCTTAGGGAGCTCTTAAAGGGATATGCCACCCCCAGGTCAAATTTGGGCATCTCCCCACAGTCCAGAGACTAAAATAAGTGATGAAAAGCGTTTTCCTGCTCACCCAGCCATTGTCCGAGTCTGTCGCCACTGACCGCCGCGGTATCTGGTGCTCCTCCGCCTTAGACTGGAGTCTAACGTCGCCAGAGAAAGATTTCGGCCAAAAGGAATTAATTTGCTCGATGCGTTTCCCAATTACTTTCTGTGTAGTGCGCATTCATATCGAGTGCAAATAAATGTGCAAATCAACACGGAGAGCTTGCCTTGGTCATTTTGGGTGGGAACTATTTTTCAGTGCGGAAGAATACAGTCGAATCACGCACCACGTTGTGCAACAGGGGAACTCCCTTCCCGGTGCGTAACAGGGATTCCCCTGGCAGCGTGCTGCGTGATACGGCTGTATTCTTCCGCACTGGAAAATAGTTCCCACCCAAAATGACCAAGTCAAGCTCTCCGTGTTGATTTGCACATTTATTTGCACTCGATATGAATGCGCACTACACACAAAGTAATTGGGAAACGCATCGAGCAAATTAATTCCTTTTGGCCGAAATCTTTCTCTGGCGACGTTAGACTCCAGTCTAAGGCGGAGGAGCACCAGATACCGCGGCGGTCAGTGCTGACAGACTCGGACAATGGCTGGGTGAGCAGGAAAACGCTTTCCACCACTTATTTTAGTCTCTGGACTGTGGGGAGATGCCCAAATTTGACCTGGGGGTGGCATATCCCTTTAAGGCGGGCTGGCAGTGTCCCCCTGGGTCCCTGGATGTCTGGGGCTCCGTGCCTGGCAGGTCTAGAGCAGGTCCAGACCACACTATAAAAAAAGTTACAAAAAAAAAAACTTGGATCGGGGCCTTGGAACAAATCAGGCTTTTTCCATTGAAATAGCTACTCAACTTATGAATTTTTCACGTTACGAAACCACTTCTGGAACGAATTAATTTCGTAAGGTGAGGTACCACTGTACTTGCTTTTCAAGCCTGACTCTGCTTCCACATGAGGAGGTTTAAAAAGCAGCTAAGAAGGACAGCTTGGAGACATGCTGGCGGAGATAAAATGAGAAGACCACAGCATTCGGCTTCTGTGAGACGAGTTGACCAAGGAAACTGATCACGTTAAAGAAAGACACATTCTGTAATCGCTGTATGATGCCTAACCACAGAGAAATGTCAACAGTGAACTGGAGGTGTCCTTGGTACAACTTTACAAGAGAAAATGCAAAATTCCAACACAACAACAACCATCATAAACAGGTCTGAGATGCAACACAGGTTTACACCCAAGGAGGTAGAAATAAAACTGAGGAAATGACTCCAATAATGCACAAAATCTGGTATTTTCAAAGGAGAGACACGATAAGAGACAAACTATTTCAAATCATATCTGAAGGAACATACATTTTAATATAATTTCATATATTCAACATCCACACATGATTCTTACCCAACAGACCTTTTCCCATTCGTCTTTCATGAACCAGTAAAATCATGTGAGGAAAACACACAGAAATCTGCCTAGCAACGGCCCGGTAACAGCAGCTGTGATCAACCAATCAGGTTTATTCTTCTGTCTGCGTCTCGTTCAAACGTTTCATAAACTCCGAGAGGTCCAGTCTCTAAGCAACAAGTGAATGTGATCAGCTGTGTGAGGAGAAACAGAGACAGAACAACCAAACCGGGAGACAGGACCCGGCAGGAGCTGACAGGAGCAGGCAGGAGCAGAGAAAAATAACCAAATAGACAGGAACATTATTATTTTTGTATGAAGAAAATATGTCCATCTGCGAAAACAACTTTAAAAGAGCAAAACTGTACACTAACGACTTGACAAACCTGAAGCCACGTTAGCGGGATGCATGCTGAGTGTGTTGTGATAGCGCTCTGAAGGGGGAGTGGCCTAGCGGGGAAAGCGAAGGGACGGAAGACTGTCAAAACGAAAGCGAAAATGATAAAACATGTTAAAGGAGAATTAACGTTTTTTTACAATCTGAGCCTTATTTCGGTAATAAAACAAGTTGTTTTACTCACCCATAGCACTTTGGTGTCATTTGGAGCAGTTTCGTAGATGTTGTGTTGTAGCGATATCCATAACGTGAGTGCTCGGGGCAAATGTTTGCGATCTCTAAATAACACAAACTTTAGCACTTTTCAAATCACAGAAGATCGCTGTGTCAGTGTAGACTTTAAGTGGAGTCCAAAGTGTCCTGAAACCCGATATCCAGCTATAGTTTCATCTGATGACGTCATCATAGAGGACAGCGCGCATGTGTGAAGTCTCAGCTGTTTAGCAGATAAACACCGCTAGTCCGAAAGAAGCTAACACCGCTCTGAACTTTTCTGTTGCGAGACATGGCTGAAGATTCGGACTTTGAGATTGAAGAGGACTTATTTGAGTATGATGGCCGTCCCTATCGTTTTGAGCCTGAGTATACGGAGGAAGAGATATTAGAAGGAAGCGGAGACAGTTTGAGGAGCAGCGCACAAGAGAACAGCGAGCGACGGCCCGGCTACGAAAACACAGTACCTTATGGTGTTTATGTGGACATTGTATGTCGACGGCCACAGAGGAAGAATGCCTTTGCTGTCTCGAGTGGGATATCGGGTTTCAGGCCGCTTTTGACTCCACTTAAAGTCTACGCTGAGACAGCGATCTTCTGTGATTTGAAAAGTGCTAAAGTTTGCGCAAACAAATGCCCCGAGAACTCACGTTCACGATACCGCTACACCACAACATCTACGAAACTGCTCCATATGACACCAAAGTGCTATGGGTGAGTAAAACAACTTGTTTTATTACCGAAATAAGGCTCAGTTTGTAAAAAACGTTAATTCTCCTTTAATATGTTGTTTTCAGCAAATATATAGCATTTTCCAAACAATAAAAGGTAACAAGATGATCTAAATATGTTCTGTGTTAGCAGTTAATACCCCAGAGAAGTAAAGTACCCCTCTTTAAACATTCATTCTTTTCTTCAGGTCAAAGCGGAAGGTCCTGGGTCGTAAAGAACCATCAGACTCTTTTGGGAGCCGTCAGAACCTGTCGTCTCCGGTGAAGGGCGCCCCCTGCGGCTCAGACCTGCGCAGCTACACCCTGAGCTCCAGCCAGCGCTCCACCTCCAGGAACGAGAACTTCATGGCTTTACTCCAGAAGAAAGGCAACAAGTCCTCCTCCTGCGGCACACGAGTCTCCGCCATGGAACTGCTCCGAAGCACAAACCCGCTAGCACGCCGCGTCACAGAGTTTAGCGCCGCTAACGCTAACGACGAGGCGAAGTCCGCTACCAGCAACTGCAACCAGTGACCAGTGGCAGCTCTAACGACGCTAACGAGGCTGCACAATACGACCTAGAGACACGGCGCCGTCGAGCGGACAGGGCTGGTCGCTCCAACTCATCACTGACCATTTGTGACGTCCAATCAGAAGGCAGAGTTTGGACAAATGGTCACATGGTTGGAGCAAAGCAGTCTGGAAAATGTCCCTTCAAAATACACAGGAAAAGAAACCGTATTCCCACTTATATGGAACAAGTTCGGAAACTTATCGATGAAAACCAACTTAAATTATCTATATGTTGGTGATTTTGTTGTCCCTGTAGCAAATTGCGTCCTCTGCATTTGACCCGTCCTTCAGTGTCTCTGGGTTAAACCTGTCAGGAGCAGTGGGACCCATGGGACCCCAGGACTAACTTAACTGGAGGATTTGACCTATAATTGTGCATGTTTTGGGTCGACGGACACAGGAAGAACATGCAAACTCCAACCAGGGACCTTCTTGCTGTGAGGTCGGAAAGCTAACCACTCCGCCACCGCATCTACAAAGCAACAAGAGAAGTCTTTTACAACGGAAAACGAAACCTCGACCAAATTTTATCCAGTGCCAAGTGTCTGTGGAGGTCATCGGACGAAAAGTGACCAAGGACCTGAAATTACAACTTATATTTTGGTTATTTCTGCACCAAAACAGCAAAACCAGGACTGACCAAACCGGATTTACAATTTCAGATAAATTTTGGTGATTTTTTTTTTTTTTTTTTTGCACCAAAGACACAAAATTTCATTAATAATGCGTGGATTTTAAACGAGACTTTCCACAAAACCACAAAACGGAAGCACTTTCATTCAGTTTACACGAAAACAACGCGTCAAAAATGTTTGGGATTCTCCATTTTGTTTTTGCGAAATATTATTCTCGTTATTTGTTATTACTGAATGCATATTGTACAAAGTTTAACCGTATCTTAACGCATTTACGGAAGGAGGAGAAATCGCGGAGGAGACGGACTGAGAAATATAAAATTGTCATGCAAAATTCTATGTTTAAATGTCAAAATTGGGCCGTTCCTGTGGAGTTTCTGAGCGCAGACGCATGAAGCAGGTTCGGTTTTACAGGGTTTTCTATCGTCCCTCATGACGAGGCCCAGAGACTACGGCGTCTCGGAGGGGACAGGAGAGCGAGTGTGAGTTTGAGAGGCGTTCCAAAAGAGCATGTTTTAAAACGCATGTGTGTGTGTCCCATTTTACACCTTCTGTTTTGAAAACCGCCACTTGTATTTTTGTTGTACATTCAAAAATAGTGAAATTAAAAAAAATTGTTTAGTTAATTTTATTTTGGTTCCATTTTTAATTTGCTTTATCTACATTTCATTTAAAAAAAACAAAAAAAAACTTCCCCTTACAAATTGCCTAACTAAAACCTGTGTTATTTGTAGACAACATACTGTCTTAAGTACTAATTCTTCTAGTAATTTTTATAAACTTAAATTTTCTTAAAAATGCAGTGACGCTGGAGCTCAACAGTGATCGCTCGCTCTGGTTCTGGAAGTATATTTTCCATTAATTTTTTCCGTAGACTTTTACAGAATTTCTAATTTTAAAGGTCCCATGACATGGTACTTCTTGATGCTTTTATATGGCTCCTTAATGGTTCCCTAATACTGTAAATGAATCCTTCTTCAAAATCAACACTCAGTGCATGAGAAACAGAGATAAGATGAGAAAGAGTAATTTTTCTCTCTCTGAACACTCCATAATGGGCGTTGTTGCTTGAATGCAAATGAGGAGAAAAGAGATGGCCAATAGTAGAGGGTGGGGGCGTGGCCAAACTCTCCGCTCAGAGCTCAGAGCCCACAGCTGATCCATTTCCTTGTTTTTGCACGGGGGGAGAGATTTGAAGCGTTCCATTGAAAAATAAACACATTTCCACAGAAAATAAAATTAAACCACTGCTGTTCAAAGGTCCAGAGGCTCAGATAAAGGACTTCCGAGCCTAGAAACACTCGGACGTGCCTCCAGGCAAATAAAAAAACGCATTTCGCATTGCGTAGCTCATTCGCAGTCCAAACTCTCTGGGCGTGATTTACAGAGACGCTGAGTACAGACAGACGGGGGTGGAACTGCATTTGCATTTCTTTTTTCGATCTGACGTCAATAAGTTTCCTTGTTCAAAATCGCCCGTTTGAGCTCCGATTTTTTGTAACGCAGAAAAAGATCGCAAATGCTCAGTTTAGACATTTCGCAACTTTTAACCATGGGGGGGGGGCTAAACAGGGTAGGGGAGCTCACATTAACGTTCAAAAACCTCAGAAAGTGAAAATTTCATGCCATGGGACCTTTAAGAATTCAAAGATGTCGCAGAGGCTAACCAGCTGCCACAGACGTAGAAATGGGCTAAGGGAGCGTGACGTCACCCGCAGTGTTCGGTTCCAGTCAAATGAAGCTCATCAAGGCAAGCAGTTATAGGAGTGAATTTGGAAACAGGCTCCATATGTGAAGTTAAAAGTCCATTTTCATGTCCATATTGTCTCAGTGCTGCTTACATATGCACACTCCTCACAGCTGATCTTCTGCGCTACGTAACAGGATTGGCGGGCGCGCGAGCTTGGCGGATTATGTTGATTTATACACGCCCCCGTGTGATTTGCCAAAAACTAGCATTTTTGAAATTAAAATGTGTTTTTAACATCACTAATGCTGTTATCTGAAACATCGAGAGGCTTCCTCATGATCTCAACTAGGACATTATGCAAAAAAATGAAAATCACAAATTTTGAAAAAAACAACAACACAAAAACTGCATTTACTGAGAATCAGCTTCCGTGGTGCGTCACATATTAGGAATAGGAATTCATTTACAGACAAAATAACGAGATAAAAGCCCCAGGATCATGTAGAGCGGGTTATTATGATTATTTTAAGACCAAAACGATGAGCCTCACAGCAGCAGTTACAGAAAAAACGGTGACAACTTTTCAACGTAAAGTGTATTGCAGCCGGAAGTGCCCCTCTGCTCACTTCCTGTTTGGAAAGTGGCGGCTAGTGGGTTAGCTATGTCCAGTTATACAGTATATGCCAGAGGTGTGGACTCGAGTTATGTGACTTCGACTCGAGTCACGAATTTGATAACTTTAGACTCGACTCGACAAAATGTACAAACACTTGCAACTTGACTTGGACTTCAATATCAATAACTTGTGACTTCACTTGGACTTAGGCCTTTTGACTTGTGATGACTTGCTACGTCCAATGAAAAAAAAACCTCTAAAAGTATGTTGATAAGGACCGCACTCGTTGTACTTGTGAATCTGCGAAAATGTATGCAAAGATCATGTGCGCGCGGCTTGCACAACATCCAATCACAGTAGATCTACGTTGCTTTCATTTGACCGCATCCAAGGCAGATCTTGCAGACATTATATGATTTGTAGAAATTTTATTTCTTTGTAAAGGGGACTCGAAATGACTCGAAACTAAAATGCTAGGACTTTGGACTCGACTTGAGACTTGTGAGCTTTGACTTCGGACTTGACTCGGCACTTGGATACTCTTGACTCGGGACTTCACTCGGACTTGAGTGCAAAAGACTTAGACTTACCTGGGACTTGCCCAGAAATGACTTTGTCCCACCTCTGATATTATGCAGTCTATGCCAGCTATGTGCTAAATAATATCCATAACGCGGTTGTTTTAAGTCCAAAAAGCACATTTAAAACACAAGATTCAGTGAAATGTTTTAATAACTCAGCAGTTTATAAAATTTCAGAAAGTGATTCTAGATAAAATGATAGGGCTTGTAGTTTTCAAACGTTTAATATAATTATTTTCAGGAAGTCTACGGGAAAAATTCATGTGAAATTTACTTCCAAAATCAGGGAGTTGGGGTGTTCACCGTTGAGCTCCGTTGGCTTATTTTTATAGCTATAGAATCGAAAAACAAAAAACAAATGATATATTTCCTTAGGTAAATGTTGCATAACGGTGCTTTAATTCAAACAAACAAAATGCCAAGGAGTTCATCTGATCTGATCAGAAATATTATGGATTTAAAAACAAACAGAACATTTTTAAAACAGATTTTGTAGTCGATGTTTTCCATTGTCGTTCTCATGAGCTCGTCCTCAGCTGAGGGACCATAAAACTCTATGGGAGATTCACAGTTTTTGAACGAAATCTCCAAACTTTATCATTATTTGTTTGGCACTGGCTCCACAAACTTGTCATATTAATCTTATGACTTAATGTTGCACTGTGGAGCTTTTCTGTTGGAGGCTCCGTCAAATGCTTTTGTCCATGGAGATGTTATCACTTTGTCTGGAATGTTTCACAGTCTGGCATTAAAGGAAAAGTAACGTTTTTTTACAATCTGAGCCTTATTTCGGTAATAAAACAAGTTGTTTTACTCACCCATATCACTTTGGTGTCATATGGAGCACTTCTGGAGATGTTTTAGATTAGCGTTAGGCTAACACCGTTAGCCTAGCGCGACTTATAGCCATAGCTCAGGGCATTCCCCGAGCATGTAATATGCCCCGTGCGGGCTCCAAATAACACAAACTTTAGCACTTTTCAAATCATAAAAGCTCGTCTTTTGTCTTTAGTCTACGATTTCGTTTGGTCAAAAGTGGCCTGTAATCCGATATGCAGCTATAGTTTCGATTTGATGACGTCATCAGAGAGGACAGCGCGCATGCGTGAACTCAGCTGTTTTGTAAACACCGCTAGTCCGAAACATGGAACGCTAACACCGCTCTGAACTTTACTTTTCTGTTGCGATAAATCTTGGGTTTCAGGCCGTTTTGGAATCCACTAAAAGTCGTACGCTGACACAGCGATCTTCTGTGATTTGAAAAGTGCTAAAGTTTGTGTTATTTGGAGCCCGCACGGGGCATATTACATGCTCGGGGAATGCCCCGAGCACTCACGCTAACGGATACGGGATCATTAGTAGAACAGAACGGCTCAACATAACTTCTACAAAATTGCTCCAATTGACACCAAAGTGCTATGGGTGAGTAAAACTACTTGTTTTATTGCCGAAAGAAGGCTCAGATTGTAAAAAAAATGTTACTTTTCCTTTAATCTTATGATTTAAAGGTGCACTGTGGAGCTTTTCTGGTGGAGGCTCCATCAAATGCTTTTGTCCATGGAGATGTTATGGCTTTGTCTGGAATGTTTCACAGTCTGGCACTAAACCTTTCTCTATTCATGGACACCAAACTTGCAGAAACCAAGTTACAGGTCAGATCTGTGGAGAGGCGACCCCGATCACAGTCAGAATGTCTGTTTTTCTAGGTATTTTTGAGATATAAAACCACCTGTGATTGAATAAATGTAAAGCAGAGCTGTTTAATGTCACACTGTGGAACATTCCAGGCAGAGCAACGACATCTACAAAGAAACAACCACCAGAAAAGTTACACAATGCACCTTTAAACACCAAATTCCACCACAAAGCTCTTACCTGTCCTCCAGCCCAGTTTGAAACATTTAAACATTTCACGTAATTTAAAGCATTTTTGAGTCATTTCCCATGTTTTTTTGTCAAGTTTTCTCTTCACATTCAGTCTATGCATCCACCGTATGAATGTACTCGAATGACTGTTACAGGAAATGATCTCGCTTGATTTTTGATTTCTTGATTTCAGAACAGAGAACAGGACGTACAAAGAGGATATATCGCACAAATACGGGAGGGTTTGTGCAAAAACGGACCTTAAATTTGATTGTTTGAAAGTTTGAATCATCTTTTTGTCACTTTTACAGAGAAGGCCAAAATGTAATGTTTGTAGCTTTTGGATACACTCACTTTAAATGGTAGGAATGTTATTATTATTATAACAATTAATACCTAATTTATAAAGTATTGCACAAGTATACGATCTATTTTAGTATTGGCAAAACTTTAAAGAGTCCATATTACGCTGTTTTCTGATCAGTTCTAATGTTTCCTCATCACAAACACACCTGGAGTTGCGTTTTGTTTCATTCACACATTTTTAACCCTGCAGATTTAGGCTGAGTTCTTCTCTTTTCCACCTTGTGATGTCATGTGGTAATACAGGAAGTGCTCCACTCTGTTTTCTAAACTCCATACACCTTCACTGGAAACATTTGGATGATTTCAACCCTGGAATTCTTTACTGAACTAGGTAAGATAAGATAAGATCTGCCTTTATTAGTCCCACAGTGGGGAAATTCCAGTGTTGCAACGCACAGATCAAGAGTAGCAGGAAAATGTAGCATGCAATAAAACAAGATAATAAATAATGGCTTAAAATAATTTAAAAATAGACTCTCGAGTGTAGCTGAATATTGTAGTGTAGATAAAGTTGAATGACATGTTAAAGGAGAATTAACGTTTTATTTTTTTACAATCTGAGCCTTATTTCAGTAATAAAACACCAGTTTTACTCACCCATAGCACTTTGGTGTCATATGGAGCACTTCCAGAGATGTTTTAGATTAGCGATTAGCGATTAGCGTTCTCGGGGCATGTAATATATGCCCCGAGCGGTCTCCAAATAACACAAACTTTAGCACTTTTCAAATCATAGAAGCTCAATGTCTTAGTCTACACTTTTGTTTGAGTCAAAAGTGGCCTGTAATCCGAGATTTAGCCATAATTTCGAGTAGATGAGGAGGACAGTGCGCATGTGCGGAGTCACAGCTTATTTCGCTCTCAGCTCCTGGGTAGGGTGACCACCAGCATGACACAGGAAAGGAGGACACTTGTGTCCAAAAAGGAGGACAAAGGCCCTAAAGTGAGGACACCTTGTTTTGTTTTGTTTTCCCTCGGGGAAGGGGAACGGTCAAGAAAAACAACTTATGAATAATGTATGAAGTCAACATATATTTATTAACATGGAACACCCATCAAAAAGAAAAATGTGGCAAATTATGGTCAAGATGATATGAACAAAAAACAATATCATCACTAATTCACTGAAAAAACACAGTCTTTGCCCTGCCATCATATGCCATGGCAAAGAAGAAAGAAATGCAGAATTAGTAGTTCTGCATTTCACTTTTAAGAGGTAAGATCTCGCTACCTGGATTTGTGTAATTCGCACAAAATCCCCAAAATATTATTTGCAATTATGAAAGCCGTAATGTAAATATTGTAACGTATTTTAACTGTCTACATTGAGAGGAAACGTAAGTGAAACCTGTTACGCACGGCACTAAAGAAAACACAATTTTAAGGGACAGTAATAAGGCGATGAAGATGGAAGAAGGAGCCAAGTTGCACCTCAAAGAGTGGCTGATAGCGCAGATAGAGAGCGGACAATACGAGGGGCTGACGGGCTGGATCAGAATGTTTGCATACGACACAACATCGCAGAGTAGCAAGTGTAAATAATGGGTGGGGATTTATGACGATTTATGGAACGGTGGCTGATGAGGGTCCGAAAGGAGGACAAAATGTAAAAAAGGAGGACACGTGACAGACGGCCGGACAGACAGCTCTAAAACCGGACTGTCCGGACGAAATCCGGACGAATGGTCACCCTACTCCTGGGACCCAAACATGAAACGCAAAACTGTAAATTATGGATAAATCTCGGATTACAGGCCACTTTTGACTCAAATGAAAGTGTAGACTAAGACATTGAGCTTCTATGATTTGAAAAGTGCTAAAGTTTGTGTTATTTGGAGACCGCACGGGGCATATATTACATGCTCTATGCCCCGAGAACGCTAATCGCTAATCGCTAATCGCTAATCTAAAACATCTCTGGAAGTGCTCCATATGACACCAAAGTGCTATGGGTGAGTAAAACAACTTGTTTTATTACTGAAATAAGTAAATGTAAAAAACGTTACTTCTCCTTTAACTTGAAAACTACCGCTTCATGACATCACAAGGTGGATCAGAGCATTTTGAGCTTTGGAGATGTAGACAGACGAATCATAAAGAGTTACTCAAACGTGTGAATGAAACAAAACTCAACTCCAGGTGTGTTTTTGAGGAGGAAAAAGCTTAAAGCTCACAGGAGTCAGGTTTTGTGTGATTTAGGATCTTTAACAACAAAGTAAAGAAAGAAAAAAGAATGAAAACAGCAAAATTATACTGAAAACTTAATGTCGGTTGAGATCACTACTGGAAACTGGTGCTGCGAGAGCGCCCCCTGGTGAGTCCTTAATTATACAATATTTTGCATTTGCCCAAATTATCGTACATATATTTTCTTACTTTTAAACTCACGTGCAATGTTTTAAATCAAAGTACAATTTAATGAAATTTAATAAAATATATTATAAAGGTGCAATGGTCAAAATGTTTATCAGGATAAACGTAAATAAAGAAAATAACTTCTAAGAATTATTAAAATGAATATGAATAGAAATGTTATAATATTTTATAATGGACACCTAGTCCAAAAATAGGACAAAAACATATATTCTAAAAGTTCACAAAATAAATAAATATTACAATTCATGACATATTATGAGAAATACTATAATAAAGTTCTATAAAGCAGCAGATTCTTTTTGAATGTTGATTTGACCTTTCCTTTTGTCACAAACATGAGACGTGACCACAGAAAACCTTTGGAATCATGAGATCTGATGATTTTGATGATTTTTTTGATTCTATTTTTGTTATTTTCATTTAAGGAGACATGTGGAGTATTGTGTCTGTGGAGAGGCCGAAGAGCACAGCCTGATAAATGAAATATCCCATGAATAAATTATTTTCGGGACGTTGCTGTTTGGATTCTTGCTCATGACTCAAAGTGATTTTAATGTTTCACTTTTGTATTATCTTCTTCTTAACTTTGCACTAGGTGGCGCCCGAGATCTGTACGCTCGGGTTTTGTGGAGAGGAGAGATTTGGCACCAAAAAATGTACCAAGAAAGACAAAAATTTGACTTTTAAAGCTACAGTGTGTACATTTCTGGAGGTGGCACATCAGACTCCCTGGAAAGAGAAAGTTAAAACTACACTTCAGAACATTCCCCATGGCGATAGACAGGTTTTATGCCATACTGTAGAATATTATAGCTATAGCAACAACATTTCCATGGCAACAAGCAGGAGGAGTCAGGTTTATGGAGATGCAAGCCCACTCACAGTCAGGACACGTGTTTGTCTTTGTTTTTAGTGCAATAAATACAGTACAGTGGTACCTCACCTTATGAAATTAATTCGTTCCAGAAGTGGTTTCGTAACGTGAATTTTTCGTAAGTTGAGTAGCTATTTCAATGGAAAAAGCCTGATTCGTTCCAAGGCCCCGATCTAAGTTTTTTTTTTTTATAGTGTAACTTTTTTTTGTAGTGTAACACTGTCTTCTGCGTCCTGATTGGCTAAGAGACTGTAGAGCCAGGACTAAACGTGGACTAAACAAGGTCTATACCTGGACTGGACCAGGACTAAACCAGGTGGATTAAAGCGCCGCGTGTGGGTCTATTTCCTGGTTTCGTGCTAGCTCTGCTATTAGCAGCAGCACCGGTGTACCTCACGAGTCACGGTTGAGGTGAGCAGCGACTGCGTGCGTGGGGGGAAGGGGGAGGGCGGACACGTGTGTGATAGTGCAGCATGACCCAGCGCGGGGCTGCGAGCACGAGACCCGTGCTCAAACCGTGCCTCCTCTAGACCAGGTCTAGACCAGCTTTTTTTTTTTTATAGTGTAACTTTTTTTATAGTGTATCTGCGTCCTGATTGGCTAAGAGACTGTAGACTAGGGTGACCATTCGTTCAGACAGTCCAGTTTTAGAGCTGTCTGTCTGGCCGTCTGTCACGTGTCCTCCTTTTTTACGTTTTGTCCTCCTTTTGGACCCTCGTCTGCCACCGTTGCATAAATCGTCATAAATCCCCACCCATTATTTACACTTTCATTCATTCATTCATTCATTCATTCATTTTCTTCCATTTTCTGGGTCACGGGGAGCGAAATAAACACGGGTCTGATTCAATAAGCTGTGTCGGCCAACAGTTTGTTTGACATGGTGTCAGAAGTTCTCTAAGAGAGAGAAGAACTCACTACAATGGCAAGGTTTAAGCCTCCGGAGAATTTCAACTTCGAAAAACCGGGAGAATGGCCGTCGTGGAGACAGAGATTCACGCGATTCAGGTCAGCTTCAAAGCTAAGCCTCGAAGACATGGATGTTCAGGTTAGCACATTAATCTATGCGATGGGAAATGAAGCTGAAAATATATTTAAGACATTCACCTTCAAGGATGAGGAGGACGAGGATGATTATGAGACTGTGCTCGAGAAATTCAATGAGTATTTCATACCAAAACGAAACGTGATTCACGAGAGGGCATGCTTTTACCAGAGACAACAGAAACAAGGGGAAATGGCGGAGACATTTATCAGAGCTCTACACGAACTGAGTGAAAACTGTGAGTTTGGAGAAAAGAAAAACGAACACATTAGAGACAAATTAGTTGTGGGAATAAGAGACAAAGAACTGTCAAGGAAGTTACAGTTGATGTCGAAATTAACCCTTGAGGAAGCAGTGCTTATGGTGAGACAAGCTGAAGAGGTAACGCAGCAGATAACACAGCAAGAGCAACAGGCTCCGCTAGCGGTGCAAGCAGTGAAACAAAGGAGGTTCATGAAAAAAGGAGGGAAACCGCAGACAGAGAGGAGCGAAAGACAGCAGTACGGATATCAAGGGGAGAGCAAGTGCAGGCGGTGCGGTAAAGAAAAACACAAAAACGCAGCCAAATGCCCGGCTATGGATTCGGAATGTAGGAAGTGCGGAAAGAAGGGACATTGGGAAAGAAACTGCTTCACAAAGACTGTGAGGGAAGTTAGCCAGTGCAACGAAGATGATGAAAGCTTCTATCTCGGAGCTGTGAGTAAACAAAAACAAAACAATGCTGAGCAATGGACAGAGCAGATAAACATAGGTTATACGCCAGTGAGATTTAGAATAGATACAGGGGCTGACGTCACCATAATGAACAGTGAATCATTCAAGACACTCAAACCAGAAAGAAAGCTGGAGCCACCTCAGAGCCCATTAGAGAGTCCGGGAGGAACACTAGACATAATGGGACAATTTACTGTGAGTACAGTGCACAAACAAAGGAAGTACATTTTCAACATTTACGTAGCGAGAGGGCCTACAGTCAACAATTTATTGGGCAGAGATACAGCAGTGGAGATGGGGCTAGTGAAACGAGTACAGCAAGTGATGGCAGCAGCTGCTCAACAGGGGATGTTGAAGACCGACCCGGTGAAGATTCACGTGCGAGAGGGTGCTGTCCCACACGCCGTACACGCAGCCAGGAGAGTCCCAGTGCCGCTCCTACCCAAAGTCAAAGCTGAGCTGCAGCGCATGGAGGAGCAGGGTGTGATTGTCAAGGTGACACAACCAACAGAGTGGTGCGCACCAATGGTGCCAGTTCTGAAACCATCAGGAGCAGTAAGAATCTGTGCCGGATTCCAGAAGCTGAACGAAAACTTAAAGAGAGAAACGTACCAGCTTCCTACCACAGATGAGACGTTGGCCAAGCTGACGGGCTCAACCATGTTCACCACCCTCGATGCTGCCTCAGGCTATTGGCAAGTACCACTACACGAAGACAGCAGGATCTTAACCACGTTCATATCACCTTTCGGGAGGTACTGTTACACCCGCCTGCCTTTCGGAATAAACATAGCTCCAGAGATATTCCAGCGCGTGAGAAAGCTGATCAAGCATGGATGGCCAGAACGAGTGAGTAGCATTGCAGAGAGTGTGAGAGACTATTACATGGTGAGAGACTCACTGTCTGAGTGTGAAGGCCTCATCACGCTGGGCTGTCGTATTGTGGTCCCACAGGCCTTGAGACAAGAGATTTTAGACCGGATACACGAGGGACATCAGTGCCTGTCCAAGTGTAGGGCACGCGCACAAGAGACTGTGTGGTGGCCTAAGATGTCAGTGGACATTAAAAGAAAAATTGAAACATGCCACTTTTGTCAGGCAAACAAACGCACTCAGCGCAGAGAACAGCTTCTGTCAACACCTCTGCCTGAGAGGCCTTGGCAAAAGATAGCCACAGACATTTGTGAATACAAAGGAAAACAATATCTTAGTGATATCAGATCTATTACTCACGATATCTAGAGATACTACACTTAACTACCACAACAACAGAACAGGTAGTGAGGTCAATGAAGGCAACATTCGCCAGGTTTGGCATCCCTGACCAGATAGTTAGCGATAATGGACCTCAGTACACCAGTGATGCATGGAAAGAGTTTTGCAGGCTGTATGACATTGAGCACACCACTTCCAGTCCACACAACCCACAAGGTAATGGGCACGCAGAGCGTGCAGTGCAAACAGCCAAACGCATACTCAAGCAAGACGACCCCCTATTGGCTTTAATGAGCTACCGTGCCACGGCAAGCACATCCACTGGGGTTAGCCCGGCAGAAATGCTCATGGGGCGCAAGATTCGAACAACACTACCGTCCCTCAAGAAAAACCTGATTCCAAGGCAGCCGAACCGAGACCTCATACGTCGCCGTGATGAAGAGGCCAAGCAACAACAAGCCTTCTACTACAACAGGAGACACGGTGCAAGGGACTTACCACCCTTACACGCAGGCGACCAAGTCCTATCCAAGCTGGATGGGGAGAAGGTGTGGAAAGGCCGATCATCGGTGCTGCAGGAGTGTGGTACGCCGCGCTCTTACCAGGTGAAGTCGCCAGGAGGAGGTGAGTTGAGGAGAAATAGGCGACATCTCCAGCAGGTGCCGCCACTGCGTGAAGATAAGGACACAGACACTGGGCAGCCAGACGCAGAGCCAGTGGAAGAAACACCCCAGCAAGGCTCTGACCAGGGACTGTGTGAGAACAAAGTTAATAGTCCTAAAGCAACACCTGAAGGACTGACAGTGACCAGGTTTGGTAGAGTTAGTAGACCTGTGAAAAGAATGGACATTTAAGTGCTTCAGATTAAATTTGAGTTATACAGTACTTCAGTTAGTACTTACCAAGAATTTTGGTTGAGTCATTGTTTACATTCTGAAGTAACCTAAGACGCAGTTAAAGATAGGTAGGACAAGCGAAGTGTCAATTTGTATTATTTAGTTAAGACAAACAAGAGTAAGGTTTACTATTAATAAGTTAATGATATGACCCCATGTTGTAGAAGTAATATAATTTGAGGGGGAGATGTCAAGGTATCAGTAATGGTAAATGGTGCATTACATAATCCTTTGTAAGTTACAGGAAGTAACGCGAGAGTTCGTCACGAGAACGAGAGTTCGAGTTCATGTATGCAACAGACTTGACGAGCGAAATAAACACGGGTCTGATTCAATAAGCTGTGTCGGCCAACAGTTTGTTTGACAAACATTGCCATAGCAAACGTGGGATATGTAAACTTGGGATTGTGAGGGGTGGAAAGGAAAGGGCGACATTTAAAACAACAAACCGATACGGCATCTCAAAAACAAACACCCGACACAATACAGCGAGTTACAGGCAACCCAGCCAAAGACGAGTCAGCTCACGCTGCAGGAGAGTTTGAAAAGGAGAGAAAAAATGCCCCTTGACAGTGCGAAGGCCCAGGAGAACACAGCCAGGAGCACAAATGATCACAATGAGTGACCTACCATTCGCCTTTGTAGAGAACCCTGGATTTCTTCTGCTTATGGAGCACGTTGGACCTCGTTAATAATAATAATAATAATAATAATAACCGCCCTCCCCCTTCCCCCCACACTTCACTATTAATAATTTTGTTGAAAATCTATGAAAGTTTGAGTGTTTAAACGAGAGCCAAATGTGAGAAAAGTTTAAATCCAGTCTGAGAAAAGCGTATAATGTGTGTGGCTGAGCGCATTATTTGAATTTTTGAGATTTCGCGTTTCGTAACTTGAATTTTCTTTCATATCTAGAGACCAAAATTTAACGTGAAGGCGTTTCGTAACTTGGAGTTTTCATTTGTTGGGTCTTTCTTAAGGTGAGGTACCGCTGTATTGGCAAATACAAATACATTTTTGGGAATAGAAAAGGGAAAAAAAAAAGGAAAAATGCTGTGGATTTAAATGATTTATTACAGAAAGCTTTTACCTTTTATGAACTGGTTTGTTTTGAGCTTAGAGGTTTTTGAAGACTGAATAAATCCGGGTTTACTAAAAGGAATCTGGTGCCATATGGTGGACATATAAGTAAACTACAACCACACAAAAAATCACACTTTCACCTTTTTGTTGAAAATCAAACTCTTAAAAAGGAGCACGAACGCTCGTTTCGATCACAGGCTCCTGAAAATGCACCGTTTAAATCAATTTAGTATTTTACATAAAGTTTCAGACGATCTTAACACTTTTTTGACAGGGTTTGCTGAAGTGTGCATTGTGTCACCATGGTAACCGCTAAACATTCAACCACAAACGTACATGTAGAACATCCCCAGTGTGAAGTCACCGCAAAGTATCGATAAACAGGGAGGGGAAAGAAGGAGGAGTAGAGGAAGAAACTGGGCTAACAGAGGTGAAGAGGAGGGAGAAGGGAGAGAAAGAGGGAGGAAAAAGAGTGACTGAAAGAGGAGGATGAGTCTTATCAGTAATATCCAAATGAAGAAGTGTGAACAGAAGAGGAAACTCCAACTGACCGCATCAAAGTTCAGTCCTAGTTTAGTCCTGGTTGAGTTCTGGTTTAGCCCTGGTTTAGTCTTTGTTCAGACCTGGTTTATTCCTGGTTCAGTCCTGGTTTAGCCCTGTTTTAGCCCTGGTTTAGCCCTGGTTTAGCCTTGGTTTAGTCCTGGTTTAGTCTTCGTTCAGTCCTGATTTAGTCCTGGTTGAGCACTGGTTTAGCCTTGGTTTAGCCCTGGCTGAGTCCTGGTTTAGTCCTGGTTCAGTCCTGGTTTAGCCCTGTTTTAGTCCTGGTTTAGTCCTGGTTCAGTCCTGGTTTAGCCTTGGTTTAGTCCTGGTTCAGTCCTGGTGTAGCCCTGGTTCAGTCTTGGTTTAGGCCTGATTCAGTCCTGGTTTAGCCTTGGTTTAGTCCTGGTTCAGTCCTGGTTTAGCCCTGGTTTAGTCTTCGTTCAGTCCTGATTTAGTCCGTGTTTAGCTCTGGTTTAGTCCTGTTTAGCCTTGGTTTAATCCTGGCTTAGTCCTGATTCAGTCCTGGTTTAGCCTTGGTTTAGTCCTGGTTTAGTCCTCGTTCAGTCCTTGTTTAATCCTGGTTTAGTCCTGGTTTAGTCCTGGTTTAGTCCTCGTTCAGTCCTGGCTTAATCCTGGTTTAGTCCTGGTTTAGTCCTCGTTCAGTCCTGGTTTAGTCCTCGTTCAGTCCTGGTTTAGTCCTGGTTTAGCCCTGGTTTAGCCCTGGTTTAGCCCTGGTTTAGTCCTGGTTTAGTCCTGGTTTAGTCCTGGTTTAGCCCTGGTTTAGACCTGGTTTGTCCTGGTTTAGACCTGGTTTAGTCTTGGTTTAGCCCTGGTTTAGCCCTGGTTTAGACCTGGTTCAGTCCTGGTTTAGCCCTGTTTTAGTCCTGGTTTAGTCCTGGTTCAGTCCTGGTTTAGCCTTGGTTTAGTCCTGGTTCAGTCCTGGTGTAGCCCTGGTTCAGTCTTGGTTTAGGCCTGATTCAGTCCTGGTTTAGCCTTGGTTTAGTCCTGGTTCAGTCCTGGTTTAGCCCTGGTTTAGTCTTCGTTCAGTCCTGATTTAGTCCGTGTTTAGCTCTGGTTTAATCCTGGCTTAGTCCTGATTCAGTCCTGGTTTAGCCTTGGTTTAGTCCTGGTTTAGTCCTCGTTCAGTCCTGGTTTAGTCCTCGTTCAGTCCTTGTTTAATCCTGGTTTAGTCCTGGTTTAGTCCTGGTTTAGTCCTCGTTCAGTCCTGGCTTAATCCTGGTTTAGTCCTGGTTTAGTCCTCGTTCAGTCCTGGTTTAGTCCTCGTTCAGTCCTGGTTTAGTCCTGGTTTAGCCCTGGTTTAGTCCTGGTTTAGACCTGGTTTAGTCCTGGTTTAGCCCTGGTTTAGCCCTGGTTTAGTCCTGGTTTAGTCCTGGTTTAGTCCTGGTTTAGCCCTGGTTTAGACCTGGTTTAGTCCTGGTTTAGACCTGGTTTAGTCCTGGTTTAGCCCTGGTTTAGCCCTGGTTTAGACCTGGTTTAGTCCTGGTTTAGCCCTAGTTTAGACCTGGTTTAGTCCTGGTTTAGTACTGGTTTAGTCCTGGTTTAGACCTGGTTTAGTCCTGGTTTAGCCCTGATTTAGACCTGGTTTAGCACTGGTTTAGACCTGGTTTAGTCCTGGTTTAGTCCTGGTTTAGCCCTGGTTTAGCCCTGGTTTAGCCCTGGTTTAGACCTGGTTTAGTCCTGGTTTAGCCCTGGTTTAGCCCTGGTTTAGTCTTGGTTTAGTCCTGGTTTAGTCCTGGTTTAGCCCTGGTTTAGACCTGGTTTAGACCTGGTTTAGCCCTGGTTTAGACCTGGTTTAGTCCTGGTTTAGCCCTGGTTTAGCCCTGGTTTAGTCCTGGTTTAGCCCTGGTTTAGCCCTGGTTTAGTCTTGGTTTAGTCCTGGTTTAGTCCTGGTTTAGCCCTGGTTTAGCCCTGGTTTAGACCTGGTTTAGTCCTGGTTTAGTCCTGGTTTAGCCCTGGTTTAGTCCTGGTTTAGTCCTGGTTTAGTCCTGGTTTAGCCCTGGTTTAGACCTGGTTTAGTCCTGGTTTAGCCCTGGTTTAGTCTTGGTTTAGTCCTGGTTTAGCCCTGGTTTAGCCCTGGTTTAGTCTTGGTTTAGTCCTGGTTTAGTCCTGGTTTAGCCCTGGTTTAGTCCTGGTTTAGTCCTGGTTTAGTCCTGGTTTAGTCCTGGTTTAGCCCTGGTTTAGTCCTGGTTTAGTCTTGGTTTAGTCCTGGTTTAGTCCTGGTTTAGTCCTGGTTTAGCCCTGGTATTCCTGAGGTGCTTGTCTTAAATTAAACACATAGTTCAAATGAGACTCATGAAACTAAATTTTAATTCACGAAATAGTATCACGTACAAAACGTGAGCCTCTATTAAAGCTACAGTACGTAACTTTTCTAGGTTAAGAAAGAGAGAGACTTTTGCCCACTTCAAATATTTGTGTATTTTCTGTTCCTTAATCTGTCTCCAGCTTCACTGTTCAGACAGACTCTTATCAGAGCTGCAGAAATAAAAATAAGGAAATGACTGAAATTTAAACATGGGCGACAGGAAGTGAGGGGGCGGGGCTTTATCTGAGTGGGAGGGGCCAGACAAGTGAATGAGTGAGATAGAGAGAGAGGGAGGGAGGGAGGGACAGAAAGATAAGAGGAGTGAGGTGTAGTCCTGGTTTAGTCCTGGTTTAGGTTTAGGGGGGAGAGGAAGACAGAAGAGACACACAGGAGAGAAAGAGAAAGAGAAAGAGAGGGAGAGAGGGGAAAGAGAGAGAGAGAGTCAGAGCAGAGGGAGAGAGAACGAGTGGAGAGTTACAACCAGACCACCAGGAGAACCTGAACGACCTGAGAGCCTCCGGACTCATGAGACCTGATGAGACCTGCAGGTTTTTCCACACATCAGCCCAGCATGAAGTTCTACTATGTGGTGAGTACTAGTCCTGGTTTAGTCCTGGTTTAGTCCTGGTTTAGTCCTGGTTTAGTCCTGATTCAGTCCTGGTTTAGTCCTGGTTTAGTCCTGGTTTAGTCCTGATTCAGTCCTGGTTTAGTCCTGGTTTAGTCCTGGTTTAGTCCTGGTTTAGTCCTGATTCAGTCCTGGTTTAGTTCTGGTTTAGTCCTGGTTTAGTCCTGGTTTAGTCCTGGTTTAGTTCTGGTTTAGTCCTGGTTCAGTCCTGGTTCAGTCCTGGTTTAGTCCTGATCTAGTCCTGGTTCAGTCCTGGTTTAGTCCTGATTCAGTCCTGGTTTAGTCCTGGTTTAGTCCTGATTCAGTCCTGATTCAGTCCTGGTTTAGTCCTGATTCAGTCCTGGTTTAGTCCTGGTTTAGTCCTGATTCAGTCCTGGTTTAGTCCTGGTTCAGTCCTGGTTTAGTCCTGATTCAGTCCTGGTTCAGTCCTGGTTTAGTCCTGGTTCAGTTCAGGTTTAGTCCTGGTTTAGTCCTGGTTCTGTTATTCTGTAAAGCACTTTGAATTCCTTTGTGTAAATAATAAATTTACCTTGCCTGTTGTTCAGTCCTGGTTTGGTTCTCGTTCAGTCCTGGTTTGGTTCTGGTTTAGTCTGGTTGTGGACTTGGTTTGGTCCTTGTCCAATCCTGGTATACTACAAGTTCTGTATTTTCAGTTTTAGTCCTGGTTTAGTCCTGGTTTTGGTGCTGGTTTAGCCCTAGTTCAGTCCTGCTTTAGTCCTGGTTCAGTCCTGCTTTAGTCCTGGTTTAGTCCTGGTTTAGTCATGTTTAGTCACTTTACTGGACTCAAAGGTGAAAGTGATTTGGTTTTATAATTTTATTACTTTTTTGTTCATGAGTCTGAGCCACTGTGTGACAAGGACCATCACTCACAGAGAGTTTCAATAAAATAATAATGTTAATAAATAAAATAAAATAAAATACAAGTAAATAAATCATTTTTTCTCATTTGTTTTGTCCAAATTGTGAATTCTGAAGCGGCTCCAGTGATTTTAATAGAAAACATCTTGATGAAAATGAGCCTCATATTACGTTACGTTATATTACATAAGAAATAAGCACATGTGCATATGTTTATCAGGATTATGAACACAACCAGGACTTCACCGCACATAAACACCAGGAGCAGGTTCAGTCCTGGTTTAGTCCTGGTTCAGTCCTGGTTTAGTCCTGGTTTAGTCCTGGTTCAGTCCTGGTTCAGTCTTGGTTTAGTCCTGGTTCAGTCCTGGTTCAGTCTTGGTTTAGTCCTGATTCAGTCCTGGTTTAGTCCTGGTTCAGTCTTGGTTTAGTCCTGGTTTAGTCCTGGTTTAGTCCTGGTTCAGTCCTGGTTTAGTCCTGATTCAGTCCTGGTTTAGTCCTGGTTCAGTCTTGGTTTAGTCCTGGTTCGGTCCTGGTTCAGTCCTGGTTTAGTCCTGATTCAGTCCTGGTTTAGTCCTGGTTTAGTCCTGGTTTAGTCCTGGTTTAGTCCTGGTTCAGTCCTGGTTTAGTCCTGATTCAGCCCTGGTTCAGTCCTGGTTCAGTCTTGGTTTAGTCCTGGTTTAGTCCTGGTTCAGTCCTGGTTTAGTCCTGATTCAGTCCTGGTTTAGTCCTGGTTCAGTCTTGGTTTAGTCCTGGTTCGGTCCTGGTTTAGTCCTGGTTCAGTCCTGGTTCAGTCCTGGTTCAGTCTTGGTTTAGTCCTGGTTTAGTCCTGGTTCAGTCCTGGTTTAGTCCTGATTCAGTCCTGGTTTAGTCCTGGTTCAGTCTTGGTTTAGTCCTGGTTCGGTCCTGGTTTAGTCCTGATTCAGTCCTGGTTTAGTCCTGGTTCAGTCCTGGTTTAGTCCTGGTTCAGTCTTGGTTTAGTCCTGGTTCAGTCCTGGTTCAGTCCTGGTTCAGTCCTGGTTTAGTCCTGATTCAGTCCTGGTTTAGTCCTGGTTCAGTCTTGGTTTAGTCCTGGTTCGGTCCTGGTTCAGTCCTGGTTTAGTCCTGATTCAGTCCTGGTTTAGTCCTGGTTTAGTCCTGGTTTAGTCCTGGTTTAGTCCTGGTTCAGTCCTGGTTTAGTCCTGATTCAGCCCTGGTTCAGTCCTGGTTCAGTCTTGGTTTAGTCCTGGTTTAGTCCTGGTTCAGTCCTGGTTTAGTCCTGATTCAGTCCTGGTTTAGTCCTGGTTCAGTCTTGGTTTAGTCCTGGTTCGGTCCTGGTTTAGTCCTGGTTCAGTCCTGGTTTAGTCCTGATCTAGTCCTGGTTCAGTCCTGGTTCAGTCCTGGTTTAGTCCTGGTTTAGCCCTGGTTCAGTCCTGGTTTAGTCCTGGTTTAGTCCTCGTTCAGTCCTGGTTTAGTCCTGGTTTAGTCCTGGTTTAGACCTGGTTCAGTCCTGGTTTAGTCCTGGTTCAGTCCTGGTTCAGTCCTGGTTTAGTCCTGGTTCAGTCCTGGTTCAGTCCTGGTTTAGTCCTGATCTAGTCGTGGTTCAGTCCTGGTTTAGTCCTGGTTCAGTCCTGGTTTAGTCCTGGTTCAGTCCTGGTTCTGTTATTCTGTAAAGCACTTTGAATTCCTTTGTGTAAATAATAAATTTACCTTGCCTGGTTCAGTCCTCTTTTGGCCCTGGTTCAGTCCTGGTTTGGTTCTCGTTCAGTCCTGGTTTGGTTCTGGTTTAGTCTGGTTGTGGACTTGGTTTGGTCCTTGTCCAATCCTGGTATACTTCTGTATAGTTCTGTATTTTCAGTTTTAGTCCTGGTTTAGTCCTGGTTTTGGTGCTGGTTTAGCCCTAGTTCAGTCCTGCTTTAGTCCTGGTTTAGTCCTGGTTTAGTCCAGGTTTAGTCCTGGTTTAGTCCTGTTTAGTCACTTTACTGGACTCAAAGGTGAAAGTGATTTGGTTTTATAATTTTATTACTTTTTTGTTCATGAGTCTGAGCCACTGTGTGCACCATCACTCACAGAGAGTTTCAATAATAATGATAATATTAATAATAATGTTAATAAATAAAATAAAAGCAAATAAATCATTTTTTCTCATTTGTTTTGTCCAAATTGTGAATTCTGAAGCGGCTCCAGTGATTTTAATAGAAAACATCTTGATGAAAATGAGCCTCATATTACGTTACGTTGTATTACATAAGAAATAAGCACATGTGCATATGTTTATCAGGATTATGAACACAACCAGGACTTCACCGCACATAAACACCAGGAGCAGGTTCAGTCCTGGTTCAGTCCTGGTTCAGTCCTGGTTTAGTCCTGGTTTAGTCCTGGTTCAGTCCTGGTTCAGTCTTGGTTTAGTCCTGGTTCAGTCCTGGTTCAGTCTTGGTTTAGTCCTGATTCAGTCCTGGTTTAGTCCTGGTTCAGTCTTGGTTTAGTCCTGGTTTAGTCCTGGTTTAGTCCTGGTTCAGTCCTGGTTTAGTCCTGATTCAGTCCTGGTTTAGTCCTGGTTCAGTCTTGGTTTAGTCCTGGTTCGGTCCTGGTTCAGTCCTGGTTTAGTCCTGATTCAGTCCTGGTTTAGTCCTGGTTTAGTCCTGGTTTAGTCCTGGTTTAGTCCTGGTTCAGTCCTGGTTTAGTCCTGATTCAGCCCTGGTTCAGTCCTGGTTCAGTCTTGGTTTAGTCCTGGTTTAGTCCTGGTTCAGTCCTGGTTTAGTCCTGATTCAGTCCTGGTTTAGTCCTGGTTCAGTCTTGGTTTAGTCCTGGTTCGGTCCTGGTTTAGTCCTGGTTCAGTCCTGGTTCAGTCCTGGTTCAGTCTTGGTTTAGTCCTGGTTTAGTCCTGGTTCAGTCCTGGTTTAGTCCTGATTCAGTCCTGGTTTAGTCCTGGTTCAGTCTTGGTTTAGTCCTGGTTCGGTCCTGGTTTAGTCCTGATTCAGTCCTGGTTTAGTCCTGGTTCAGTCCTGGTTTAGTCCTGGTTCAGTCTTGGTTTAGTCCTGGTTCAGTCCTGGTTCAGTCCTGGTTCAGTCCTGGTTTAGTCCTGATTCAGTCCTGGTTTAGTCCTGGTTCAGTCTTGGTTTAGTCCTGGTTCGGTCCTGGTTCAGTCCTGGTTTAGTCCTGATTCAGTCCTGGTTTAGTCCTGGTTTAGTCCTGGTTTAGTCCTGGTTTAGTCCTGGTTCAGTCCTGGTTTAGTCCTGATTCAGCCCTGGTTCAGTCCTGGTTCAGTCTTGGTTTAGTCCTGGTTTAGTCCTGGTTCAGTCCTGGTTTAGTCCTGATTCAGTCCTGGTTTAGTCCTGGTTCAGTCTTGGTTTAGTCCTGGTTCGGTCCTGGTTTAGTCCTGGTTCAGTCCTGGTTTAGTCCTGATCTAGTCCTGGTTCAGTCCTGGTTCAGTCCTGGTTTAGTCCTGGTTTAGCCCTGGTTCAGTCCTGGTTTAGTCCTGGTTTAGTCCTCGTTCAGTCCTGGTTTAGTCCTGGTTTAGTCCTGGTTTAGACCTGGTTCAGTCCTGGTTTAGTCCTGGTTCAGTCCTGGTTCAGTCCTGGTTTAGTCCTGGTTCAGTCCTGGTTCAGTCCTGGTTTAGTCCTGATCTAGTCGTGGTTCAGTCCTGGTTTAGTCCTGGTTCAGTCCTGGTTTAGTCCTGGTTCAGTCCTGGTTCAGTCCTGGTTTAGTCCTGGTTCAGTCCTGGTTCAGTCCTGGTTTAGTCCTGGTTTAGTCCTGGTTCAGTCCTGGTTCAGTCCTGGTTCAGTCCTGGTTTAGTCCTGGTTTAGTCCTGGTTCAGTCCTGATCTAGTCCTGGTTCAGTCCTGGTTTAGTCCTGGTTTAGTCCTGGTTCAGTCCTGATCTAGTCCTGGTTCAGTCCTGGTTTAGTCCTGGTTTAGTCCTGGTTCAGTCCTGGTTTAGTCCTGGTTTAGTCCTGGTTCAGTCCTGATCTAGTCCTGGTTCAGTCCTGGTTTAGTCCTGGTTCAGTCCTGGTTCAGTCCTGGTTCAGTCCTGGTTTAGTCCTGGTTTAGTCCTGGTTCAGTCCTGATCTAGTCCTGGTTCAGTCCTGGTTCAGTCCTGGTTTAGTCCTGGTTCAGTCCTGGTTCAGTCCTGGTTCAGTCCTGGTTTAGTCCTGGTTCAGTCCTGGTTTAGTCCTGGTTCAGTCCTGGTTCAGTCCTGGTTCAGTCCTGGTTTAGTCCTGGTTTAGTCCTGGTTCAGTCCTGATCTAGTCCTGGTTCAGTCCTGGTTCAGTCCTGGTTTAGTCCTGGTTCAGTCCTGGTTCAGTCCTGGTTCAGTCCTGGTTTAGTCCTGGTTCAGTCCTGATCTAGTCCTGGTTCAGTCCTGGTTCAGTCCTGGTTTAGTCCTGGTTTAGTCCTGGTTCAGTCCTGGTTTAGTCCTGGTTCAGTCCTGGTTCAGTCCTGGTTCAGTCCTGGTTTAGTCCTGGTTCAGTCCTGGTTCAGTCCTGGTTTAGTCCTGGTTTAGTCCTGGTTCAGTCCTGATCTAGTCCTGGTTTAGTCCTGGTTCAGTCCTGGTTTAGTCCTGATCTAGTCCTGGTTTAGTCCTGGTTCAGTCCTGGTTTAGTCCTGGTTCAGTCCTGGTTCAGTCCTGGTTCAGTCCTGGTTTTGCTGAGGAGTGCTTGTTTTATGTTTCAGATGCAGGGCTGGCGTTTCCAGGATGTGAAATATGTGCGTGATTTTCCAAAACTTTGCACTTTTCTTTGTAAGAATAGAAACAGGAGCAGGACATGAGAGCGAGCTCTGGCAGAATTCTGGATCTGAGAAGGATCTGAATCCTTTTATCTCTGAACCCTAAATCATTTTGCGAGGTTTAATTGTTGTAATAAAATGTGGCTATTCAGTCATCATTTTGACATTTGATTTTGAATGTATCCAGGATTAGACTAGTAAAAGTTTTGAGTTGATGAAGGAAACTCACCCAGACACAGGTATAAAATGCAAACTTTACACAGAAAAACCAGGGACCTTCTCGTTGTGAGTTGCCCTTCTGCGCCGCCTTTGTCTTTCATACTTCTGTTTTGTTTACAAATTAAATATGTGCAATTTTTTTTTTTTTTTTAACTTTAGTTTATTGAAACATTTACATCAAAAATAAACATATAGAACAATAGAACAATCCTTGACAACAGGTCATTGCATTTAGCCATTGCTCAAGTACTTAGTCACCGGGGTCCATCTTTCTACGAACAAGTCCATCTTCATCTTCATATAAACTTGTTTTAGTCTTTGTATCCATTCTGTCTTTGTCGGAGGAGACTGTTTCCCCCTATTAACCGTTATCATTTTTCGTGCAATCATCAAAAGAATACGGAGAACATCTTGTTGGTCTTTTGCGTTTTCTGTAATGCTCCCAATACAAACATCAACGGATCCATAGGAAGTTTACAAGATAGTATCTTCTCTATTTCTATTTTAATGTCCTGCCAGTAGTTACAGAGGGCTGGGCAATCCCAGAAAATATGTGAGTGGTCTGCCACCATGCCACAGCTTCTCCAACATAATGGGGGTATGTTTTTATAGAAGTTGAGATTATTAAAGGTCCCATGGCATGAAATTTTCACTTTCTGAGGTTTTTGAACGTTAATGTGAGCTCCCCTACCCTGTTTAGCCCCCCCCCCCATGGTTAAAAGTTGCGAAATGTCTAAACTGAGCATTTGCGATCCTTTTCTGCGTTACAAAAAATCAGAGCTCAAACGGGCGATTTTGAACAAGGAAACTTATTGACATCAGATCGAAAAAAGAAATGCAAATGCAGTTCCACCCCCGTCTGTCTGAACTCAGCGTCTCTGTAAATCACGCCCAGAGAGTTTGGACTGCGGAGGAGCTATGCAATGCAAAATGCGTTTTTTTATTTGCCTGGAGGCACGTCCGAGTGTTTCTAGGCTCGGAAGTCCTTTGTCTGAGCCTCTGGACCTTTGAACAGCAGTGGTTTAATTTTATTTTCTGTGGAAATGTATTTATTTTTCAATGGAACGCTTCAAATCTCTCCCCCCGTGCAAAAACACGGAAATGGATCAGCTGAGCGCTCAGAGCCGAGAGCGGAGAGTTTGGCCACGCCCCCACCCTCTACTATAGGCCAGCTCTTTTCTCCTCATTTGCATTCAAGCAACAACTCCCATAATAAAGTGTTTGAGAGAGACATTTATGACTCTTTCTCATCTTATCTCTGTTTCTCATGCACTGAGTGTTGATTTTGAAGAAGGATTCATTTACAGTATTAGGGAACCATTAAGGAGCCATATAAAAGCATCAAGAAGTACCATGTCATGGGACCTTTAAAGGGGTTCTAAAATATCTAATTTTAGTCTTCCAGTCAAATTCCTTCCACAAATTGCTGTTGATACCTTTGTGACTGGCCACACACATATCCCTCCACGTCTTATCCTCAACAATTACATTTAACTCCAATTCCCATTTATCTCTGATGTCGAGTGTGTCCTCTCCCATATCTCCCATCAACATCTTGTATATTAGTGACACGTGTTTCTTGGTCGGCAGGTGTTTCTCTTGTATTGTTATGAAATATTGCTCAATGCCTGTAGGTTCTACTTTAATTTTTTCCCATTCAGCATGATTCTGAATCTTCTTCTCCTTTCGGCTTGTCCCTTTTTCAGGGGTTGCCACAGCGAATCAACTTTTTCCATCTCGCTCTGTTTTCTGTATCTTCTACTCTGGCTCCAACTACCTCCATGTCCTCCCTCACTGCATCCATAAATCTCCTCTTTGGTCTTCCTCTTTGTCTCCTACCTGGTAGCTCCATCTCTAACATTCTTCTACCAATATATCCACTGTCCCTCCTCTGAACATGTCCAAACCATCTCAATCTGGCTTCTCTAGCTTTTTCTCCAAACCTTCCTGTCTGTGTTGTCCCTCTGATGACCTCATTCCTGATCCTGTCCATCCTTGTCACTCCTAAAGAGAATCTGAGCATCTTTAACTCTGCTATCTCCAGCTCTGCCTCCTGTCTTCTGCCTATTGCAAGTGTTTCTAATCCATACATCATGGCTGGTCTCACAACTGTCCTGTTAACCTTTCCCTTCACCCTAGCTGGCACTCATCTATCGCAGATCACTCCTGACACTTTTCTCCAGCTGTTCCATCCTGCCTTCACTCTATTCTTCACCTCTCTTCCACAGTCTCCACTGCTCTGAACAGATGATCCTAAGTATCTAAAATCCTCCACCTTCACCACCTCTGCTGAGTGCCCTCAAAGAGCTGATTAACAGTCTTTATCCTGCTACTCCTCCATCTTTTGAACCCACTGTCCCACATAGATGGTTGGAAATCTATGTTCCCAGCTATGGGCATGGCTCTTAAATATGTGCAATTTAAATGAAAATAGCAATGCACATTTGTTATTCACATGTGTTTAGCCTGTAGGCTGTATATAAATGGACATAGCTCAATGACTCTGGCTCCAGTTCACTTTCTATTGAAAAACTGTCACCCCTCTCTCTGTGACTGCTGCAGGGAGCCTCATCATTTTGGTTTTAAAATGTTCGTATTAATCGACACTACACGATCCAGCTGTTTTTATTTCTCTATTTTGTCCATAAATCAAGATATGAACATTCATAACAGACACATCAAGCAGATCATTTTCAGCCTGTGGGCACAATCTCGTGGCAATTTTGTCTCGTGAGATCTTGTGGCGCAAAATCTTGTCCTTCAAATTTGTTCCTATATCTGCAAGCCTCAATGAGCTTCATTTGACTGGAGCTGAACGCTATGGGTGACTCTTTAAACAGTCTGTGGATGAGCCTCTTCAATGACTTGATATCAGACTGGAAGATTTGCCGCAGTAGTTTTATTTTATTTGTTTTCTCGTAGATGTTCTTCAGACAGTGAGTGGTTCCACCTGCTCTGGAGCCTCTTTTCGGCTTCTCCAAACGCCAGAAATCTTTCAAGGGCCCATATTACGCTGTTTTCTAATCTGTTATAATGTTGTTTTTCCTCATCACATACATAGTTTGATTGCTTTGTTTCATTCGTGCATGTTTTGTAGTTCTTCTCTCAAACAGAAAACACTCAATTCCACCTTGTGATGTCATGTGGCAATACAGGAAGTGCTCCACACACATCTTCACTAAAATCATTTGGATAATTTCAGGCTCTGTGGACAATAACACCCGGCCACCTCGCCACCTCGCTATTAGCATCTCTACTCTCTGTCAAGTTTTATAGAGAAGAGAGATGTTTGTGTCCCAATGCCAACGCTAATGCTAATTTTGAGTAATCCCTCGCTCTATCGCGGTTCACTGTTTGCGGCCTCGCTGTTTCGCAGATTTTTAAAAAAAAATTTATAGTGTAACATTGTGTTCTGCGTCCTGATTGGCTAAGAGACTGTAGACCTTTGCCGATTAATAGATGGGGGATGCAGGGGGGACCGGGACTAGACCAGGACTAAATGTGGACTAAACCAGGTCTAGACCAGGTCTAAACCAGGTCTAAACCTGGACTGGACCAGGTCTAAACCAAGATTAAACCACCACGTGCCGCTCTTTGCTGGTTTCGTGCGGCTGGTTTGTGGCTCTGGCTGAGAGGACGCGGTCCGGGCGCCGCGGTTCGATCTCGTGCTCGCAGCCCCGGTGTACACGCGGCCTTGTGCTGGTCGTGCTGCTTTGTCACGGATTTGTCCACGATGAGGGATGCACGTGTCGCGCACTTCTCCAAGGGGTTGGTGCGCATCGCGTCCCGGGATGTGGCAGTGCCGTTGGATGAGCGCGGTGCTTCCTGTGGATCCAGTGACTCATGTCTCCGCTCACATTTTGTTGAAAATCTACGAAAGTTTGAGTGTTTAAACGAGAGAGAAATGTGAGAAAAGGTTAATTCCAGTCTGAGAAAAGCGTATAATGTGTGTGGTGAGGCATTTACAGCCTTAAAACATGTAGAATAATTGTAAAATATAAAGTTGTCCTACTTTCACTCATTACGGGTTATTTCTGGAACCTAACCCCCGCGATAAACGAGGGATTACTGTAAATATTAAAACAACACCACATACTTCAGTGTGTTAGCGACGTGTGTGAATGAAACAAAACACAACTCCAGGTCTGTTTGTGATGAGGAAACATTAGAACATGACTTAAAGTTCTCCTCTGGCCCAGATCCACCCCCATTTTGATGCTTTATATGAGCTTAATTAAGGAAACTTGCTTTTTCTGGATGGTCTTCATGGAGATGTTATTGCTTTGCCTAGAATGTTCCACAGTTTAGCATTAAAGTTATATATATCTTGCTTATTTATGTATTTATTTTCCAATAACCAATGTTTTTATTGCTCAGAACCACACTGTAAACATGTGACCTGTAACTTGGCCTGGTTGCTTTTCTCCATAGTTGTATTCTAGTTGAGGGCTTTCTGTGTGGAGTTTGCATGTTCTCCCTGTGTCAGTCCTCCATCCACCCAAAACATGCACAGTTATGGGTCAAATCCTCCAGCTGAGGTACTCCTGACCAGGGCCCCGCTGCTCCTGAGGTTTAACCCGGAGACACTGAAGGACGGGTCAAATGCAGAGGACAGGTTTAAACAGTATTAGTAGCGTTCATGAGCAGAGGAGGAGGAGGAGATATGAGTTTGTGCCCATTTTGTCCAGAGGTAAAGTTACATGTAGTGGCTTTAATTACCAACTGCTCTGGTCCCACCCTGGTCTAAGTTTCATGTGCGCAGCTCCTGTTACTCTGACTCTGTTTACATCAGCAAATGAATACAATAGAAATAAATAATACAGTAATAAAGAGTCACATATGTCAATTATTATGTTATGGAGATTGTATATTTTTGTGAGGGAACGATGTTATAACATGGCAGAAAGCTCCAAAAGTCGCCCTCTCTTTAACCCTAGAGAACCCAAGAACCCTTTTTTTCTTTGGAAAATTATGAACTCTACATTAAATGACTGCTATAGGTTCACTGATCACCAAAATATCAACTTTTTCAATTTTAACCCTTTATTCCCTAATTTAGTATTTGGGTCAAATCTGACCCATTGGGCTTTAGGCGTATCATTTCAAAGAATCACAATAACTATAGCCATGCATGTAAATACATTACTATATAAAGGGGTCTATATTCTATTGATTTATTTCATTCAATACCAAGTGTCTGTGGATATATTACTAAATATTACCTTGGTAGTATAGGGCCACAGACTAATAAAGTAAATATCTATTATCTTTTCAGGGAGTATGGCTGCACGTCTTTCAGCACAGGGAAAGCAAAAGGGAAAGTTCACTGTAAAAGAAGTATTAGAGCAACTTGAAGCTGATGAGAGTGACTTTGGCCCTCCACAGACACTTGGTATTGAATGAAATAAATCAATAGAATATAGACCCCTTTATATAGTAATGTATTTACATGCATGGCTATAGGTTTCTATATACAGTTGCCAATACACTATTTATATATACTCTATTTATATATATATTATCATACATTTTTTTAATTGTTATAATCTACAAATGAATTTATTTCAAGGCTTTAGCCAAATACAGGACTGTCACCATTCTCCATCTATGAAGTCACTCATTTTTTCACCCATTTACCCGGAGTGTCATTTTTGGCCCATCGTTTTTTGAACTAGCTCAGAGTCAGTAATTTATCCATAAAGAACATAAAAATTACTTCTAGGCATTCTGCAGGCTCATACTAAAGAAATGAACAACAAATACACACTTTTACCTAGCGCTGGTTTGCTGAGAAGATGATTTTGTTTGGGTCGTTTTTCAGCTCTAAAAAACAGCATGTGGTCAGCCATCTTGTCCCTTCCACTCTGGCTCCTGTCTGTTCAGTTTTCATCCACTAGTGTCTTTATGAAGGGGTCAGAAGTGGCACTATGGGCTTTTGAGGGTAAATTTGACATTTTTTTTAATGTTAGTTAATTTTGGGGAGCAGCAATTAACAGTGGGCAAATTTGACCCCGGGGGTTCTCTACGGTTAAGATGTTTAATCAGGTTCGACTTGATCATTTCTATTAGTGTATTTGAAGAATATTCATCTGTATTAAATATGATTGGCCTGTAGAATGTTTTGATGTAATCTGAAACTCTAGCCAGTGTAGCCAATAAAGTATCTTACATAAATCTAAAACTAGCATTGGTTTAGGAAGACTTATTATAACTGATTTGATGTGATTGAAGTCAAATAAAATATTTATGTTAATTATGTTTAAATTTCTTCAGATTCCACAAAAGACTATTTTAGAGCACTGTTAATCTGAGAAAAGGAGGGAGAGAGAGAGAGGAGAGAAGATCTACCCTCCTCTCTCTATTTTCTCCTTCTTTCTCTCTGATTAAACTCTGAAGAACTGTTCTTAGTTTTAAGATTTTTAAGATTTCCTCAAGTCCAGGGTTGGTGCAAAAACTGGACTTCTTAGGGGTTAAAGGTTACACTAGTAGAGAGTGAACAGTCAGTCCTGGTTTAGACCTGGTTTGGTCCTCGCTTAGCCCTGGTTTAGTCCTGATTTAGTCCTGGTTGAGTCCTGATTGAGTCCTGATTGAATCCTGTTGTAGTCCTGGTTTAGTTCTGCTTTGATCCTGGTTGAGTCCTGATTGAATCCTGTCGTAGTCCTGGTTTAGACCTGGTTTGGTCCTTGCTTAGCCCTGGTTTAGTCCTGATTTAGTCCTGGTTGAGTCCTGATTGAGTCCTGATTGAATCCTGTCGTAGTCCTGGTTTAGTCCTGGTTTAGTCCTGATTGAGTCCTGATTGAATCCTGTCGTAGTCCTGGTTTAGTCCTGATTTAGTCCTGGTTGAGTCCTGATTGAGTCCTGTGAATCCTGTCGTAGTCCTGGTTTAGTCCTGATTTAGTCCTGGTTGAGTCCTGATTGAATCCTGTCGTAGTCCTGGTTTAGTTCTGGTTTGATCCTGGTTTTTCTGTCAGGCACAGGATGAGCGCTGATCAAACTCCATATTTCCTCTGGGACTCAGCCGGATCTGAACCGGATCTGGACTGGACCATCATCAGTCTGAGCTGTCACCACGTCGACCTGGTGACCTCTAACCTCCCCTGCCCTCTGACCTCTGACCTCTGCTCGTGACCCCTGCACAGAGACAGACTTTAGTGTGACGATTCCTTTGATTATTAACAGAGTGAAATCCTTTGATTCACATGGTATAAGGACTAAACCAGGACTAAACCAGGTCTAAACCAGGTCTAAACCAGGATTAAACCAGGTCTAAACCAGGACTAAACCAGGACTAAACCAGGACTAAGCCAGGACTAAACCAGCACTAAACCAGGACTAAACCAGGACTAAACCAGGACTAAACCAGGTCTAAACCAGGTCTAAACCAGGATTAAACCAGGTCTAAACCAGGACTAAACCAGGTCTACACCAGGTCTAAACCAGGACTAAACCAGCACTAAACCAGGACTAAACCAGGACTAAACCAGGACTAAACCAGGACTAAAACCAGGACTAAACCAGGTCTAAGCCAGGACTAAACCAGCACTAAACCAGGACTAAACCAGGTCTAAACCAGGTCTAAACCAGGATTAAACCAGGTCTAAACCAGGACTAAACCAGGTCTACACCAGGTCTAAACCAGGACTAAACCAGCACTAAACCAGGACTAAACCAGGACTAAACCAGGACTAAAACCAGGACTAAACCAGGTCTAAGCCAGGACTAAACCAGCACTAAACCAGGACTAAACCAGGACTAAAACCAGGACTAAACCAGGTCTAAGCCAGGACTAAACCAGCACTAAACCAGGACTAAACCAAGATGAGACCGGAACTAAACCAGGACTAAACCAGGACTAAACCAATTAGACCTGGACTAAACCAGGACTAAACCAGGACTAAACCAATTAGACCTGGACTAAACCAGGACTAAACCAGGACTAAAACCAGGACTAAAACCAGGACTAAACCAAGATTAGACCAGAACTAAACCAGGACTAAACCAAGATTAGGCCAGAACTAAACCAGAACTGCACCAGGACTGAACCAGGACTGAAACAAGACTAAACTAGGACTAAATGAGGACTAAGCCAAGAGCAGCAAGCATTCACTTTCATTCACATTAAGACTAAACCAGGACTAAAACCAGGACTGAATGAAGATTAGACTAGGACTAAGCCAGGACTAAACTAGGACGAGACCAGGACTAGACCAGGACTATCTTTTCTTCTCTAACTTCTCAGACATGTGACCTTTTCAAACCTGTTCTCTTTAATAGTATTTGAGAAAACCATTTTAAATCCGTGGAGAAGAATTTCCCAGAGATGCTCTCATTATGATAAAGTAACTGTGGACATGTGAGCACCTCCACAGACCTGACGCTCGCCACGCTCGCAAATCGCAAATCTCAAATCTCAAAATCTCAAAATCCTGGTCCGACCTGAGCCGAGACCTTTACAGACACAAGAGGACTGTGAGAGAAGAGAACGTGATTACCACAAAATCTACATCGGCTTAAAAAAGACGAGTTTTATCATGATTTCATTTGTCTTACTCAACCTTCTCTAACAGGGATGGACATTCCAAAAGTAAGGAACAAATTGTTAAAGAATTTGAAGAATTTGAAATGAAGATAAACGTACACAATAACGTTATAGTTAATTTAATTGTGCGGGTTTTAAATTGGGACGTCCCGCTTAAAGGTCCTGTATTACACAAAACTGACTCTTGTGAGCTTTAAATCATGTTAGAATGTTGTTTCCTCCTCAAAAACAGACCTGGAGTTGTGTTTTGTTTCATTCACATGTCCGAGGAACACTTTATTATTCGTCTGTCCACATCTCCAATGCTCAAAATGCTCCGTTCCACCTTGTGATGTCATGAGTTTTCAAGTAAACAACTTCTTTTAGCTTTAGTTCTGTAGAGATCGGCAATTCCAAGGCTGAAATCATCCAAATGATTCTAGTGAAAGCAGGTCTGGACTGGGACAAAAAAATGGCCCTGGCATTTTTGGCTTAGACCGGCCCCTCATAATTAGTCCTGGTTTAGTCCTGGGTTCAGACCTGATTTAGTCCTGATTTAAACCTGATTAGTCCTGGTTTAGTCCTGGTTCAGTCCTGGTTTAGTCCTGGTTCAGGCCTGATTTAGACCTGGTTTAGTCCTGGTTCAGACCAGATTTAGTCCTGATTTAGATGTAATTAGTCCTGGTTTAGTTCTTGTTCAATCCTGATTTAGTCCTGGTTCAGACCTGATTTAGTCCTGATTTAGATCTGATTAGTCCTGGTTTAGTTCTTGTTCAATCCTGATTTAGTCCTGGTTCAGACCTGATTTAGTCCTGATTTAGATCTGATTAGTCCTGGTTTAGTCCTGATTTAAACCTGATTAGTCCTGGTTCAGTCCTGGTTTAGTCCTGGTTCAGACCAGATTTAGTCCTGATTTAGATGTAATTAGTCCTGGTTTAGTCCTGGTTCAATCCTGATTTAGTCCTGGTTTAGTCCTGGTTCAGACCTGATTTAGTCCTGATTTAGATCTGATTAGTCCTGGTTTAGTTCTTGTTCAATCCTGGTTCAGACCAGATTTAGTCCTGATTTAGATGTAATTAGTCCTGGTTTAGTCCTGGTTCAGACCTGGTTTAGTCCTGGTTCAGACCTAATGTAGTCCTGGTTTAGTCCTGGTTTAGTCCTGGTTCAGTCCTAAATTGTGGGCCGGTCTCTAAGTAAAAAAAAAAGAAAAAAAAGAAGGGCATCAGCCCCTAGGACTGTCGGCCCACCGGGAAAATGCCCGGTATGCCCAATTACCAATCCAAGCCTGAGTGAAAGTGTAGTGCCTGGAGTTTAAAAACACAGTGGAGCACTTCCTCTATTACCACGTGAAATCACAAGGTGGGACAGAACATTTTGAGCTTTGGAGATGTAGACAGACTAATAATAAAGGGTTACTCAAACGTGTGTGAATGAAACGAAACACAACTCCAGATGTGTTTATGAAAAGGTAACGACATGAGAACATAGATCAGAAAATAGATAATATGGGCCCTTTAAAATAAAAAAAGTAGGAGACTTAGGCTACGTTTATACGACGGCGGTCTGAACAGAAGACGCAAAAGTAGCGTTGCGTCTTCACTTTTTATTCCGCGTTTAGACGAGTGTTTTCGGGAGGAAATCTGTGTGCGTACGGTGAGGCAAAAGTGTGTGGAATTGGATTGGGTATGCATGCCAGGTGGCTAGGTGGCGCTGTGATACATTATCACGATGTCCGTGCGCATGCGTAGAATCTTCCTTCTTCTCATCTGTGCCGCGAGAGGCAAAACAAAACATGGCTACCGGTAGAAAAAAAAAGCTCAACTATTTCTTCAGACCACGTTAGACGACAAAGCAACGAAGGCGCAACAAGGTCCTGCCAAACAAAGTACACCGATATATGGACCGATGTGACGTAAACTCGTACGCGACGTCAGCAGATTTGACCAGAGTTTTCAGACCCTCCAGGAATTCGCGTTGTTGCGATTTGCAACTTCAACGCAACTTCAGCCAATCCCCGAGAATTCAGGGCGGTGTTGCAATTTTGACCAATCACTGCAACTTTCCCGCAATTTTTTACCAATTTTGACCAGTCATCGGCGACGTATTGAACTCACGTCGACCAACTTCCTTCTGCCTTACTTCCGTGTGACGAAACGAAACTGCGGCCGTGTCCCCAGTTCGGAGCGTGGTTTGAAGGGGGCTCAGGCTGCAGTCAAGGCGGTGCACACTTGCTCAGCCCTGAGTGCACTCCGCGGACCGCATGGCCGTCTGCGAAATGCGACAGGTCTCGCAACTACGGGAAGCAGCCGCCAACTCCATTTTCTCCCGTAGAAGAAGTAGCGCGCGGTGCATGCTGCGTGTGAAGCGTGCTTTTTCACGCGCTTGGTCCACGCCCCGATTTCCATGCAAACGACTGCGGTCTGCGAACGCGTGTTAACTGCACATGGGACGAAAAAGAAATGACGCACATGCCCTTCAAACCACGCTCCGAACTGTGCACTCTGGGAATTGGGACACGGCTTCTAATGGCAAAGAAACATGTCTGCGGCGCCATTTGCCCACAACAATAACAGCAAAAGACCGAAACAGTTCCCCTCCTAGTAGTAATTTATTTTCGATGTTGGTAAGGTTGTTTTAGGACCATATCTGTGATCTCTGTGTCTTTGTATTATTCTTTGTCAGTAATAACTCAGTATTCAAAATATTACTCAATTTTAATTACAAAAAGGGAAAATCGCAACTATTTATCGCAACTTCCACTTCCTCCCGCAACAAAATCGCAACAAAAACCTTAAAAACACCGCAACTTTCATCGCAACTTTTTGGAAAAGTTCACGCAAATTCAGGCATTTTAGCCCAGCAACAATCACAAAAAATGCCCGCGAAATCCTGGGGGTCTGAGTTTTGCGTCTTGGGCAGTGTAGATGAAAACGCTAAGGTATTCAAGTTTTCCACTTTGGAGGTCGGTTTCAGTTTATTGCGTATTTAAGCCCCCAAAACGCCGTCACCGTCTAAACGAAAGGCACTTCCGATAAAATATTTTGTCATTTTTTCCCGTAAGCGTTCAGGCCCTGAACAGAAACCTGATATTTTTAAACTTGTTTTCTTGTTGTCGTGAGTTAAACAAGCGGAGAGTCTGCTGCAAATTAGCTGTTGTTGTATCCTTGGGCAAGACACTTAACACTTTTGACATGTACATTGCTGTGTTCTGATGTCATGGATGAGACCAGTGCTTACGTTAAAGAAACACTATGCAACTTTATTTATGGATGCAGCTTTAAAGGGCCCACATTACACTATTGCAGATGTTTGAGTAACTTTTATTTATTAGTCTGCCTACTTCTGAAAAGCTCGAAATGCTCTGTTCCACCTTGTGATGTCATGAAGAGGTAGTTTTCCAGTGAACAGCTCCTTTTACCTTTATAAACTTTATTTATGGATGCAGCTTTAAATACTACACTATTTTAGGATCTGTTCGATTGTTGTTTCCTCTTCAAAAACAGACCTGGAGTTGTGTTTTGTTTCATTTACATGTTTAACACACACACTCCACGCTGTTCCACCTTGTGATGTCATCTGGTAATACAGGAAGCGCTTCACTGTGTTTTTAAACTGAATACACCTTCACTAGAATCATTTTTTGGATAATTTCACCCCTGGAGTGGAGTGTAGAATCCCTCAGTCGTCCAGGTAGAATCCACGGCAAAAGGAGAAATTCAATTTCTCAACTGCACAAAAGTTTATTTGGTCGAAGAAGTTTCTCAGCTCATCCGCGCTGCTTCTTCAGTTCTGGTCAGGCGCTGGTGGACACTGCCTTATATCTGCCTGAAGGGGGCGCTAACCAGTAGTCGAGTTGTAAAATGAAACCAGGGGGGATGGTGAAATTTTTCACCAACGGGGGGCATTAAGCTAAGCCCTCCCCCATCACTGACATCACTGTGGTGTTTCAGGGCAGGGCAGAATTAGAAGGTACTTTGTTAAAATGGAAATGCTTTTATAACAAATAGTCCATATAATCATTCAATAATACAAAGGATATATGTTATCACACACGTACACACACACACACACACACCTTAGTCCTGGTTTAGTCTTGGTTTAGTCCTGGTTTAGTCCCGGTTTAGTCCTGGCTTAGTCCTGGTTTAGACCTGGTTTAGACCTGGTTTAGACCTGGTTTAGACCTGGTTTAGACCTGTTTTAGTCCTGGCTTAGTCTTGGTTTGGACCTGGTTTAGTTTTGGTTTAGTCCCGGTTTAGTCCTGGTTTAGTCCTGGTTTAGACCCGGTTTAGATCTGGTTTAGTTTTATAATAATAAGATAATATGACTCACCCATAAGAATGCAGTCAGATCCATTCTAACAGTTTGCCGTGTTGTCTTTAATAATCCGGAGCTCCGGAGAAAAGGACATAATCCCGAACGTATCCCGTGTCCCGAGGCGAGAGTTCCTTCTTACGTAGCATTAACGTATCAAGTTAAGGAT
The DNA here is from genome assembly GCA_036785185.1 of Paratrypauchen microcephalus. Taxonomy (NCBI): domain Eukaryota; kingdom Metazoa; phylum Chordata; class Actinopteri; order Gobiiformes; family Gobiidae; genus Paratrypauchen; species Paratrypauchen microcephalus. The sequence continues at coordinate 193,631 of JAVJIX010000245.1, read as the reverse complement.
TCTTCTTCTCTTGGAAATGCCGCATAAATATCAGGCTCACAGCTGATCGGCGAACAGGCGCAAACACAACAGCGGCAATCGTCATGATTGGCGGGAGCGCGTATCGGTGCGTAATTATGCTGCAACATGATTGGAAGCTGAAGCGCACTGGCCATTTTGACTTAAAAACGGCAAAATTCGCCAAAAGTTTAGAGATTTTCATGCCTGATTGATAAAATGCCATAAGGGATGGAAGAAGGGATGCCCGTTTTAGAAGAGGGATGATTTTGACTATTTTTTCCCACAGGGGGGATGCTACCCCCCCCCCCCCCCCCCCCCCCCTTATTAAATCTGCAGTGGGAGTGGGGGTTCTTGTTAGCAGAAACATTCACAGCCATAATGGTGTTTTCACACCTCTGGACCTGACCTGCTGCACTATTGTTTTCTTTGTTTTGATTTAGGTTTGAGGATAGAGTTATAGATGGAGACAAATGATGTCTGAGACCTCCATTTCTGTTTAAGGAAGGATTCTCTTTCTTGACAAAAATAGCCTCTTTAACTCCCCTCTCAAACCAGTTCTTTTCTCTGGCCAAGATCTACCTCCACCTTGCCTGGTTTACACCAGACCATATCACAGTGAGATATGGTCTGGAAGCCACCTTTGAAATATCTCGTAGCGGAGGTGCGGTTTACGATCGCCAACGGCCGTTTATTGGGCGTTACAAATGTCTATCATTTGGCGTATACATAGCCCATAGCCAATCATGTCAGTTGTCAGTTCAAACTACAGTACGCGTCACTGTCTTTCCACCCCTCCCCGCTCTCTGATTGGCTCCCAGAATCAGGAGAGCTCGCTTGCCATAGTCGCCAGGCTGTCTTTTAGATCGGAATGAACAAAAGCAGCCCGGGATTTCCCAGGTTACCCTCCACCAGCATCTGACTGAAAAAGTAGCTTGGATGAGCTGCAAAATGTATTCGACTAAATAAACACCCCTGGAATAGTCAGTCTCTTCTGAACTAAAGGTAAAAGGAGCTGTTAACTTGAAAACTACCACTCATGACATCACAAGGTGGAACAGAGCATTTTGTGCTTTGGAGATGTCGACAGACTAATAATTAAAGGAGTACTTAAACATGTGTGAAAAACAAAACACAAGGTCTGTTTTTGTGGATTAGAACATGGCTAAAAACATGGCTTAATTTAAATATTTGGAATATCTTGCTATGGCTTATTTGATTTGATATAAAAACATCTACCATCCCTTTCTACTTTATGTGTTGATTTCAGCAAACCTGAAATATTCATCTCAATACTGAAAAAGCAGTATCAGCCTGAGTAGTGACGATGACGGTGATGACGAAGAGCCTGTCTCCTGTTTAGACCCTCAGAGGGCGCATGTTTCAAACTCTCCTGACCCCTGACCCCACAGAGACCCCAGCCCTGTCTGACCGCCGCACCAGATGCCCTACCACACAGACAGGGGGTATTATGTGAAATGGACTTATTCCCCTGTCCTGTCTAAAGTCCCAATAAATATAATATAATATAATATAATATATATATTATAAATGTAAAGTAGCTGTTTCAAACTGTTAAACATCTCCATAGAATGAAGCAGGTGACAGACCCTCCACAAGAAAAGTTACACTATGCACCTTTAAGAAGACAGTTTAAAATATTTTTGCTCTTCTTTTTATGACAGTTTTTTTTGTTTTTGTCATGAAATCTCCGCTGACATCTAACTGAGTAATTCGACCTTTGACACCGCAGATCCTTAAGGCCAGAAACTAAAAATAAACATTGGTGTTAAGTAAAGAAACAGAGAGACAGAGAGAAGAAAAGGAGGCTGAAAGTATAGTTTTCTTCTCCTTTTTGTAAACGTAATCGTTCCTGCAGGTGAGAGGCTCAAAATAAACACAGGTGTTAGTGCGAGAACAGAGACGGAGAGAAAAGAAGAAAAGAGGAAGTATTTCTTTTCCTCTTTGTAACATTTATTGTTCCTTCAGGGTAGAGGTTAAAATAATATAGTTTTGGTTTTAATACTGTGCAGATGATGTCATGTGATGCTAACTGGAGGCACTGCTCTGTTTTAGCAACACACATCTCATCTTGAAATGTTGTTTAAAGGTATAACTTTTCCGTTGGAGGGTCTGCCACCGCCTTGTCTCCATGGAGATGTCATTGTTTTGTCTGGAATGTCCCGGTATGGCATTAAACAAATCCATTTTGAATTTACATGGGTTTTTATTGACCTAAAAACGTGCATTCTTACTGTGAGCGGGCTCGCCTCTCCACAGATCTGACATGTAACCTGGCCCTGTGCTGTGGCCTGCTGTGTCCGTAGAGATAAATATGTGTAAAGTCGTACAGCGGAACATAACAGGCATTATCTCCATGGAGAGAAGCAGGTGACGCACCCTCCACCAGAAAAGTGCTATCAAGGTTATAAGCGTGGATCTATGGATATAAAGTGAACACAAACTATTCTAGATCTATTCCAGGTCTCAAACAGAACCAAACCTTTGTCATAGAACCAAATGAATAGTAAATATAGCCGCAAGCAGCGATGATCGGCCCTCCCTCGCACTCGCAGAGGGGGGGAATTTGTGGCGTCTTCACGGAAACAGCGTTCAATCTTTTAGAACGCTTTTAATAACTTTTAATGTCCCACTTGTTGAGATGGTCCAGCACGATTCTGGTGAGTCTGGGTCAAAAACCAGAGGAGAAGTTCGTTAAAATACGAGGACAGGAAAATTTGCCTTCGGCGCCAGGTCGCGTGCTCGGTCCAATATGGCTGACTTCCTGTTGGTCGCCTAGCAACGGTGTAATATACTTTTTTGTTCCTCTTCCCATGATGCATCTGTGCATCCATTTTTTTATTTAAAGTTTTTTTTAACCAGGGAAATCCCAGTGAGATTAAAAACCTCTTTTTCAAGGGAGGCAGCAAAAAGACAATTAAAACACAATTAAAATGACATATAAATTAGTTAAAATTACAGGGGGTCCTCGGGTTACGACGTTGATCCGTTCTTAAGACGTGTCGTAACCCGAATTTCGTCAATAATTAGACCACTACGCTGCTTGGTTATAACTGTCGCTTTCATAGGAGCAGATCAGAGCCCACATCAGGTACTTCCGCCCACATTAGGCAGGCACACGAGGCCGTCTTCTCCGCCCTACAACCACAACAGAGCGTATTCTTCCACCGTGCGCCGCACGCCGTTCGCGTTTGTTTACATCTCTTACCACGCTAAACCGCGTAAGACAGAATGACGCGTAATATTTTTTATTTTTTGTAATGGGGGCGCGTTCGTAACCACGAAACGTTGTAAGTCGAGACCGTCGTAACCCGAGGACCCCCTGTGTAAAATTAGTTAAAACAGGTACAGTTTATGGAGGCTGTCACAAGAGCTCTCAGTCTGGATTCAAAGTCATTCAACGAGATAAATTCTGTTAATTTCCAGTCCTTTTGCAGCTTGTTCCATGTCGAGGGGGCAGAGAAGACAAAAGCCCTTTTTCCCAACTCTGTGCGAACAACACAGAGAGCAACAACTGATGATTTGAACGCAAACCATAAGAATCAACACTTCTCTGTGTGATTAAGTTACACATGTAGGAGGGCAGTAGTCCAGGCATGGCCTTGTAGATAAAAGTGTACGAATGAGTCAACCTCCTAGTGGACAAAGAAGGCCATCCCACTGGAGAGTACAGTTCACAGTGGAGGGTCAAGGCCCTACAGTTAGTAACAACATGGGTATAGCCATAGGCGCAATGAATTTTGATTTTCCAGCGGGCGCTGTCGAGCCATTTTTTAATACAGATTATTTGTAAATTCATTTTTTGGCGTTCTTGAATTTTGTCGGTGAGAAGTATCCGAACCTTGAAAAAAGTGTATAGGAAAATAATAAGAATAAGAATAAGAAAAAACAGAATAACAATAGGCCTAATAAATTGATTATAGAACATGCAGAGGGCTGTCTATACCATTCTAGCTCCAACTCACATTCTATTGGAAAACTGTCACCTCTCTCTGTCCCTGCTGCTGTCAGGCTCATCAATTTGGTCTTAAAATGTTCATATTAACCCGCTTCACATGGTCCTGGTGTTTATTTCACTGTTTTGTCCATAAATCAAGATATGAACATTAATAACAGACAAATCAGGTGTCTTCTTTCCCCTAGTTGCTCCTGCTAGCGTTATCGAAAGGTTCGATTGACAATACCTATGAAGACTAGCCTCGATTAGATTCATTTGACTGGAACCGAACACTACAGGTGACGTCACGCTCGCTTTGTCCACTTCTCTATACAGTCTATGAGTCCGCCCCAGGGCAGCTGTGGCTCCTCCTGCAGCTCCAGGTAAAAAACATGCTCCAGGTAAAATCCTCCAGCTGAGGTCCTGACCAAACCGAAGCAACAAGATCATGGAGATGGTCCCCGGGCGCTGCCCACTGCTCCTAATAACAGGACGGGTCAAATGGAGAGGACGATTTCTCCTGTGTGAGATCAATAAAGTCAATAAGTTTAATTTTTTGGAGCGAGTTTGTGGAATCAGTTGAGATTTTGTGATTTTCTGTGATCTGGCTCATCCTGTTTTGAAGCCCGACTTTGCCCTGACTTTTTGGCACCTGGAAGTGGCCGCTGTCCCGCAGGAAGTGACTGATCAAAGATGACACTGAGTGACACAGATCAGGCAGAGAACAGGAAACCACTTTGACTGTGACAAGCACTTTTTGTACTTTATATAGCCTGTGTGTTGTAATCACTTTGTCTGGAATATTTCATAGTATGGCATTAAACCATTCTATCGTCATGGAGACTGAACCAGACAATAGTTACAGGTCAGATCTGTGGAGAGGCGACCCCGCTCACAGTCAGAATGCGTTTTTCTAGGTGTTTTTGAGCTAAAGTATAAAACCACCTGTAAATGAATAAATGTGAGGTAGAGCTGTTTAATGTCATACTGCGGAACATTCCAGGCAGAGCAACGGCATCTGTGTAGAAACAAGCAGGTGGAGTGTTTTTAGTTTGAGAGAAGAACTCAGCCTGAATCTGCAGTTAAATGTGTGAATCAAGCAAAACACAACTCCAGGTGTGTTTGTGATGAGGAAAAAACATTAGAATATCCTCCTGAGACCCGGACCATTCATTTGTGTCCTTTTTAGTGGACACTGAGTTCACCAGTCTGTCTTTTAAGTGTTTTGAGACTCTAGTTTGTGGCTACACTATGATTAAAAAAAAAAAAAATCTAAAAAAAATCTTTAAAAAAATCTAAAAATGTAAAAAAAATAAAAAAATAAAAATAATAAATAAATACATAAATTATACATAAAAATAAATAAATAAATAAATAAAAATAAATATTACATAATAATACATAAATAAGAAATTTAAAGGGAGGCTAAAAACTTTTTGAGGCAACTGTAGAAGCTTGTCAGTATGGAAGCCCATTCCCACCAGTAAAAAAAAAAAAGTTGGTCGCATTAAGTCATAATTTTGAGATAAAAAGTCAAAATGATGAGATAAAAAGTCAAAATTATGAGATAAGAAAGTCAAAATTATGAGATAAAAAGTCAAAATTATGAGATAAAAAGTCAAAATTATGAGATAAGAAAGTCAAACTTTTGAGATAAAAAGTCAAAATTATGAGATAAAAAGTCAAAATTATGAGATAAGAAAGTCAAACTTTTGAGATAAAAAAGTCAAAATTATGAGATAAAAAGTCAAAATTATGAGATAAGAAAGTCAAACTTTTGAGATAAAAAGTCAAAATTATGAGATAAAAAGTCAAAATTATGAGATAAGAAAGTCAAAATTATGAGATAAAAAGTCAAAATTATGAGATAAAAAGTCAAAATTTTGAGGATAAAAAGTCAAAATAAAATGTTTAACTAGATACAAAATACAATCAAATACAATCTGTTTACTTACTAGATATCTCAAAATTTTGACTAATTATGAGATAAAAAGTCAAAATTATGAGATAAAAATCTCATAATTTTGACTTTTTATCTCATAATTTTGACTTTTTATCTCATATTTTTGACTTTTTATCTCATAATTTTGACTTTTTATCTCATAATTTGACTTTATCTCATAATTTCGACTTTCTTATCTCATAATTATGACTTTTTATCTCATAATTTCGACTTTTTATCTCATAATTTCGACTTTATCTCATAATTTCGACTTTATCTCATAATTTCGACTTTATCTCATAATTTCGACTTTCTTATCTCATAATTATGACTTTTTATCTCATAATTTCGACTTTTTATCTCATAATTATGACTTAGTGTAACCAACTTTTTCTTTTTTACTGGCGGGAATGGGCTTCCATATGTCAGAGATGTTGGTCATCAAAAAAATAAAAACGTTTTTGTTAGGTTAACTTCACGTGGATTTAACACCAAAATGTCCCAGACGTCCATTACAGAGGACATGTTACGACTTTATGAATAAAAATAAAATGTAAATGCTAAAGTGTTAATTTACCTCCAAATAGAAAAATACAATATTAATAATAATAATAATTTAGATACAGTTTTTTTCTTCAGGTCCCAGGAGGATATAGATCAGAAAATAGCATAACACGGGCCCTATAATTTAAAAGTAGAAAAAAATGTAGTATTTGTAGTATTTGAGCTCAGACATGTTTTAGAGTTCTCCTATAGGGGGCACTGTGAGGCTGTAGATACACAGTGACATACTGTGAAATCACTTATCAGGAGTAACCCAAGATGTATTTTTGTATTTGTACAATAGAGTTTTTTTTCTCTCTCCACCAGATCCATAAATAACAATGATACTTGAGTAAAAGTCACTTAAAGGTAAAGAAATTGAACGAGTTTATGAGGCAACATGTTTAGGTGTGATCATAGACAGTGAGCTGTCTTGGAAATCACACATTGAGTATATAAAAAGTAAAGTTTCAAAAACTATTGGCATATTGTCCAAAATAGGAACTGTACTGAATAAAAAGGGGATGTTTTTGATTTATAGTTCCTTGGTTCTGCCCTATTTCTTTTACTGTGCAGAGCTGTGGGGAAATGCAGGAAAAACCCTGATTGAATCTTTGTTCAAATTACAAAAAAGAGCAATGAGAATAATCAATAAGGTCGGATATTATGAACCAACTAATGATTTGTTTATACTTAATAAAACATTAAAGTTAAGAGATATTGTTGATAGTAAAGTACAGTGGTATCTCACCTTACGAAATTAATTTGTTCCAGAAGTGGTTTCGTAACGTGAATTTTTCGTAAGTTGAGTAACTATTTCAATGGAAAATGCCTGATCCGTTCCAAGGTTTATTTTTTTATAGTGTAACTTTTTTTTAAATAGTGTAACATTTGTGTTTTGTGTCCTGATTGGAATAAACCAGGTCTAGACCAGAACTAAACCAGGTCTAAACCTGGACTGGACCTGGACTAAACCAGGATTATCCCGGGACATGGCAGTGCGTTCGGCACTAGAGCTAAGAGGCCGAGAAAGACGCTCTTTCAGCGGGAATAAGAGCGGGGCGGGGCGGGCTCTGGTTCTATCTGACCTCCAGAGCCGGGGGGCTGACACTGTGAGCTAACAGGCCGAGAAAGGTGCTCTATCGGCGGGCAAGACCGCGGTGTCTCGCTCGGGGCGGGCTCTGGTTCTATGTGACTTCCAGAGCCGGGGGGCTGACACTGTGAGCTGGCCCGCGGCCCCGAGGGGGAGGCACGGCCCGGGCGCCGCGGCGCCGTGTCGACGTCGCTTTTTGATCCTTCGATGTCGGCTCTTCCTATCATTGTGAAGCAGAATTCACCAAGCGTTGGATATTTCACTCACTAAGGCAGTGCTTCTCAAATAGTGGGGCGGGCCCCCCTGGGGGGGCGCGGTGTGATGCCGGGGGGGGCGCGTGTGACCCTGGGAAACATGCTTTTTTGCCATACTGTACTAGAACGAAAGTGTAATTGCACATCAACAACAGTAGTTGGCAGTAGCGCTCTCGTTGTCGCTCTGGGGCAGGGGTCGCCGACCTTAAATACGCGATATACGCACAGAACAGACTTGCCATCAGCAGAACATCCTCTGTCACAGAAAAAACACGTTATATTCCACTGAGCTTTGAGATTATGCAAATGGACCATGTGGTTTTTAAGTTTCGTTTCTGTAAAACGTAAACAAATGTGCACAAAGCTGCATTAAAAGCACATTAATATTTGAGTCCTCAGTGCAAAAAAAGAGTGCAGTGTTTGTTGGAAGTTTCTTTCTTTTTTTGTTTTTAATGTTAATAAAAGGATACATTGTTATGCAGAGGTGTACTAATAAATTTCTAGACAAATAATACTATTAATAGTCGTGCGCAGGGAGGGGGGCGTGAAATTTTTTCTTCTTCCTAGGGGGGGCGTCATAGAAAATAATTGAGAAGCACTGCACTAAGGGAACGTGAGCGGGGTTTAGACCGTCGTGAGACAGGTGAGTTTTACCATACTGATGATGTGTTGTTGATAGTAATCCTGTGTCTCCATTCCCCTCGCACGTTCGGCGCTATATTGAGCCGTGTCCCCCCCACGCTTCACTATCAACACATTCCATTGTTCAAACGAGAGAGAAATGCGAGAAAAGCCCAACTCCAGTCTGAGAAAAGCGTAGAATGTGTGTGGTGAGGCATTTACAGCCCTAAAACATGTAGAACAATTGCAAAATACAAAGTTGTCCTACCTCGTGGACCTCTCCCACCGCGGGCCACCTCTGGAACCTAACCCCGTGTGTGTTGATAAAGTGTATTTACGTTTCGGGGCATGCATCTGAGCGCGCATTAATTGAATTTTTGAGATTTCGCGTTTCGTAACTTGAATTTTCTTTCGTATCTAGAGACCAAAATTTGACGTGAAGGCGTTTCATAACTTGAAATTTTCGTTTGTTGGGTCATTCGTAAGGTGAGGTACCACTGTAATTTTAAATGTCTAGATATGATCCAAATTTAATATATTATTTTATATAATATTTCAATGAATTACCAAATAACTATTAATTGCTAAATGATGGACTCTTTTTAAAATTAGTGCTCCTTTAACATGGTTGCACAACTACATTTTACACCAAATTAGAATATATTTACCCCATCAATTACCAAATAGAGTAAACTATTAAATGTCCTTTAACATTTTCACAACTTAAAATCAGAAAATAGTAATTTGATGTATTAATCCATTGTCAACCCAAATTTGGACAATTCCCAAATTAAATCAGCCATAATCGCATTTACAATTTAACTAAGGTTTCTCATTATGCCTTTAAATTATATTTAAATGAAACAAAAATGTTCATTTGAATGAATTAAACATACTGAAAAACTAATTTTACAGGTAAATTATTGATCCACAAGGGGAATAACTGTGACGCAGGAGCTCACACATCACAATATACAGTATTATAATAACAAAGAGCAAAAATATAAGTGATAATAATAATAACAAATCTAAACAAGTAGCAAAATAGCAAGAGACTGGTGTCAAATAAGGAATAATTATATAAATACAAGTAAAAGTCCCCTCTGTGTTCGCTTCATGTTTGAATAGTTCTGGAGGTGCAGATTATTTATCTCCTCTAAAGATCTTGTGACTCAAATCCGAAATATTCCTAAAATGAGGTCGGGTTTGGAAAAGAAGGAGGAAAGGACAAATTCTGAGGAGTGATTCTGAGGAAAAGAAAAAAATAAATACTCTAGAATTTTCTCTCCATGTTGAACATTCCGCCACAGAGATAGAGTTGGAACACCCCCAGCGTGATGTCAAATGTCAATATTTAGTGCATCTTCCTGAATTTGTGCTCCAGTCATGGGGTTGTAAGCAGTGGTGTAGTGGGGATTTTTTAAGTGGGTGTACGCGATTTGTGACGTCATGGATGTGAATTACACCCCCCCCCCCCCCCCTCTGGAAACTGTTAAATTTCTGAAATTTGGATTTCTATATGCTATATGTTAGCAATAAAGTAAAACTGTACATAAAAGTACAAAAAACACATTTTATTAACAGGTACTAGTAGTATATACACGCTGTTGCGAGAGCTGCGCTCGCTCGGTCCACGGCTCCAGACATGGGCTCGCGCGGCCCGCAGTTTAATACGAAGTTTAATACGAGATACACGTTCTTTTGTTCTGAATACGGGACCATTCTGTTTTTCAAGGGACGGTTGGCGACCCTAAACACAACTATACATATATATATATACACCCAAAATCTTTCTCAACCAATTTGCACAGATGTAAAAAATAAATAAATAAATAATAGGCTACCCCGCGGCTGAAAAAAGCGGAGATCCGCTAAAAAACGGAACTCTTTCATCCCTGAATTTATATTTGTTATTTTTTTTATATCTCACGTCGGGAGAAGTGGGTGGACGGCGTACCCCCGCGTACCACGCCCACTACACCCCTGGTTGTAAGTGGAACAAGAGCAAAATTCTGATTGAAAATACAGTGGTACCTCACGTTACGAAAGACCCAACAAACGAAAATTCCAAGTTACGAAACGCCTTCACGTTAAATTTTGGTCTCTAGATACGAAAGAAAATTCAAGTTACGAAACGCGAAATCTCAAAAATTCAAATAATGCGCGCTCAGCCACACACATTATACGCTTTTCTCAGACTGAATTTAAACTTTTCTCACATTTGTCTCTCGTTTAAACACTCAAACTTTCATAGATTTTCAACAAAATTATTAATAGTGAAGTGTGGGGGGAAGGGGGAGGGGAGAAAACTGCGCTCTGACACGTGTGATAGCGCAGCATGACCCGGCGCGGGGCTGCCAACAGGTCTAGACCTGGACTAAACCAGGACTGGACCAGGACTAAACCAGGACTAAACCTGGACTAAACCTGGACTAAACCAGGACTAAACCAGGACTAGACCAGGACTAGACCAGGTGGATTAAAGTGCCGCGCGCGGGTCTATTTCCTGGTTTCGTTTCGAGTCACGGCTGAGGCGAGCAGCGAGGGGGACCGCACGCAGTCTGAGCACATGAACGAAGGCATGCAAGAGCCGCGGTGGTCTAGACCAGGCCTAGAGGAGGTCTAGAGGAGGCACGGTTTGAGCACGGGTCTCGTTACAGTCTCTACGCAGAACACAATGTTACACTATAAAAAAAGTTACACTATTAAAAAAAAACTTGGATCAGGGCCTTGGAACGAATCAGGCTTTTTCCATTGAAATAGCTACTCAACTTACGAAAAATTCACGTTATGAAACCACTTCTGGAACAAATTAATTTCGTAAGGTGAGGTACCACTGTAATGTAAAAACAGGACCAGACAGTGTTTGCATTGCAACTACTGAACATTCCACCATAGAGATACATGTCGCGCTCCCCCAGTGTGATGTCACTGCAAAGTATCAACACAAAAAGGCCAATTATCAAAGTATTAAAGGGAAAATGATAAAACCCAGCTCCCTGTTTGTTTGTCTGAGTTCTTTAGAATCCTACACTCGCAACACGTCTGCTGCAACTGGACATTCGTTACTATGACGACGATCTCTCTAATTCAGGGGTCTTCAGCGTTTTTCAGGCCAGGGACCCTCAAACAGATGGCGAACTGGGCCAGGGACCCCCTACTATATATACGGCATAGAATTGTGTTTTATATTAAATTGAGCTTAGTGTCATGTATAAACATTGCTACTCTGTTATGGTACATCCAATACAAGGAAATAATACACAGGTTAATACTGTATTTTACACTATAAAATATAAAATGTTATTATTTTAAAGTGAAATTAAAAGATTTTGCGACCCCCCTGCAGTACCTCCGCGACCCCCCTAGGGGTCGTGACCCCCCTGTTGAAGACCTCTGCTCTAATTCATTATTATATTTCATTGGCTGTAAAAAAGGTCGTGGGGGAGTTGTTTTGGGGTCAAACCAGCACAGCCACATAAAGGGTTTATTTTATTTTATTGGAGGGTTAGGGTTAGGGTTATCTAGGTATCTATCTATCTATCTATCTATCTATCTAGAAAAAGTGATGTAGTGGTGCTGAATATGACGATATTACTGGAACTAAATATTGATGTAGATAAGGAGGACCATTAAAGTAAATACATTTACTTATTACCTATTGTGTGGTTGTATCCAGTTGAGTTTTCCAAATAAAATACAGTGATGAGTTTGGTTTGGGCATTTAAGAATAAATCTGCAGAGATTTTTGAAGAGAACATTCAGTGGTTTGAGATGTACAGTCTATAATGTGTGTTTTGATAAATTGTATAATAATAATAATTCTTGTCCTGACTTCTTGAGTGAAACAGTAAAGAGGACTTGTAGCATATGTTCTTTTGATGACATAATCAATATGAGGTTTGAAGTTCAGTTCTGGGTCCAGCCAAAGACCAAGATATTTGATAGATTCACTTTGAATCATCGTGGACCCATCACTGAACTGAATGTGAAGGTCAGGAGAATGGATTAGATTATGGTGAGATGGATTTTTTTCATATTTAAAGGGACAGTGTGTAAGATTTTTACCCGTTAATTACCGAAATTGAAGATACCCATTCAAAAATACAGTGTTTTCCAAGCCTTTTCACTTCCATAATGAAATCAAAGTATTCTGTTGGACTTAGATATAGTCACATAAAAGGGGGATCTTCCCCATACAGAGGCAGCCATTTTGAATACGAGAGCCGCAGAAGGACATTTGGGCTCCGCCTTCAGCAAGGCTCGTGGTTTTGTGTAAACAACGACAAGCATGCTGCCGGATCACACGTCGTAATGGATCTAACACGTGTTTTGGACTAAATTGTTTTGCTGGATTTTATTCGCTGGATCCTTACGGACAGATTGAGCCCAAGTTTATGGTGAAATACAGAGTCTGACCTGTCCAGAGCCTTCAAAGGTAAGCTAAGTAACAAACCTCGTTTTAGTGCTTTTCCGTATAAAAGCCCCATGTGCTCGGGGAGTGATTGTTGTGCCGGGAAATGAATTGAATAGTCAAAAAGAGGAGACTGTAAGGTTTCATTTGATGTGTAGAGTGTCATGGTACACCATCGGGAATGTGTGTTTTCATGCGAAAAAAAAAAAAAAACAGTGAACGGGACCGCGTTTTATTTATACAGTAGCGCCGGGTGCGCTTCACGCGTTCGTGCGCGGGTACGCGAGCTGTCCGCGTTACGGCGCGCCCGGGTGACCCTCGAGGTCTGCCGTAGCTAAAACAGGAAGCGCAATAGCACCATCCACCTATGCGCCACGAATCCTACACACTGGACCTTTAAGATGAATTGATTATTATAAATCCAGTTTTGAACTTTATTCAAATCAAGCTGTAACTGCTTTTGGAGCAAGGAAAGATCTGAACTAGAGGTATAAATTACAGTATCATCAGCTTATATATTTATTGAACAGTTTGAAATGACTTACTACTGGAAGATCATTGATGAAAATTGAAAATAAAAGTGGGCCAAGGGTGGAGCCTTGAGGCACACCTTTATCCATTCTGCATCCTGCATTCTGCATTTGTCTGGGATTAGTGTCAAGACCTACTGTATAAAGTTTGTCTAGGAGCAAATAATGATCAACTAGATCAAAAGATTTGGACAGATCAAGAAATATGGAACCCACTTACTGATTACGATCAATAGAAGAGAATACATCATTAGTACATTTTAGCAGAGCAGTTGTGGTGGAAAAACTAAAGCAAAAGCCAGATTGAAAAGAGGACAGGATGTTAAATCCATTTAAATAGTTATATAACTGATGGAAAATATTTTGTGCAAATAATAGAAATTGGTCAATAGTTCCTCATATCAGTGGGATCTCCTCCTTTAAAAAGAGGAGTAACTGGCTGTTTTCCAGATGAAGGAAATGCAGATGTTTTTAGAGACAGATTAAACAGAAACATTGAAATATGTGCTGCCATTTTGAGAAATTTAGCTTCTGGACCATCAGGACCAGAGCTACAGTTACAGTTAGTCTTTAGTTCTAATCGTGCATGACCTGTGACATTTTTCAAGGAGAAAAAGGGAACATCATGAGCTGGGCCCTCGGGCACAGTATAGGAAATTCATAGTGCTACTAATTAAAGAAAAGTTTATTAAATGCTTGGGAAATATTTAAGGGATCAGAAATAATTCCATTATTTATAACTACATGATTTATCAGCTTACTTTTGGATTTATTGAGAACTTGATCAAGTTGGGCCCAGAATCTTTTTGGGTTATTCAGATTCTGAGCAAAGCCCTTTTTGTAATAGTTCCATTGGCATTCCATGTCTGTGTGGTGCAGTAATTCCTGAGGGCTTTATATGTTTCCCAGTCAGAGGGGTCATTTACGGAGTGATATTTAGCCCAAACATGATCCCTTTTCCTATAGAGACTGAGAAAAGTAGATTTGATCCATGGCAGATGTCTGCCTTTTACACAAAACGGTTTTATATTTTACAATAATATTGAGTATTTCAGAATAGAAATAATTCCATGCATCTTCTATAGAAGGTATAAGTTGAACTCTGTCCTAGTTTATATTTACCAGATCATTTATAAATAAATCTATGTTCATTTTCTTAATCTGTCTTATTGTAATATATCTAGGGAGAACTCTAGGGGGCGGCAGTAGCTCAGTTGGTAGAGGTAGAGTTTGTCCACTGGTCCAAAGGTTGGTGGTTCAAATCCCGCTCTTGACATAAGAAACATCAGTGGTTGAGCGGTCAGATCCACTGACCCACAGGTTGGTTGGTACGATTCCAGCTCCCACAGATGAATGCTGCCGTTGTATCCTTGGGCAAGACACTTAACCCTCCTCACCCCCAGTGTCTGCGTACACTGGTGTGTGTGTGAATGGGTGATTGGTTCCTTGTTGTTGCCTTGAAGGTGGAAAAGCGCTATATAAAGATGTGACCATCTAGGCAATTTAATTTTCCAAACACAGAAAATAATAGAATGATCACTAAAGCAATCTGACATAACTCCTGATAAAGATCATCTTTCTGGGTGGGTAACTAGTATCAATCCAGAAGTGCCCTGATCTGCTCTGGTAGACTCAGTTATAAACTAAGATTAACACTGGTCACTGGAGGAGGAACTGTGGAGCCAGTTACTACTGAAGTCACCCAGTACAATCATTCAAAGTTCAAAGTTCAAAGTTAGCTTCAGAGGTGTGGACTCGAGTTATGTGACTTCGACTCGAGTCATGAATTTGATAACTTTAGACTCGACTCGACAAAATGTACAAACACTTGCAACTCGACTTGGACTTCAATATCAATAACTCGTGACTTCACTTGGACTTGGGCCTTTTGACTTGTGATGACTTGCTACGTCCAATGAAAAAAAAAACCCTCTAAAAGCATGTTGATAAGGACCACACTTGTTGTACTTGTGAATCTGCGAAAATGTATGCAAAGATCATGTGCGCGCGGCTATTTGATTTGTAGAAATTTTATTTCTTTGTAAAGGGGACTCGAAATGACTCGAAACTAAAATGCTAGGACTTTGGACTCGACTTGAGACTTGTGAGCTTTGACTTCGGACTTGACTCGGCACTTGGAGACTCTTGACTCGCGACTTCACTCGGACTTGAGTGCAAAAGACTTAGACTTACTTGGGACTTGCCCAGAAATGACTTTGTAGCTTTATTGTTAAAAAACATATGTACAGGTCGCACACACAGGATTTGAAATTGCAGCGCCCCCTAGACCCACAGTGAACATAAAACATGTGATAAACAAGACGATAAACACCATGACTAAAACATCACATATACCTGTAGCAAAAGTACAGTAGAGAATACATTTTCATAGAGTCAAAGGTTCTGACATAAATGTACTTTTCTTAGATTTCACTAACTTAAAACTATTTGATTTAAATTGTATTTTTTTGTGTGTGTTTGACTCATTGAGTTAAATGTTTTTGTAATATCAGGAATGACCACCAGGGGGCGTGCTGATACTGCTCAGATTCAAACTTCACATTTTTATTCTTTGTAAATAGGTCAAAAGTCACAGTTTGGCACTTTATTTTACATTTACGCCCTCCCCCTTTCCTCTCTCTCTTTCCTCCCTCTCCCTCTTTTTATTTCTTCTCTATTTATCATTCTTCTCTCCTCTCTTTCATCATTCTGTCTATCTCTTTATTTCCATCTACTTTCTGCCTCTCCCTCCCTCCATCTCTCTCTCGTCACTTTCTGTCTTGGTCCCTCTATCCTGTCTCCTCTTTCTGCCTCCATTCCACTCCTCCCTCTCTCTCTCTCTTGCTCTCTCTCTCTTTTCAGCCTCCTTTCCTCCTCCCTCTCTCCTCTTCCGTCTTGCTCTCTTTCCTCACTTTCTATCTCTCTATTCTGCCTCTCCTTCTCTCCTCTCCCCCTCCATCCCCCTCTCTCTCTCTCTCTCTCTCATTTGCTTTCTCTCCCTCCCTTTTTCTTCTCATTTTCTCCTGCTCTCTTCAGTCTCTCCTCCTCTTTCTGTCTCCTTTCTCCATCCTTCCATCTCTTCTCTCTGTTTACACTGTCCATTCCTCGAAGCATGTGGAGTGCTGATCTAATTATCCTCTTCTCTTCTTCACCTCCACCCCTCCTTCCTTCACATGTGCTCCCTCTCTCCTCTGTTCTGCAAAATGGACGTTTCAGAGTTTTTACTTACCTAAAGTTCTATTTAGTGGAGTGATTTATGTTTGAGTAATCTTTAAAACACCATTTTGCAGATCA
The DNA here is from genome assembly GCA_036785185.1 of Paratrypauchen microcephalus. Classification (NCBI taxonomy): domain Eukaryota; kingdom Metazoa; phylum Chordata; class Actinopteri; order Gobiiformes; family Gobiidae; genus Paratrypauchen; species Paratrypauchen microcephalus. The sequence continues at coordinate 176,985 of JAVJIX010000245.1, read as the reverse complement.
GTTTCCACCTCCACCTGTACACGCCCACTGTGACGTACTTCATTCTACTATTTTATTTTCTTAATCAGTGATACACGTAGGATTCGGCTAATCTGGGAAATCCCAGGCTGCTTTCATTTCACTCCTCGGTTCATCCTTCTGGTAAAAAGTAAAGAAGTAAGAAGTAAATTTCACAATCATTTTTGTTATGATTGAAAATGACAAAATATTCTATTGGAAGTGTCTTTCGTTTACACGGCGGCGGCGCCGTCGGGCTCTGAAACCGCAAAAATCTGAAGACTCCTTCCAGAGTGTGGAGTTCTGAAGACGGCCCGGGTCGTGTCTCCGTCTAAACGGCAAGAAGCGCAAAACATGTTCACGTCGCATACACCTGACGTCACACTGGATGCACCAAGACGACAAAAACAATAACAAACATGTCTGACTACCTTGATACCGCGGATGTTCAAGTTGCGCTAGCAGCTCTAGTCAACATACAAGAGTCATTTCAACAATTGTATAAAATGTATACGGACACCATAGGTGAACAGAGACGGGTAAACAATATTCGCACAAGAAACAGAAAATGACAATTTTGCACATGCTCGCCGACATGCCGCCGCTCTATCACAGTGCCACCTAGCGGCCTGGCATGCATATTCAATCGAATTCGCCCACTTTTGCGTCTTCGTATAAACAAACATTTCCTGTTGAGAACGCTCGTCTAAACGCGGATACAAAATTGAAGACGAGATGCCACTTTTGCGTCTTCTGTTTTGATCGTCGCCGTATAAACGTAGCTTGAGGCAAGCGAGCTCTCCCGATTCTGGGAGCCAATCAGAGAGCGGGGAGGGGTGGAAAGATGGTGACGCGTACTACGTGACAAGCGGAAGCTTGTAGTTTGAACTAACTGACATGATTGGCTCTGGGCTACGTATACGCCAAATGATAGACATTCGTAACGCCCAATAAACGGCCGTTGGCGATCGTAAACCACACCTCCACTACGAGATATTTCGAAGGTGGCTCCCAGACCATATCTCACTGTGATATGGTCAGTGTAAACCAGGCAAGGATTCGGCAGCGTTGTGCACTCATTTTGGCACAAATGAAAAAAACAATGAAAAAACAAAACAAAACAAAAAATCGGAGGGGCCCACAGCTGCTCAGCTCTTTGTTGTGATGACGTTTACGACGACGTCAGCTCCCATCAGGCACCGCGCTTTTCTAAGATTGTTTCTTTTACTAAGTGGCTTTAGATGAATACTGTGATTTAAAATGTCCAAATCAGAACAAATGATCCGCGGGTGTCATAGATTAGAACTGTAGAACAGACACAAGCACAATATGTCTGCTTTAAAGGAGAATTTACGTTTTTTTTTTACAATCTGAGTCTTATTTCGGTAATAAAACAAGTTGTTTTACTCACCCATAGCACTTTGGTGTCAAGCTCAATGTCTTAGTCTACACTTTCGTTTGTCAAAAGTGGCCTCTAAAACATGCTCCATATGACACCAAAGTGCTATGGGTGAGTAAAACTTGTTTTATTACCGAAATAAGGCTCAGATTGTAAAAAAAAAAAAAAACACGTTAATTCTCCTTTAACTCTGGTCTGCCCCCCTCTCTCTGTTTATATTCTCTCTCCTCCCTCTCTCCTTCGCTCTCTCTCTCCTCCCCCTCTGCCCCTATCTCGCCCCTCTCTCTCTCCACTGTCTCCTCCCCTCTCTCTTCCTCCCTCGATCCACTCTTTCTTCTTCTATTCTCTTTTCCCCCCTCTCTTTCTCCTCTCCCTCTGTGCTCGCTCCTCCTCTCCGTCTCCATCTCTCTCCACTGTCTCCTCCCCCTCTCTCCTTCTTTCTCACTCTCCTCCCTTTCACCCTCTCTTTCTCAGCCCCCCTCGGTGTTCTCTCTTCCTCTCTTTCACTCTCTTTCTTGACTCTCTGTCTCTCTGTCTCCTCCCCTCTCTGCTCCCTCCTCCCCTCTCTTTCTTTTATCCTCTTTGTCTCCTCCCTCTCTCCTTCGCTCTCTCTCTCCTCCCCTTCTTCCCCTATCTCCCCCCTCTCTCACCACTCTTTCTTCTTCTATTCTCTTTTTCCCCCTCTCTTTCTCCTCTCCCTCTGTGCTCGCTCCTCCTCTCCGTCTCCATCTCTCTCCACTGTCTCCTCCCCCTCTCTCCTTCCCTCTCACTCTCCTCCCTTTCACCCTCTCTTTCTCATTCCCCCTCTGTGCTCTCTTTTCCTCTCTTTCTCTCTCTCTCTCTCTCTCTGTCTCCTCCCCCTCTCTGCTCCCTCCTCCCCTCTCTTTCTTTTATCCTCTCTGTCTCCTCCCTCTCTCACTTCACTCTGTCGCTCTGTTGAAGTCACGTTCACAATTTAAACCTCTGGATTTTATTTCAGCAAATTTCCACCAAAACAGGTAAAATTTCAGAACTTTTTCCAAAATTGTGCTTCTAAATTTGTTTGTTCTTGGGGTTTTGGTTTCAGTTTTGTTGGACAGTGAAATATAAATGTAAAATAACTTTATAAACCAGCATGCTTCACTGTACAGGACTCAGGACCTTTTTATATCTTAACTCAAACCCTTTTCACATTATTTGAAGTCGTGCACTGCTGTAGATCGTCAGAGATACAAATATTACACTGTTTTTAAATCTTTTAAGTTAGTATTTCAGAATTGGTCACCCTGAGAATTTTATTCAAGCCACAGTGTGTAACTTTTATGCCAAAACAACAGAGTCAAATAAAAGAATTCTTGTGTTTATTGAACTGAAAAACGTAGAAAAACGTGTCTTTACTGTGAGCGGGCTTGCCTCTCCACAAACCTGACTCTTATCTGGCCTGGAGGAGGGTCTCGTCCTGCTTGTTTCCATAGAAATGTTCTTCCCTTCGCTCTAATATTCCACAGTATGGTATTAAACGTGTTTGGTATTAAACGTGGAGAAGTTCTGAAGTATAGATACATAATTTTAAAGGTCCCATGGCATGAAATTTTCACTTTCTGAGGTTTTTGAACGTTAATGTGAGCTCCCCTACCCTGTTTAGCCCCCCCCATGGCTAAAAGTTGCGAAATGTCTAAACTGAGCATTTGCGATCCTTTTCTGCGTTAGAAAAAAACACAAACGGGCGATTCTGAACAAGGCAACTATGTGACGTCACATCGAAAAATGCAGTTCCACCCCCGTCTGGATGTCTACCCACCGTCTCTGTAAATCACGCCCAGAGAGTTTGGACCGCGAATGAGCTACGCAATGCGAAATGTGTTTTTTTATTTGCCTGGAAGCACGTGCGAGTGTTTCTAGGCTCGGAAGTCCTTTATCTGAGCCTCTGGACCTCTGAAACAGCAGTGGTTTAATTTTATTTTCTGTGAAAATGTGTTTTTTTCATTGAAACGTCTCTTTCTTCCTCCGCTCTTAAAGGGATATGCCACCCCCAGGTCAAACTTGGGCATCTCCCCACAGTCCAGAGACTAAAATAAGTGGTGGAAAGCGTTTTCCTGGTGACCCAGCCATTGTCCGAGTCTGTCGCCACTGACCGCCGCGGTATCTGCAGCTACTCCGCGTTAGACTGGAGTCTAACGTCGCCAGAGAAAGATTTTGGCCAAAAGGAATTAATTTGCTCGATGCTTTTCCCAATTACTTTCTGTGTAGTGCGCATTCATATCGAGTGCAAATAAATGTGCAAATCAACACGGAGAGCTTGCCTTGGTCATTTTGGGTGGGAACTATTTTTCAGTGCGGAAGAATACAGCCGAAGCACGCAGTACGCTGCGTAACAGTGGAACTCCCTTCCTGGTGCGTAACAGGGATTCCCCTGTCAGCGTGGTGTGTGCTTCGGCTGTGTTTTTCCGCACTGTAAAATAGTTCCCACCCAAAATGACCAAGTCAAGCTCTCCGTGTTGATTTGCACATTTATTTGCACTCGATATGAATGTGCACTACACAGAAAGTAATTGGGAAACGCACCGAGCAAATTAATTCCTTTTGGCCGAAATCTTTCGTTGGCGACGTTAGACTCCAGTCTAACGCGGACGAGCTGCAGATACCGCGGCGGTCAGTGCTGACAGACCTGGACAATGGCTGGGTCACCAGAAAAACGCTTTCCACCACTTATTTTAGTCTCTGGACTGTGGGGAGATGCCCAAGTTTGACCTGGGGGTGGCATATCCCTTTAAAACACGGAAGTGGGGCCAGCGCACAGCGCACCGCTAAAACAAGGAACCAGCGGCGTATTTGCTTCCCCCCCCACCCGCTCCTCTAACCTATCTCTGTCCCAGGCCCAGAATGAGGTGTTCAGAGAGAGATTTTCTGACTCCGACTGTGTACATGTGTCTTTCTCATGCACTGAGTGTTGATTTTGAAGAAGGATTCATTTACAGTATTAGGGAACCATTAAGGAGCCATATAAAAGCATCAAGAAGTACCATGTCATGGGACCTTTAAAGCTGCGCCGTAACTTTTCCGCTGGAGACTTTGCCACCTGCTGTCTCCATGGGGATGTTATTGCATTGCCCTGAATGTTCCGTAAAGTGGCATTAATCTTATCTGTCGCCACAGAAGAAGAAAAAGAAGGGGAGACGCTGCTCATAGTCAGAATGCATGTTTTTCTTTTTCTTTTTAGCATCAAAAACAACTATTAATGTTTCATGCCATAATCGTGGAATCTGCATAGATACAAGGTGATATACCCTGCACCAGGAAAGTTACATAATGCACCTTTACACATTTATATTGATTATTATAGGCAATAATCGCAAACCATATTTACACTGTGTATTTAAAGGTCCTATATTATATTATAATGTTGTTACCTCCTCAAAAACAGACCTGGAGTTGTGTTTTGTTTCATTTAGTAACCCTTTATTATGACTCTGATGAGCTCAAAATGCTCTGTTCCACCTTGTGATGTCATGAAGTGGTAGTTTTCCAGTTAAAAGCTACATTTTTGTGGTGTATCCTGTAATAGAAGATGCTTTTATTATGAAGGGGTTAAATGGGAAGTGTTCTTGAGATGGGGGTTACTGCGGAGAGTTGTACTAAGAAGGTGGTTAATAAAGTCTGAAAAGTGAATAACGAGTTGCGCTCGGTGTCTGCTTAAAAGCCTAGATATAAAACCACGACATGGTGTCAGAAGTGAAGCGACTGTACGAGGTACTCGCCGGGGAGTGACAGCCAGCAGTTCTCGGAGCGACAGAGTGAGTTTTAAAAGTGTTTTCTCCGGACTAAAAGATGTCGGAAGAAGACGCGGGAGCTAGCGCAAGAGCCACACGGCCCCGTATGCCACCGCTCCAACAACAGGCAAATCACGGCGAAAATGCTAACGCCAATCCACCCCCGAACGCCACATTCACCATTCAGCCTCCCGAACCGTTTGATTTTTCTAAGCCACAACAATGGGAAAAGTGGATACGTAGGTTCGAAAGATTCAGACTAGCTAGCAACCTACACCTTAGCTCAGAGGCTAACCAAGTCAACACGCTCATCTACTGTATGGGTGATGAGGCGGACGACATTCTACGAGGTCAAGTTTTATCGGACGCACAAAGACATCAATATCAAGCAGTGAGAGACATGTTAGACACATATTTTGTGCCAAGGAAAAACATTATCTATGAGAGAGCCCGGTTTAATCAAAGAGTGCAGCAAGTTAATGAGACTGTGGACACGTTTGTCACCGCGCTTTATGCTTTGGCAGAAAACTGCAACTATGGAGCACTGCATGACGAGTTAATAAGAGATCGGCTTGTGGTGGGACTGAGAGACACTAGTTTAGCTGAGAGACTGCAAATGGATAAGGATTTGACACTGGAGAAAGCAGTAAATCAAGCCCGGCAGTCAGAAGTCATAAAAAGGCAACAAACAGACATCAGAGGGGAATATAAAACGGAAATAGACGTTGTGACGGCAAAATTCAAGAAACATAAGTTTCCAACACACAAAGGCACAAGTCAACCAAAATACCAAATGAGGACCAAAACATTAAATGAGCGATCCTGCTACAGATGCGGTAAAACCCCGGTGCACGGCAAAGGACAGTGTCCAGCGAAAGATGCGACTTGTCATAAGTGTGGTAAAGGAGGACATTACAGTAAGGTGTGTAAATCAGTGAAATCGGTGCATATGATTGAAGCAGAGCAGGGTAACGTCACACCAGTATTCCTAGGTTCAGTAGAGGTAGGATCAGATCCTTGGTATGCAGATCTGACTATCAGAAACCATAAAGTCAGATTTAAAATAGACACTGGAGCCGATGTTTCTGTTATCCCAGCCCAAATGTACTACTGTATAAATCAAAATGATTCAGAGCTACGTAAACCAGATAGACCATTGTTCGGTCCAGGGGGTACTCCACTCAATGTATTGGGTATGTGCAGAGAAACAGTGTGTAGAGGGGAACTGGAAATACAAGAGAATGTGTATGTTGTCAAAGATTTGCACATTGCACTGCTAAGCAGGCCCGCAAGTGTCAAGTTAAACCTTGTGTCTAGAGTAGACAACATAGATAAGCAGATGTTAAATGAGAATTACCCAAGATTGTGTCAGGGGTTAGGGGTAATGCAGCAACCTTACACTATTAAGTTGAAACAGGATGCTGTACCTTTTTCCCTGGCCACACCAAGACGGGTCCCCATCCCTTTATTGGGAAAAGTGAAACAGGAACTGGAGAGAATGGAAGGCATGGGAGTAATCAGTAGAATAGAACAACCAACTGAATGGTGCTCAGGTATGGTCCCAGTGCCAACTGAAAAATGACACAGTGCGCATATGCGTAGACCTCACTCACCTAAACGAAGCAGTGTGCAGAGAAAAATACATCCTGCCCTCTGTGGAACAGACACTTGGATCCCTGGCCGGAGCAAACGTCTTTAGCAAGTTAGATGCTAACAGAGGCTTCTGGCAGGTTCCATTGTCACCCGAGTCAGCACACTACACAACGTTCATTACCCCTTTTGGACGTTACTATTTCAACAGGCTCCCTTTTGGAATCGCCTCAGCCCCAGAGCATTTCCAGCGGAGAATGTCGATGATTCTCAATGGGCTACCAGGCGTGGTTTGTCACATGGATGATATCCTCATTTGGGGACAGAACCAGCAGGAGCACAACAAAAGACTTCACACAGTGCTGAACAAATTGCAAGAGGCCGGAGTCACACTGAACATGGAGAAATGTGATCTGAGCAAGCAAGAGGTAAAGTTCCTCGGACACATTTTGTCTGCGCAGGGAGTCCAACCGGACCCAGACAAAATCAGAGCTGTGAAAGAAATGAAAGAGCCATCAAACATCAGTGAAGTGCGCAGCTTTCTCGGAATGGTCAATCAGTTAGGCAAATTCATTCCAGGACTGGCAGAAAAAGACAAACCCATAAGAGATCTGTTATCCAAGAAAAACCAGTGGGTTTGGAGCTGTGCACAGCAAAAAGCCTTTGATCAACTGAAAAGAGATCTGACATCTACACCTGTTCTCACACTCTATGACCCAAACAAAGATCTGAAATTGTCTGCAGATGCCTCATCCTATGGACTTGGAGCAGTCCTTTTTCAGAAAGAAGGTGAGCAATGGAGACCTGTAGCATACGCATCACGCTCCTTGACAGAGACAGAGCAGAGGTATGCTCAGATAGAGAAGGAGGCTCTCGGACTAACTTGGAGTTGCGAAAGATTCAAAGACTTTCTCATTGGGAGACACTTCTCCTTAGAGACTGACCACAAGCCACTCATCAGCTTGTTGGGACAACAAGCCCTAACAGAGCTTCCACCCAGGATCTTGCGGTTCAGACTCAGGCTCATGAGATACAACTATACTATTAGTCACACTCCTGGCAAAGCACTTTTCACAGCGGACACACTGTCACGCACTCCTATCAAACAAGATATAGATTCTAAAGCAACAGCAGAACTAATGGCCGACACAAACATTTATGTAGAAGAAATAGTTAAGTGCCTGCCCGCTAGTCCAATGTACATTACACAATTGAAAGAACGGCTAAAAACAGACAGCACATGCTCTCAAGTCATGTCATTTTGTCAGAGAGGTTGGCCAGAGTATAGTCAGCTCACAGGCCCAATCAAAGCATTTTGGCCACACAGAGACACTCTAACTGTACATGACGATTTGTTATTGAAAGGCGCCAGACTAGTTATTCCTACCACTATGCACGAATCTGTCCTCACAGCCTTGCATGAGGGACATCAGGGAATGTCTAGATGCAGAGAGAGAGCTAGAGAGGCAGTGCGGTGGCCTGGTCTGAGTGGGCAAATCAATGAACTTGTGAAAAACTGTACAATATGCATTAAAGAACGTGCCAACCCAGTGGAGCCGCTGATGCCCAGCGAGCTTCCTGAGAGACCATGGGAAAAAGTTGGAGCAGATCTTTTTTCTCTCAACAATAGCAACTACATTCTCGTTGTAGACTACTATTCCAGATTTGTAGAAATAGCTAAACTGACTCCTACAAGATCTGAGGATGTTATAGTACACTTAAAGTCAATCTTTTCCAGACATGGCATTCCAGAACTTTTCTGCAGTGATAACGGACCTCAGTTTGCTAGCCAACAGTTTAAAGACTTTGCAGCATCCTATGGTTTCAGACATATAACCAGCAGTCCAAGGTTTGCACAAAGCAACGGTGAGGCCGAGCGTCATGTCCAAACTGTGAAAAGACTCTTAAAGAAAGCGGAAGACCCATATCTTGCACTTTTAGCTTACCGAGCGACCCCATTGGCTAATGGGTACAGCCCAGCACAACTACTGATGGGACGGAGACTTCGCACCCCTGTACCCCAGCTTTCTTCTTTGCTCATTCCCAGCCTGCCCGACAAGGTCACAGTGGAGACGAGAGAGAGGGAGAAGAGAATGAAGGACATCACTGTGTACAACAGGAGACATCGTGTGAAAGATCTTCCAAAACTTTCACCGGGACAACCTGTGTGGATCACAGACACAAAGTCTGAGGGGACAGTCATCTCTTCTCATTCCACACCCCGCTCATACGTTGTCAATAGCCCTTCAGGAGCCATCAGGAGAAACAGGCATCACCTTTTACCATTGCCAGAATCTACTCCACCAGTACAAATCCCTAGTACTCCAGTCAGACAGCCAGAGGGCGTCTCGCCCGCACCTAACCTTTCAGAGTCTGTAGCTCAGACCCCAAGGAGAGCGACCCCAGGTCCTGTCTGTTCTAGAGTTGGGCGTGTCATCAAAAAACCTCAGAGACTAGACTTATAAAGACATCCAAGTTATGCTTTTAAGGAAAGTAAACGTGGGTGTTAATGTGTGAAAGAGAAAAGAAAAGTTGTTTTTTTCATATGCAGTAAATGTTCATTTTAAGTCTGCAATGTTCTCAAGAAAGGGGGATGTGGTGTATCCTGTAATAGAAGATGCTTTTATTATGAAGGGGTTAAATGGGAAGTGTTCTTGAGATGGGGGTTACTGCGGAGAGTTGTACTAAGAAGGTGGTTAATAAAGTCTGAAAAGTGAATAACGAGTTGCGCTCGGTGTCTGCTTAAAAGCCTAGATATAAAACCACGACAATTTTAAGCTTTAGTTTAGTAAAGATTCCAGAGCTGAAATGATCCAAATGATTCTAGTGAAAGTGTATGGAATTTAAACTACTACTATATACCTATAATACCACATGACATCACAAGGTGGAACAGTGTTTTGTGTTGTGTTTGAGAGAAGAACTCGGCTTACATCTGCAGGGTTTGTGTGTTAAACATGTGTGAATGAAACAAAAACACAACTCCAGGTGTGTTTGTGATGAGGAAACAACATTGTAAGAACGTCTTTCATTCATTGTCTTCACTTAAAGATTCTTCTGGTGCATTTGCTCAAAGGCACATTTCCGGCTGGAGTCAATCTCACCTCAGTCCAGTGGAGTCTGGAATGTGACCCGTGCTCAGAGTCTAACGCACAAAAGACAAATTAAAACACAAGACTACACTTTTTTTTTTTAACACAACTGTACTTCTCAGAGTACTTTCAGATAGTTTATTTTACTCCTATTTGAGAACTTCTTCAGATATGATTAAGTTTGTCTCATTTTTGTGTCTGTTCTTTGAAAACACTAGATTTTGTGCATTATTGAAGGTTTTGTCCTTCACATTACATTCACTTATGTTACCTAAATGAGTCACTTAAAGGGCCCGTATTACACTATTTTCTGATCTCAGTTCTAATGTTGTTTCCTCGTCACAAACACACCTGGAGTTGTGTTTTGTTTCATTCACACATGTTTAACACACAAACCCTGCAGATTTAGGCTGAGTTCTTCTCTCAAACACAAAACACTCTGTTCTGGTCCACCTTGTGATGTCATGTGGTAATACAGGAAGTGCTCTGTTACAACCTGTTCCTCGGGATGAAAGAAAGTAACAGACAATAAATAGTAACTAATAGGTGACTCTTTTAATTAACAGGCAAAAACCAAAGTGTACAATACAGGGGTTTAGGTTTAGGTTCCAGAAATAACCCGCAATAAGAGAAATCCGCGAAGTAGGACAACTTTATATTTTACAATTATTCTACATGTTTTAAGGCTGTAAACGCCTCACCACACACATTATACACTTTTCTCAGACTGGAATGAACCTTTTCTCACATTTCTCTCTCGTTTAAACACTCAAACTTTCGTAGATTTTCAACAAAATGTATTAATAGTGAAGCGTGGGGGGAGACACGGCTCCGGGAGCCCCGCCGGACGCGCGAGGGGAGCGGAGACATGAGTCACTGGATCCGCAGGAAGCACCGCGCTCATCCAACGGCACTGCCACGTCCCGGGACGCGACGCGCACCAACCCCTTGGAGAAGTGCGCGACACGTGCACCCCTCATCGTGGACAAATCCGTGACAGAGCAGCACGACCGGCGCGAGGCCGCGCGTACACCGGGGCTGCGAGCACGAGATCGAACCGCGGCGCCCGGACCGCGTCCTCTCAGCCCGAGCCACAAACCAGCCGCACGAAACCAGCAAAGAGCAGCACGTGGTGGTTTAATCCTGGTTTAGACCTGGTCTAGTCCCGGTTTAGTCCAGGTCTAGACCTGGTCCAGACCAGGTTTAGTCCACGTTTAGTCCTGGTCTAGTCCTGGTCTAGTCCCGGTCTGGTCCTGGTCTAGTTCCAGTCTAGTCCCGATCCCCCGTGTCCCCCATCTATCAATCGGCAAAGCTCTACAGTCTCTTAGCCAATCAGGACGCAGAACACAATGTTACACTATAAAAAAAATTGGAAAAAAAATCAAATAAAATAAAAAATCCGCGAAACAGTGAGGCAGCGAACAGTGAACCGCGATAGAGCGAGGGACCACTGTAAACTTAAACGTAAGCTAAATCAAAGTCTGATTAAAAAAAATAATCACAAGTGTAGGCCACTAGCGCCCTCTAATGTCTCAGTTACAACACAACACAGCAGGTCCAAAGAGACAAAACCCAGAAGGCACGCCCATGCAGACTGGCCGCTACGCAACACTTGTACGGTGCGGGAGTCCAATACCCCAGTCACCAGACGGGGTACCAAGGCAAGGGGAGCCCAGGCCAAGCGCCATAACAAGCTCCACTGTGTTTTTTAAACTCCATGCACCTTCACTAGAATCATTCGGGTCATTTCAGCTCTGGAATTGCCAATCTCTCCTGAACTAACGATAAAAGGTAGCCGTAAACTACCACTTCATGACATCACAAGGTGGAACAGAGCATTTTGAGCTTTGGAGATGTAGACAGACTAAGATTAAAGGATAACTCAAACGTGTGAATGAAACAGGTCTGTTTTTGATGAGATAACAACATTATAACATGGCGTAATGCTCACAAGAGTCAATTTTGTGTAATACAGTGGTACCTCACCTTACGAATGACCCAACAAACGAAAATTCCAAGCCTTCACGTTAAATTTTGGTCTCTAGATACGAAAGAAAATTCAAGTTACGAAACGCAAAATCTCAAAAATTCTAATAATGCGCGCTCAGCCACACACATTATACGCTTTTCTCAGACTGGATTTAAACTTTTCTCACATTTGTCTCTCGTTTAAACACTCAAACTTTCATAGATTTTCAACAAAATGTATTAATAGTGAAGCGTGGGGGGAAGGGGGAGGGCGGTGTGTGTGCGCGCGGACACGTGTGTGATAGCGCAGCATGACCCGGCGCGGGGCTGCGAGCACGAGACCCGTGCTCAAACCGTGCCTCCTCTAAACCAGGTCTAAACCAGGATTAAACCAGGTCTAAACCAGGATTAAACCACCGCGGCTCTTGCCTGCGTTCGTTCATGAGCTCGGACTGCGTGCCGTCCCGAGGGGAGGCACATCTCCTCCCCTCCTCGCTGCTCGCCTCAGCCGTGACTCGTGAGGTACACCGGCAGAGCTAGCACGAAACCAGGAAATAGACCCGCACGCGGTGGTTTAATCCTGGTTTAGACCTGGTTTAGACCTGGTCTAGAGGAGGCGCGTTTGAGCACGGGTCTCGTGCTCGTAGCCCCGCGCCGGGTCATGCTGCGCTATCACACACGTGTCCGCCCTCCCCCTTCCCCCCACGCTTGCCTCAGCTGTGACTCGTGTGGTACACCGGTGCTGCTGCTAATAGCAGAGCTAGCACGAAACCAGGAAATAGACCCGCACGTGGCGCTTTAATCCTGGTGTCCAGTCCTGGTTTAGTCCTGGTTTAGTCCTGGTCCAGTTGTTTAGACCTGGTTTTGTCCACGTTTAGTCCTGGCTCTACAGTCTCTTAGCCAATCAGGACGCAGAACACAGTGTTACACTATAAAAAAAAGTTACACTATAAAAAAAAAAAACTTGGATCGGGGCCTTGGAACGAATCAGGCTTTTTCCATTGAAATAGCTACTCAACTTACGAAAAATTCACGTTACGAAACCACTTCTGGAACGAATTAATTTCGTAAGGTGAGGTACCACTGTACTGTGTAGGATCTTTAAACCTGAACTACTAAACTTTTCTGGTGGAATCTTTGCCACCTGCTTAACTGCATGGGCCATAGACTGTAGATATAAATGGACATAGCTAACATGCTAGCAGCCGTTTTCCAAATTGTGACTCTTTCTGAGCCATGTCATTTTAGTCTTAAAATGTTCATATTAACCCACTCTACATGATCCTGGTGATTTTATTTTGCTATTTTGTCCGTAAATCAATTCCTCTTCCTAATAAGGACCTGGCTATAACTGCTGGCCTTGGTGAGCTTCATTTGACTGGAGATTAATGCTCCGGGTGATACAGTCTATGGCACGGAGATGTTATTTCCCTGGAATGTTCCACCGCTAAACGTTTTTCTCTTGCATTTATGAAATGACAGTTGTTTTTATTGCCCATAAATCTCACTCGTCTCCGTGGTGATAGATTAGTTTAATGTCTCGGCGCATGAATATATCAGCTAAAGCAATTAAATCTGCATTAAGACCAGCATAAATCAGGATAGAGATATGAGTTAGTGGAGCTGTTGTCGCCGATCGGTGCCAAATCTCCAAACCTCCTGTTTATGCGGCGAAACTCTGGAGCCGTGAGCGTGCACCAAATCAGTCAGTGTCCCGGGTTTGGTTTAATGGAAACTCTGTGTTCTGTTTCATAATGATGTTCTTTATGTTAATGAGATGGTCACTTCATTTGCATCTGGGACACTTTGGTTTGGTTTAATCTGCAGGGTTTGTGTGTTTAACATGTGTTTGTGATGAGGAAACGACGTTATAGCATGATTTAAAGCTCACAAGAGTCCGTTTTGTGTAATACAGGATCTTAAATGAGCAAAAAATCTCAAATTTAGAGATATACATTTGGAATTTTGTGTAAAAATGGCCAAACTCTGATGTAACTGCTTTTTAAGTGAAATGGAACTTCTTGTCCTCAACTTTAAGCCTTCAGGTGGTCGGCGTGTTTACACAGACTAAACCTGGACTAAACCCGGATTAAACCTGGACTAAACCTGGATTTAGCCTGGATTAAACCTGGATTAAACCTGGTTCTATAGTAAACACTGACCCCCTGTGTAAAATACTGCATTTCTTTTAGAGCCGACTGTTTTTCTGAGGGTTTTTCTGAGGGTCTTTTAGTTTGTGTGATGTGGGTTTCTGAATTGCTGTGATTGTACAATAATCTACTACTACTACTACTACTACTACTACTACAGTTACTACTACAGTTACTACTACTACAACTACTACCACTACTATTACTACTACTACTACTACTACTACTACTACTACTACTACTACTACTACTACTACTACAACAACTACTGCTACTACAACTACAACTACTACCACTACTACCACTACTACTACTACTACTACTACTGCTGTTACAGCTGCTGCTACTACTACAACAACTATTACTCCTCCTCCTACTACTACAACTACTACAACTACTACCACTACTACTACTGCTACTGCTACTACTACTACTACTACTACAACTACTGCTATTACTACTACTACTGCTACTACTGCTACTACTGCTACCACTACTACTACTAATGCTGTTACAGCTGCTGCTACTACAACTATTGCTACTACTACTACTACTACTGCTACTACTGCTACTACTACTATGGGGGGGTTGCGAGTGACAATTTTTCACGCGGTGCCTGCATAAATGACCGATTTTCTGGGCACAGAAGCGCTGTGAACAGTGGCTACAGTTTTGAATAACTTAAAAAAATTTCAGCGTGAGAAATACCATGTGTGGCGTGTGAACGTGTGAACACGTCGAATTGCGTGTGTCACACTCTCAAAGCGTGAGACTTGAGAGCCCTGCTACTACTACTACTACTACGACTATTACTACTACTGCTACTGCTACTCAACTACTACTACTGGCTGAGTGGCTAGCACTCATGCCTCACAGCATGAGTGGTTCCGGGTTCGATCCCTGGTGTGGAGTTTGGATGTTCTCCCTGTGTCTGGGTGGGTTTCCTCCGGGTACTCTGGTTCCCCCCAAAACATGCTCCAGGTCAAATCCTCCAGCTCAGGTCCTGACCAAACCTAAACAATAAGATCCTGGAGCTGAAAGACGAGCTGCTCCTGAAGGACGGAGACCTGCAGAGGAATCATTTTCCTACACGGAAACTTCTTGGTATTTGTTGGATCTTCTCCATTGTCCTCAGTGTTGTTCTGTCCCATTGTTTCATGTGGGCTTTGGTGCGGTCTACTTCCTGGTTTGGTGCGGTCTACTTCCTGGTTCCGGCTCAGACCTCACACAGATGAAAGTTTCTAGAGTTTAGACTATTCACAAATTGGGTCTATGCACAAAATATTCTATATATATACTGTATATATCTTGTTGAAATGGTTATCATAAGCAGCTTTCTCATTGTTCTACCTGAAGAAAGACAGATTATAAAAATTAACCTCAGGAAATACTGAAATGTGTGCAGTCTAAAAAAAAAACAAAAACAAAAAAAAAAAAAAAACTCTAAAACAGGCAAAACTCTTAAAATAAATCTGTAAAAGGCCAAGTGCATCTGACAGTTGGAAAAAGGGATGACTGAACAGGAAAATATTTTAAAAATGCAGTTTGTGTCTGAAATCCAGAAGACACAAAACATTTGGACACAATGAGGGTAAACCTGAGTAAACCTTTAAAATGCCACAGATGAAATCTTTTACACTTTAGACCAAAACTAAAGCTTGTGTTTACTGAATGAATCTGTTTTGACGGTTCTATGTAAAGCACACCTATTCTGCAAAGTCGTGCATGTTTGAATCATCTTTAATCACTTATTTTCAAGACACTTTCAGAAACTCCAGTTTTCACTTCCCCCGGTACACGCCTACTGTGACTTTGTTTTCTTAATGAGCTGGATTTGGCAGTGTTGCATAATTATTTTGGTACAAATGAAAACAAAAATCTGTCCAGCTTGATGTGCAGTTATCCATCGGCGTTTATGGCGACGTCAGCTCCCACTGGACACCACAGTTTTATTTTCTAAGTCGTTTTAAATGAATATTGCCATTTGGATATGTCTCCCTCTGAGTTGGTTTTGTTTATTTTAGTCTTCATTTGAAGGGACAATATGCAGAGACATTAAAGGAAAAGTAACGTTTTTTTTTACAATCTGAGCCTTCTTTCGGCAATAAAACAAGTAGTTTTACTCACCCATAGCAGTTTGGTGTCAATTGGAGCAGTATCGCAGAACTTATGTTGAGCCGTTCTGTTCTACTAATGATCCCGTATCCGTTAGCGTGAGTGCTCGGGGCATTACTTTGCGGTGTCCAAATAACACAAACTTTAGCACTTTTCAAATCACAGAAGATCGCTGTGTCAGCGTAGACTTTTAGTGGATTCCAAAACGGCCTGAAACCCGATATGCAGCTATAGTTTCATTTGATGACGTCATCAGAGAGGACAGTGCGCATGCGTGAACTCAGCTGTTTTGTGAACACCGCTAGTCCGAAAGAAGCTAACGCCGCTCTGAACTTTACTTTTCTGTTGCGATATCGGGTTTCAGGCCGTTTTAGAATCTACTAAAAGTCTACGCTGACACAGCGATCTTCTGTGATTTGAAAAGTGCTAAAGTTTGTGTTATTTGGAGAGCGCAAAGTAATGCCCCGAGCACTCACGCTAACGGATACGGGATCATTAGTAGAACAGAACGGCTCAACATAAGTTCTGCGATACTGCTCCAATTGACACCAAAGTGCTATGGGTGAGTAAAACTACTTGTTTTATTGCCGAAAGAAGGCTCAGATTGTAAAAAAAAACGTTAATTTTCCTTTAAGCTCATGAAAACAGATGCTCCAAATCAGAGCTAAATATCTGCACTTTTCCATCTGCAGTCTGTGATGGATTGGTGAAAGTCTCTGTCTCGTCTCTCTGTAACGTCGCCTCTGGCAGAGCCTCGAGTGACGCTCAGAGCTTTTTCTTTGGCTCGTGAACTCTGCCAGAGGATCTGGAGCCAAATAACGCACTACTTTATACATCAATTTTAAATCTGCAAATGTGTGAAGACTGTCCCAGTTTAAAATGCTATATATTTTTTAAAATTGTGCAGTGATGATTGTGCCTTTGA